>CM039733.1:69353992-69692905 GCA_022539455.1 Dendrobium nobile | reverse complement strand
AAACGACAAAGAAAGCTAACGGCAAAGCAAAATGAGACTAAATGCAAAAGAAAGAAAGAAAAATAAAAATCGAATACGAAAAATGGATGTGGGCATTGTTGTTATTGGACACTTCGTAGAAGTCAAGTGCATCCTATAACAGCAACAATGCCCTTTGCTGTTCCCACTCCAAACGAGACACTTGATATGTTTGACTCGACTACCCCCAACACACCTTAAACCAAGGCCAAATAAACTAAGGGAGATAGACTTCTAAGGCTGAACCTACAACTAGATTTCTTCTGTTTTGAATTTACCCAACACTTCATTTACTCTTAGAAGCTAACACTAAAGAGGGGAAAATTTAACTAGCTTCCAAACAAACACTAAAGACCCACCAACATAAAACTATCAAAGCCTCAACTCTCCAAAATTCATTCTTTTAGAAATCATCACTAAGAGAACTCGATTCAAATAGGAAAACACTAGTCACTCCTAAATGACACTATAGGGATCATACTAAACAGGTCTAACTAAACCCAACCTGACTTGCAAGAATCTCCAAGTGAACTACTAATCAAAGCCTCCTAAAAGCCATCCACCCAAAATTGTACCAAAATCCTTTACCAAAATCCCCTATCTGACACAAAATTCTACCCAAAAACAACCTACAATCAAGTGTCTCACCTTTCATTTGGAGTGGGGTATGAAAACCTAAAGCTTTCCAACGAGAAGGTTTTATAGAAACCCCTCATCGTAAAGCACTTGTAAAAAAAACGTCGCATAAAACTCTTTAAAGCAAATCAATCTAAAGCCAATATTAATTAATCTTATCATAAGTAAAACGAAACCCCCCCTTTTTTTACAAAAAGCAAGTTCGCAAAACATTCACAAAAATTTTAAATAAAGCTTTTCAATGTAAGATAATTAGCAAAAACTTCCCAAGCATGAAATCAAATATAAAACTTGTAATATTTTCCAACAACTTCATAAAAGAACCACTCTAAAGATTGCATTTAGACGATTTCATTTCTAAGCATGTATGAAATATACAAACATTTACTAGTCATGGAGATAAGCATTTCATTTATCAAATGATTTAGAATAGACATAAAATTTCTTCCAACAAACTTGTATTTTTTATACTACGCGCCACCAACAATTCCAAGCAATTCTCTAACCAAAATTCATGCATTCGTTTTCACACCCAAGACAAGTTCCGTAACATGAATGCACATAAGAGCTTTCCAACAAATTCTCGTGGTGATGCCAATGTATAAATGGAATAGAAAAGATACAAAGGCTCCAATTCAAATTTTCCTACATATGCATTTTTTTATGAAAAATAACAAACTTTATAACATTTTTGTAGGGTACGCATTGATGCACATGATACAAACCATAGGCAAGACGCTATCAAAATTCCAACAATATCAATACATTTAACACCAAGATGATACTCATCATGTATTAGCTAATTTTCTTCCATGGCCAAATGTATACGATCAAAGAAAACTTAAGAAGAAGGGTTTCCATTCAAATAAAGCTTTCAACTATTCTTTCAACAATATTCTATCAAACAACTTGTATGTAATGCTTGTAAGGTTTCATGTAATAAACTAGCATAGGTGTCGTTACCTTATAGCCACAAATCATCACAAACTTCTCTATAATCGTGACCTCTTGAAATTGTTATAAAACACTCCACCCAAAGTTCGTCGAAGATATTTTAGATGCATATTTTGTAGAGAAATCTACATGGCCTTTACAACTTCTCTTTACCATACGATGTTTCATGAATAAACATAAGCTTCATGACAAAAGATCCTTGTGCAAAGAGACGGCGATAAAACTTCCAAAATATACATTTTTTTTTTCACAAGACCGGTGAGAAGAAGCTCGCAAAAACTGTAGGAAATTTCACCACAAAGCAATGACAAACCTATCCAAATGCCATAGAAATTTTCATGTGAAAACAGCCATAAGAACTCCAAAATCTGCACTTACCTCTTGCCAAAACAGCGAAAAAAACTCATAAAAGCTGCAGGAATTCTTACAACAAAGCAATGCAAGATCTACCCAAGTTCCATAGTGATTCTAACAGCCATAAGAACTCCAAAACCTGCACTTATTCGCTTACAAAAACAGTAGCCAAATCTCTACAAAAGCTGTAGGAATTCTTACAACAAAGCAATGCAAGATCTACCCAAGCTCCATAGTGATTCTTACACAAAAAAAACAGCCACAATATGTCCAAAATCTGCACTTATTCCCTTACAAAAATAATGAGGAAACGTTATAAAAAAAAACTGTAGGAATTTCAATAGAGTAGCCATAAAAGATTCCCTCAAGTGCCATAAGTATTATTGTATAAAAACAGTGAGAAAACGCTCAAAATCGATCATGTCTTTCGCATAAATATCTAACAAGTGAAGAAGAAACATGCTTCGCATAAGCATAGAGATATCTTGCCATCCAACAACCTTGCAACTAAACGTGCTTCCCATGATAAAAGTTGTGAAACTAAGAGATTCATGATGGCTTCCCAACCAATTTTAAAGTTAAAGCATGATAAGAGAACGAATGCTTTGATAGAAAACTACTTCTACTCTAAGAGAAAATTAAAGCCTTCCAATATAAATTTCATTTTTTTTTTGCTTGAAGAAAACAACTCAACATAAAGCATGCCACCCTTGTATCAAATTGATTTGCATACTTGAATGAGTCACAAAGTATACGAATGACAAGTGCGAGCAAATACACTATGTTGCGTATGGGTATAAAAGTGGCCAAATGCTCTTAACGATATTACACATGATTTTGCTAGAAAAAGAAAAGACAATGTGCTCCCCTCATGATTTCAATACGAATCCCATTATCAAGCTGCTATCATAGGAAAGTAAGTTCAAACATTAACCAAACTTGCCATACTATGTAAAGAATCAATTCCAACACAAGTATTGATGCTCCGAGCATGTTATCTTTCATATAACGACATGTGTGGGGCATTCCAAATATGGTGAAAACAAGAATAGAATATAATGTATGCATAAAGGAGGCGTAAATGGTCATGAAGTCCTTCCAACAAAACCATCAATGCTCACAAAGATCCTTGACTTGAAAGAAAAAAAAAAAAAAAGCACTTACATAACTATATGTCTTATGAGTCATAATCATGAGAAGTTTTCAATTCAAATCAAAACATCACAATCCTCCCATGATGCCATTCTATCGAACACTAGATAAACAATGCTTGTAGAATCATTAGCAAAAGATAGGGAGAATTTCTTAGGAAAAGACATGTATAAGCTCAAACTACTAGATTACTTTATGTAGCAAAACTTGCAAGAGAAGTAGGTTTGGAATATAAGCTCCCCATTTATCGGAATTCCCACACTCATAAGAGAACGATACAGGTGAAAGAAAACACAAATATGTTACCAGCTCCTTAATGGGCATTTCCCAAACATTTGGTGTGCAAACTTTAGTAAAGAAATAGTCATGGCCTCTAAAGACTTGCCAACATTTACACCTAGAGTTCCAAGCTAAATCACATCATTTGCATCAATTATTTACTATCAAAACAACACAAAGCAACTTTACAGAATCATTCATAGTTAGCCAAAACTATGATTTTTTTTTTTTAGAATCTCAACACCATTTGATAACCAAGCCAAAACAGCAAATGGCCATGAATGTATTACCAAATTATTCGTAATAGAAATCAAGCTCTCTATACTGAAACCAAACCATTTCAACTTAATTTTGATGAAGAGATGCTAGCTAGATGAGGAGAGGAAAGAAAGTAAGAAAAGAAGTGAAAGAATAGAAGAGGAAAGAAGAAGAAAGTAGAAGAAGAAGGAAGGAGAAGGAGGGGGAAAATACTCACCTTGCGAGGAAGAGGAGTTCGGCAACTTCCGGCGTCGGGATCGGTCCAGGGGAGCAGCGATCAGGATCGGAGAGGGGGTCGAGGACCCGTCCAGGCGTGCGGCGACGGGAACTCGTCGGGTTCGTCTGGGATTCGCGAGCAGAGAAACCGGCGTCGGGCTGGGGTTCTGGGCGCTGGAAGCTCGTCGGGTTTGAGAATCGGAGGTGGCGTCGGGTTCCGTCGCCTAGCTCACGAACAGGGCGAAGGAGGTCGGGCTGGTTGGAGTCGGGCGAACAGAGGAGACCAGCTTCAGGCTGGGGTCGCGAACTGGAGAAGATCGAGAGGGAGAGAGCTGAGCAGAGAGAAAAAATGCGTGAGAGAGGCAGCGGGCTTGTGCGAAAATCCCCGGGAGAGAGGGGGTCGGTGATCCAGAGAAAGGAAAATAGCGAGAGAGAGAGAGAGCTGGGCGTGAGAGAGGAGGTCCGAGCGAGAGTGCCTAAGCTGAAAGCTTCGCTCCGAGTGAATCAAGGTCCCTTCCCGAAAGAGGAAGCCCGCCCATTTCCATCATCGTCTCCCAGCTTCCGAAAACTTCCTCAAACAAATCTACTCGTTGCTCGATGCCTGCCCAAGCCGCAGAGGATCACCTGAGACGCGCGATTCGGGCTGAACGAAGATTTCGTTCGATCGTAGCCGTTGGGATGACTTCTTGATTTAGAAAATAAATTCAAAATGCATATAAAGTCAAACGACATTTAATTAGGATCAAATTGGGCTGAATTAGGACAGGTTTGGCTAAAATCGGGTTAAGCTCGAGTCCAAATTTGGCTCGATTCAAGTCGAATTTGGTTCGAGCCGGCGCGACGAAATTAATCATACAAAAATGAGTTTAAAATAACGATCAATTTAAATCAAATCAGGTACGACGCGATGAAAACCAACTATTCGAGTCAAATCGAACATGTTCGAGTCCGATCCGGCTTGAATCGGGTCGATTCGAGCTCGGATTGGGCTCGACGGGGTTTAATTAGATCGAACGAAAGGGCTCGAGCACATTCGAGCCAAAATCGAGGTCAACAAAAGCTTGACGACGGTCGGCGAGTTGCTCGATTTGCTTATAAGCATGCCATATTTGAATATCATTTTGTCACCCAAATAATGCTTTAACCCTTCCAAATGTGGTCCGGGCCCCCGATTTGGATCAATTTGGGCTTGGGTTGGACTGGTTTTGGTGTTGTTAGGTTTGTCTCTTTGAGATGTTTAGTTTGACTTTAAGTTTGCTGAAATTGGAATTCAGATTATCCCGAATTTAATTTTGAAATTTTCGAACTTGAATGTCTCGAAATTCGTGCTCGATCAAAACAATTTTTGATGACATTATATATATATATATATATATATATATATATATATTATATATATATATATTATATATATATATATATATATAATCCCGAACTTGAATTTTTTTTTTAATTAACAAATTCATCATTTGACCATGCAATTACAGTGTATAGTTGATGGGTTATTGATATCTCTATTTATATATATCGATATGCAGTTGAAGAAACTAGATTCAAGTTTGCATCCAATTTAAAGTTCAACTTTCTAAACCAGCCTTAATTAAAAAGTGATTATGTTATAATAGAATTTGAAAGCAAGAAAAACTATAAAAAATATCATTTTTTTATTATTGGAACATATTAAACTATGTATTAGCCATCTTCGCTGCATCAAATTTATCAAATTTATGGACAACTGAATCAATATCAGAGTTTAGTGCAATATCTTTTTCAATATATTTTATCAATGAATTCGCAAGAATATGATCTTCCTGGCAATGTTCATTGTAAAAAATGTATGTTCAATTGTTGTATTGCAAACATATAATATTAAAAGGAAACCTCATCGATCAATCAATAAGAGGATGAATAAATTGTCTTCTTGTCTTTTCCAACTTTTGGCACATCTAAAAATTTGTGGTGAGATTTAAATATTTTTTTTTGGATGTGCTGAAATTTCAAAATGTTCCATCTAAAATGTTAAGTAATTTTAAATTTTTTGACATGTAAAGACTTTAGGGTAAAAATTATTTGCAAAGTTACTATGAACGTTGACTTCTCATCCAATGATGATTGAACAATGATTAACATAGGAGCACTCCTGGATGAGAGAGATTTTTTAAGCGAAGATACTTCTTGATTGGGGGAGGAAGAGAGGGGGTTGGGGAGGGGGAGAGAGAGTTATGCCACTATAGGAGAAGGTATCACAGGACAACAAATTTTAAGTGGTTTGATTTTTGTCTCCACTGTGCAGATCTAGGCACTATAACCAAGAAATTCCTTATCTTTATTCTTCAGGCCGCACCTATGGAGCTTGCATGGAGGAGGTTGAGAAACTAAAAGGATCAGTGAAAACATAGGGGTTGGGAACCTATTTTTCTTTTATTTGTAGATGTCACTGAGAATCCAGGCATAGTCCTACTAATGGAGTTGATGCCACGACAAGGGGCATGTCGATGGGTGGGTGCTGCCTCATTTGTTGTCATGTTACACCGTAGCCATGGTGTGTTGGCGGTCTTGACTTCTCAATCCATGGTGAGTTATGATATCTCAGCAAGTGGTATGTGGGTGGGTGATCACATTTCGAAGGAGCATCTAGTCATCATGACTACCCCCCCCCCCCCCCCCCCCCCCCCCCCCCCTTTAAAGCATTTGGAGGATGAGGAGGAGAGCGTCTGGTAAGGTCATCTTGAGAGGTCTAACGCAATTTTGGTTTAGTTTGGTGGTGATAATAATACACACAATGCTGTCACAAAAGTGGGCCTTGCCAAAGGGGGGCTTTATATTTTCTTGGAGTCCTAGCTTTTTGTCTTATAAAAAACAAAGAGACAACAAGTTTGATTCTTTGTTCGAAAAGGTGAATAATTTTTGTGAGAAGAGGAATATACATCAAATATGAGTTCTCTCCACTATGAGGGTCATGGATATACTTGATATTTTCGTAGTCATTTTAGAATATGGAAGAAATGAACAACTTATGAATAATCTCTTATTTTGAGTTCAACATTAGGTCATTGTTAAATGAAAATTGTGTTAATATTTTTTTGCCTATATTCATTTGAAAATGTTTGTTTTGGTTGATGTTGTGCAGAGAAATTCAAGAAAAAAGACCATAAAATAGGATTTGGCTCTAGCGTCATAGCGCCCATACAATCTACGTTGTAGCGCAACTATGTTAGAAATTTTTGCAAATTAATTCAACATTCTATCGCCTAACCTTCAAGCGCCGCAATATCAGTAGCGCCCCAATGCCTTCATTTGGAGTGTCATTATGTCACTAAATTCGGGAAAATACATAATTAGGGGTGTCAAAATAGATTTTTGGGTCGGGTTTAGGCCCAACACAAAATTGACCCGACTTCAATTGACCTAACTCGACTAGGCAAACATGTCAGAAATCCAAACCTGGACCTGAACTCGGGTTGACACAACCCGAATGTCTAACTCGCAAGTAGCTAGGCGCGAGCAGTGTGGGCACGAGTGTCGTGCTCGGAGCGCGTGTGTGTGCAAAGGGGGTGAGAGCGGGCAAGCCTCCGGACTGGGGAGTGAGCATGTGTAGGAGAGCTTGCGTGCAAGGGGTCAAGAGTGTGCGGGCCATGTGGTGAGCGCGGGTGCCAGACTTCTGCGGGCGTGAGGGCGGGACTGCTGCAGGCTCGAGCATGGGACTGCTTCGAGTGAGGGGGCTACCTTGGTTGATTTCGAGTCAAGAACAAGTTGATTTCGAGTTTTTGGGTTGACCAAAACCCTACTCGTTTGCAAAATGGGTTGATCGGAACCCTGAATTTTTCGGGTTGGGTCTACGTCGGGTTTCGGGTTGGGTAAAATATTGACACCCTTATGCAGAATTGACTCAACTCCACGACTATGTCTTCTGAAGTGCCCAAGCGCCATGGTGGCTTCGCTACACTAAATTGCCAACAACACAACGACGAGGAAGTTGGAGTGGTTTAACTAGTGAAGTGGTGCATTGATTGATACAAGCGTCACAGCGGTTAACATTAGCCAATGCCATAGTGCTAGTCCAATTAGTAGCACCGTGGCACAGACCTCTACAACGTCATGACGTTAGTGTTAATTTTGTGTATTAAGTATAAATAATTTTCATTTTGAATTTGTAGGGTCTGGCCATTTATTTTGTGAATAAAAACAGTGTGTAAGCGTGAGTAAAGTGAGAGGAGAGTCTGTGCTTCTACGAAATCAATCCAGAAGATCTTCAGTGTTTGTATGTGCTTGTAAAAGTGATTTCGGGTGTTATCTTGAACTACTGCTCCTGTATTTTGTTGTTTTTGAGTAAATGAAATATGTTTTGTGTGAATCTCATTCCATAGCTAGCTAAACTTATTGTTTTGGACTTATGATGTGAGATAGTGTATGGCTTATTTAAGTAAACTCTTGAACTTAAACTATTGAATGTTGTTTTCAATTACTTTCATACTTCGTTAGGTTAGTGCAATGACCATGCTTTAATTTAAAATATAGTGTGATTCTTTGCCTCAATAGAGGAATGATGGAACAATTAGTAGTCTTGCAACATAAAACAACCATGCCTAGACATAAGATAGTTATGATTTTGGGATATATGGATATGTAACAATTGTTTTAGGGTGAAAATTTTACTTTAAACTCTTATATGTTCTTATTCACAACAAACATTAGAAGAGTCAAATTAGAAAAAAACATTACATTTATCACCATCATAAGTTCAGAACGTTTTAAATTTTTTGAATATTTCACTTTACATCTGCGGTGGTTAAAATTTACGAAATAATTTTCAATTGGATTTGGTAGGATAAATTCCATAACTCAATTAAAGAGTATTTGGTCGAACATAGGATAGTTTATTTTCCTCGTGGGATTGACATCATACTCAACACTTTATTACTTGATCGGCACATACACCAGTGTATTATCTACTTTGCATGAATTACACTTTCAACTTATTTATTAGTGTATGCAAAGAGCTCCCATCAGTCCTCAAGATAGATGCCATTCATTTAAGATTGAAGATACGGGTAACCTTGCAAATTTTTTCCTAATGGGCTCATACATCAATAATAACTTCACTTGAAATTTGAGATGCAACTTTTGAAATTGAAGATCAACATAATCAATTTTTATAGAATTTCTCTATAAACTTTAATATTCATGCTTATTTGATTGTTTATGTAGTCTTAAGTCAAATTGTTTCAACAAGAACTGAATGTATAGTTTTCAGCAATGAAGATTGTTAAAACAAGGCAACGAAAGAAGATTTAAGATGATTTTCTTGCAAATATATTGATAGCATATTTTATCATCGATTCCATGGTCGACATTTTTGTTTCAATGAAGAAACATAATGCACATATTAAGATGCCTCCCCATAACAAATTGATTTACAGAAGTATTTTTTTTTTGGCATTTTTTGTTACTTACAAACTTTATTATCATTTAAGGCACCTATTTGTCAGTCATCGCCAATACAGCCTACTCTTCACTCTGTGATGCCTCTTGCCATCATAGCCTCCCATCTTTGCCGCCATAGACATAGCAATTGCCTGGCACCATCGCCCACCTCCGGCTTGCTTTCTCATCACCATAGCCATCACCGCTCGCCGCTTATTGTTGCCCACCGTTGCTCGCCACCGCACCACCGCACCCTGACCCCACTCATCATTATAAAATGTATCATAACAAAAAAAAGAGAAAAGAAGAAGAAGAATAATACATTTGATGATTTGCATGCAATCAAACAGCCCATCCATTTAAAAGCACACATATTTCAATTAGTTTGTATTTCTAAAATGCATTCATTTTAAAAACCACCAACCAAAATCCTGCTTCTATGCATTTTCTACTCTAGTTTAGAAAGTTAAACTTCTCATTTGTTGTATTTATTTGTTTTTTTTTTCCACCTACCACAGCTTCTTTTATTCTTTAAGGTTATAGTTTGATTTGGATTCTATATATAATTTCCGTAGGAAAAGCTGCCATTGGTTGGAAATCCTGCACCTGATTTTGAGGCGGAGGCAGTTTTTGATCAGGAATTTGTTCAGGTATATGGAATATGGATGCGTAATTCTCTTGTCCTCATGATTTCTCCTCGTATTATATTTTATTCAAAGCATTGCTAATGAGAGCTACAATCGTTGTCGATATTGCCATTCTTTCAAATGCTGTTATAGGTGAGATTCATTGAATTGAGTAAGTGGCTTCTGTTTGTGTTTAACTCACCACCTTTCCGAACTCAAGTCATGCGTTTGTTTTGGGTATTATAAATTCTACAGAAGCTTGGTTTAATTAATATTTAACAATAATTAACATAATATTGGCCCAATTAAGAAGATAGCTTTATATTCTTTTATAAATTAAATGTACTTTGATAATTAGTTTAATTAATTTTTGTTAGAACTAAGAAGTATGCCATTTAATAATTCTATAACTAATTAGACTTATTTGACTGTCTCATTCATTAATTAACGGCTAATCAGCCTAAATCATATGATATAATATCCTTAATAGTGATTATTACTTGATACGAATAATGAGTTTTAAATTAACTAATGTATGCCATATTATTTATTCTCCTAGTTATTACTTAATAACTTATTAGCCTAAAATTTTATCCCGATTAATCTATTAATTGATAACTCTAGACTAAGTAGACAAATTTATTATCCTAATTATTAATTAATAACTATTTCCCTACCAGGTCCTTAATTTTAATGCGAATAGTAGTTAAATTTCCTAATTTAATAATTTAAATAATCATCTTACAAAATCTCTGCTTATTCTACCAAATTATCCTCATTCGATATATAATCATTGATTCTAACTTATTTATGCTTCTTATTCCTTGTTTTATTTATGTAGAACTAGTCAACTTAATATATTAGAATAATGGTTCTAATCCTCTTTAATTTGTGCAAGTAATCTTTATTTAACTAATTTTCCATTTGCTTTTTATTATCATTTTACTGTTATATGCAAAAACAAAAGTGAGGATGACTTGCAAGATCTTAGAAATGGAATTTGCTTTTCACATTTATGAAGGAGAGCTTCATACATAGGAACTCATTTTCATCAACTTTCTGTCTAACAGATGCGTGAATTCAAATCTTGAACTAAGATCCATCCATTTGATACAGGATTTCTTAGATACATGGCCTCTAATATTGATCAAGCTCGCGATGCTGAAACCATGTAACAAATAGAAAATATTCATAGGATAAAATCTATTAAGCTAAAACAGCTTTTGATTACTTTTGATACAATAATAACAATAAAAATAATAGAAATCAATTCAAACAAAAATTCTCTTATCTTATGCGAAATGAAAGCCATGTACAAGCTGAACTTAATGCGATTGACAAAATTTTAGATTTTAGCAAGTATAGTCAAATATAATATCTATTTCAAACCACTAAAGAAAAGCATCAAAGAAGAAAAGAGCGGAAGAACAGGTAAAAATTCACTAAAAGAAAGTAAAATTAAAATTTGGAATAGATGAAGAGGATTTTTTTTTTCATGCCATTAACTATCTTAATATGCTTATATAACTTTCATCTTTATATATGAGAGAAATTACAAATTGCTAATAGAGGACAAATAAATTGCTGCCCAATTGCTAACAACCTGCTAGCAAACACTAACAAATTGTAGTCAGATTGTGCAGTTAAAGATAAACTAAAAAAATCCAGCTAAAATATTATACTTTAAATGGTATAAAGTACGTAATTTTATTAAGTTTGTTCTAGCAAACTTAACTCTTTGGAGCGAGGCATATTATATCTTTCAAAGAATTCTTTTTTATTGTTTATCTAATATGAAAATACTATATGATTAGATCTCTCATAGAACGTAGGCAAAATAGATGAAGAAATCTCACTTGATCAAGGATCAACATTGGGAGATAGATGAAGAAATCTCCATGTGTACAATCAAAGTTCTATGAATGCCATCAACTATCTTACATGGTTAAGAATCTCATATCTATGGATAGAAGAAATAATAATCTACTAGCAGGTAGCAACGACTTATAAACCACTAAAAAGTTACTTATGAACTGATAATAATTTGTTAATGATTTGCTAAAACATTTCTAACAAACCATGAAAAAAATATCTAAGAAACTTAATGACATTAATTAGTATAATCCTAATAAAATGATAAAATTTAAAAACCATAAATTAACACTCCCGAAATTCTACAAGTTTCACACCTGATCAACAATTAAAATCCTAAAATAAATGAAGAAGTCTCCATATCTACCATAAAACTTTTATGAATGCCATCAATAATTATGTGGTCAAAAATTTTGTCCGCCTTTGCCAGAAGATACAATCCCGTCAGAATTGAAGTACCATCTTTGGTTTTTAATAAAGGTTTTGCATAGATTTTATCATTTGTTGATTCATTGTTCATAATCATTCATCCATCTATATTTTGTCATAAGCAGGAAAAAGGCTATGTATTTTAATCTTTATATATGGAGGGGTATGCGTAGTTATAAAGTATAAAAAATGCTTGGTATCTATTAGCACACCTATCCACTATCACACCCACACTCTCTTACAATAACAAACACCTCACCTAATCACCATCCATTTATAACAAATCATATGGCATATCAGCCCTACACGTATATTCACATAGTCTATATATGAGCACGGTAGTAAACAATGGATGGACAAGGAATGATGAAGAGATTACCTGCTATTTACTGTCACTGTTATTTCTCTGCTTTAATCTCGATTGCAGGTCTGTAGAAGAGCAACTCCTGCATTTCTTCATGGTATCAGAGCAGGGCTGAGAGAACTTTTCTCCCAGCAACAGTGAGAATGGCGCAATCGTCTTCTTTGCAAACAGCCAATTAGTTGGCTACTACATTCGCAGATCCGCTACCTATACCCTCCTCCCTTAAACTTGTTCTCTCTAACATCAAAACCATAATACTTGCCTCTCTCTAATGATAATTACCCTGCGGGGGTTGCAAATACTCAAACTACTCCGAGCAAATGGCTTCGACAATCATCTTGATAGCTCTGAGTCCCGCTCTCATCAGCTTCTTCAACAATCTGATGGCACCACAACGTTCAATCCGGCCTACACTCAATGGCTACGCATAGATCAGAATCTAGCGGCTGCTATATGCTCAACCATATCACCCTCGATCTTACTGTATGTTCTTCATCTAGACTGTTGCTCCGACATCTGGCATACCCTTGAACAAAGACTCCAGGCATCCAACAGATCCAGGGTAATACAACTGAAAAACGAGCTACATAATATTTCTATGCGCAATCTCACAATGGCACAATATCTTATGGCAATCAATACCCTAGTAGACAACATTGTCGCAGCTGGTTCGAACGTCGACTCCGAAGATAGTATCGTTTATATACTTAACGGGCTGCTACCGGCTTATCAAGCATTCAAGACCTCAGTTAGAACCAAACAAAGCCCCATTATGCTGGATGAGATTGATAGGAAATACTTGATTTCAAGTATTCCCTAATCACTTTAGCAACAAATCTCAAGGCGAGCTGCTGTCCACAGCAGGAAATCAGCCCAAAACAGTAGGAAAAATGAGGAAAACTGCTGGAGACTAGGAGAAAACACCGGTATTTTACTAGTAGATGATGAAAATAGCAAAGATACAATTTGTTCTTCGATTCGAGAGGAAGAACGTACTCTCCAAAGTCTCCGGCGAAGCCAAGAGCCCAAAACAAAACCTAGATCTCAAAGAGAAAACTCAAATTCAAGATGATCCTAATTCCCCCCCATCTCCCTAATTAAAGCAAAAGGAACGATACAAATTACATAAACACCCTCCTCATTCAAAAATTCCCTCCAACGAAACGCTCCAAAACCCCCTAGCCCGCCTCTTCTTCCGCCGATTCTGCGAACGGGTTCCGCCCGGCTTTGGACCGCCGGGCGTAGAACCGGACCGGTCCAGCTGGGACCGGTCCAAGCGTAACATTACCGCCCTCCCAAAGAATCACCTTGTCCTCAAGGTGAAAATCAGGAAACTGATGTTTCGTCCTCTCGTATGGTTCCCACGTGGCCTCGTAGTCAGGAAGGTTCTTCCACTGGATCAACACTTCCTTAGTTTTATCTTCTTTTTGGCGAACACCCTTCAGCTCCAACGGTTCCATTATCACCTCTAAATCCTCTGTAAGTGTGGTCGGCAGCTCGGGAATGGTGATGTGATCACCAATGGCCTTTCTCAACTGTGAGACATGGAAAACCGGGTGTATAGTCGCCGATGGGGGTAATTTCAGTCGATATGCTACTGCCCCAATCTTTTCCATCACTTCATAAGGACCAAAGTACCTTGGAGCCAGCTTTTCATTCCTCCTGTTGGCGACTGTCTTCTGCCTGTATGGACGGAGCTTCAAGAACACCTTATCCCCGGCCTCAAACTGGATATCTTTCCTATGCCCATCTGCTTGCTTCTTCATGATTTGCTGCGCCCTCAGCAAATGCCTCTTTAACTCTTCTAGCACTCGGTCCCTCTCCTCCAAGTACTCTTCTACCGATGAAACAGGGGTACTACTGCTCCCAAAGTGTACCAAGTGTGGGGGATCCCGTCCATACAACACCTTGAATGGAGTCATTTGTGAAGCTGAGTGAAATGACGTGTTGTACCAGTACTCAGCCCAGGATAGCCACTTTGCCCATAGCTTTGGTGTTTCTGAAACAAAGCATCTTAGGTACGTCTCCAAGCTCCTGTTTACTACTTCCGTCTGGCCATCCGTCTGTGGGTGGTAGGCTGTGCTCCTCTTGAGCACTGTTCCCTGCAGTCTGAATAACTCCCTCCAAAAATGGCTGAGGAACACCTTGTCCCTATCTGATACAATCGCCTCTGGTACTCCGTGCAGTCTAATCACTTCCCTGATAAATGCTGAAGCTACTGTCACTGCAGTGTAGGGGTGTCGGAGTGGAATGAAGTGTGCATATTTGCTCAGCCGGTCAACTACTACCAGTATCACTGTGAACCCTTCTGACCTGGGTAAGCCATCGATGAAATCCATGGACACTTCCTCCCAAACTCTGTTTGGAAGTGCCAATGGTTGTAGTAAACCTCCTGGAGCCATGGCCATATATTTGTTCCTTTGGCAGACCTCACAACCCGCCACCATCTCCTCCACATCTTTATGCATCCCTTTCCAATAAAGTTCTGTCGCCAGCCTCCGGTATGTCTTCTGAACTCCTGAGTGACCTCCAACTGAGCTGCCATGAAACTCCTGCAACAGATGGGGAATGTGTATGGAAGTTCGTGGCATCACGAACCTCCCCTGATACAATAGTCTCCCCCCTTCCATGTAGTAACCAGGATGACTACTCCTGTCTTTCTCCAGATCCTCCCTGATCTTCCTCAGCTCCTCGTTCAGCATACTTTCTTCTTTGATGGCCCTCCAGTCTACTACCAATGGCACCGACACAACCAACTCCTGAATCTCCCCAACGCATCTGGATAAAGCATCGGCCGCCTTATTCTCCAAACCAGGCTTATATTGGATCTCAAAATCATAGCCTAATAGTTTGGACAACCACCTCTGATGCTCTTCGGTCACCATCCTTTGCTCTAACAAATACTTCAAGCTCCTCTGATCAGTCCGTACAATGAAGTGTCTTCCCAAGAGATACGGCCGCCACTTTTGGATTGCCAAAACAATGGCCATCAGCTCCCTTTCATATACTGACTTTAGTCTAGCTCTGGCTGAAAGCACTTGACTGAAGTACGCTACTGGCCTGTGATTCTGCATCAACACCGCCCCCAGCCCATAACCTGAGGCATCTGTCTCTACTACAAAAGCCTGATCAAAGTCTGGTAGAGCTAGAACAGGGACCGTCGTCATGGCCTCTTTCAACCTCTCGAATGCCTGGGTGGCCGCCTCTCCCCAACAAAAATTATCCTTCTTCAGCTGCTCAGTCAAAGGCCAGGCAATGGTACTGTATCCCTTCACGAACTTTCTGTAGTATCCAGTCAATCCTAAGAACCCCCTTAACTCCTTTAGGTTCCTAGGCATGGGCCACTTCTGCATTGCTTCTATTTTATTCTGATCCGCTGCTACTCCTTCTTGGGACACCACGTGTCCCAAGTACTCTACACTGGTCTGGGCAAAGCTGCATTTCTTCAGGTTGGCTTGTAACCGGTGTTCCTGCAATACTCCCAAAACCACCTTCAAGTGTTCTAAGTGTTCCCCCTCAGTTTTGCTGTACACCAATATATCATCAAAAAATACAAGTACAAACTTCCTGAGGTACTCCCTGAAGACCCTGTTCATCAGAGACTGAAATGTAGCAGGAGCGTTAGTCAAACCAAAGGGCATTACCAGAAATTCATAATGCCCTTCATGTGTCCTGAAGGCTGTCTTTGGAACATCCGCCTCTTTCATTCTGATCTGGTGGTATCCGGATTTTAAGTCTAGCTTGGAAAACACCACTGCCCCAAATAATTCATCCAATAATTCATCAATCACTGGAATTGGGAACTTGTCTGGTACAGTGCCTTTATTCAGAGCCCTGTAATCCACACAGAATCTCCAACTCCCATCCTTCTTCTTGACCAGGAGGACTGGACTAGAGAAAGGGCTTACACTTGGCCTTATGATCCCTGCCTCCAACATTTCCTGGATCAGCCTCTCTATCTCATCCTTTTGGATCTGGGGGTAGCGGTAAGGACAAACGCTGATCGGTACCTCCCCTTCCTTCAAAATAATGGCGTGCTCCAGCTCCCTCTGAGGTGGCAAACCCTGTGGAGGTTGAAAGACCTCCCTGAACTGCTGTATGACCGGTTGCACTTCAAGAGGAATGTCTCCCTCTTCCCCCACACTGACTTTCTCCAATCGTTGCAGCTCCACCAAGTATCCACCCCCAACCTCCTGGATGGTTCGGATCATGGACTTGAGAGACACCCCCGTCCTAGACAGGCCGACATCTCCCTGTATCACCATTCTCCTTCCCCCTACTACCAGTTCCATCCTCAGTTCTCCCCAGTTCACCTTGGTCTCCCCCAAAGTCTGTAGCCACTTCATTCCCAAAATCACATAAGTACTTCCCAATTCTAAGGGAAGAAAATCCTCCCTCACCTGTATTTCCTGAATGGTCAACACCACTCCTCTACAAACTCCTCTCCCCATTTCCACCTTCCCCGTGCCCATCATCACCCCATAGCCTCCGGTATCCACTAATGCCATACCAAGTAACTCAACCAGCCGGGTGGAAATGAAATTGTGGGTTGCCCCACTATCTATCAGAACCACCACCTCGTGGTCAGCTATCACCCCTTTCACTTTCATAGTGTGACTCGAAGTGAATCCCACTACAGAGTTCAGAGAGACTTCTGCCACATCCAGGTGCAACTTCTCCTCCTCCTCCTCCACTTCTGACTTGCTCCCACCTTCCTCTTTGTCTTCCTCGTCTTCGCAAACAAGGAGAACCTGAAGAGTCCGGTCCTTGCACCTATGTCCCGGCATGTACTTCTCATCACATCTAAAGCACAATCCCTTGGCCCTCTTCTCCTGCATCTCCTTATCAGTAAGCTTTTTAAAATTTCCCCCAGGCCCTCCTCCTCCAGACCTCTCCTTTGGTGCTTCTCGTGTACCCCCCGGTGCAGCTCCCTTGGATGCTAAAAACGTGGTTGTCATCCTGTGGGATCCCCCAGAGCTGCTGCCTCGAGTCCCCCTCTCCAAATGCTTCTGGTCCTCGACAAACTGTGCCAACTCCATGGCCTCCCCCAGGTCGTGTGGTCTCATCACTCTAACGGCGGCTCTGATTTCTGGTCTGAGCCCCTTCATGAAGTTCCCCTCAAGCACGGTATCAGAGAGACGATCCAACCTGCTAGCTAGGTACTCAAACCGGTCCCGGAACTCTGCTACTGTCCCTTCCTGTGTCAGTGCAAAGAACTGCTCGTAGAAATCCCCTCAGCTGCTGGTTCGGAAACGCTCTAGCAAGCAATCCTTGAACTCCCTCCAGCTTCGAATAGGTCGCCTCATGTCCCGCCACTGGTACCATGCCAGTGCCTTCCCTTCCAAACACAGTCCTGCCGCTGTCAGTTTCTCCTCCTCTGTCAATCCGTTGACTGCAAAATACCGTTCCACCTTGTAGATCCAGCCATGGCCATCTTCCCCCTCAAAGATGGGCATCTTCAACTTCCTCACCTTCGGATCCCTTCCGTTACCTCGGTACTCCCCATAACCTCCCATTCCTCGAAGATGAGGTGCTCCCCAAGTATCCCGGTCCTCCCTCCCACGTTGGTATCCGAGTCCATCGTCATAATCCCCTCTTCCCCTTTCAGAATCAGCACCTCGACGCTGAAATTCAGCACCTCGACGCTGATATTCTCCTCTTCTTTCGCCAAAATCTGCACTTCCCTCATATTCTCCCCTCCGGCCTTCAAAATCCACACCTTGACGCTGAAAATCAGCACCTCGACGCTGAAAATCAGCACCTCGACGCTGAAAATCTGCACCTCGACGGTCATTCCCCAGGCTCATCTCCTCTCTAGAAAGTGGCTCTAGAGGTGGCATGTCGTCGTCTCCCTCAAGGATCTCCACAGCCGGATTCCTCCTCCCCCGAGGCGGGTTCGGATTTCCTCCTACGCCATGGTCGCCGACAGTCTCTCTTGCATCCGACGCCGTCGGATTAGTCTTCATCTCAAGTAATTTCTTCATCATCTCTTCCATGGCCGTGAATTTTCCTTCCAACCTTTCGTTGTTGGTGGTGATTTGATTTTGAAAATCAAAAAATCTTTCCTCCAAATCGGTTTTTAATTGACCGACTTCGCCTTCCAAGACATCCACCTTCTTTCCGGCCATTGTCCTTCTAACGGATCCAAAAAAAACTTCTTCCGGAGACAAGAAACTTGCTGAAATCTCAGAATTTCAGCCGCCGGTGGTCCCGGAACGATGCTCTGATACCAATTTGATAGGAAATACTTGATTTCAAGTATTCCCTAATCACTTTAGCAACAAATCTCAAGGCGAGCTGCTGTCCACAGCAGGAAATCAGCCCAAAACAGTAGGAAAAATGAGGAAAACTGCTGGAGACTAGGAGAAAACACCGGTATTTTACTAGTAGATGATGAAAATAGCAAAGATACAATTTGTTCTTCGATTCGAGAGGAAGAACGTACTCTCCAAAGTCTCCGGCGAAGCCAAGAGCCCAAAACAAAACCTAGATCTCAAAGAGAAAACTCAAATTCAAGATGATCCTAATTCCCCCCCATCTCCCTAATTAAAGCAAAAGGAACGATACAAATTACATAAACACCCTCCTCATTCAAAAATTCCCTCCAACGAAACGCTCCAAAACCCCCTAGCCCGCCTCTTCTTCCGCCGATTCTGCGAACGGGTTCCGCCCGGCTTTGGACCGCCGGGCGTAGAACCGGACCGGTCCAGCTGGGACCGGTCCAAGCGTAACAGAGATCTATTCATATCTTCTCATTGAGGAGATCAATCTTGCTGTTGAATCAAATAGAGATCCTCATTCAGCCGATCCAAGTATGGCACTATATACTTCTCGCGGTCGTGGACGTAGCGGCAGAGGCAGATTTACAAACAATACCAACACAGGCGGTCGCTCCAACTCATCATCTATAATTATATGTCAAATATGTGCCAAACGAGGTCACGCTGCACCTCAATGCTGGCATCGCCTAAATGTGAACTACACTCCCACTATATCGCAAAATCCCTCCAAAGCTCTCATAGCAGACTCGATAATATCCTCTCAGGACTGATATATTGATTCTGGAGCAACTTCGCATCTCACAAATTCCTTGGACAACATCGCATAGCCAAATTCATATCAAGGTGTGGACAACATCACTGTTGGCAATGGACAAAACCTTCCCATAGCTCACTACAGACTAGGTCTTCTCCCAACTCCAACTCGTAAGTTATCTCTTCCTCAAATCTATCACGTTCCCACACTTTCTCATATCCTGTTATCTGTTTCTAACCTCACTCATGACAACAGTGTTTATGTTATCTTTCTTCATATGGCTTTTCCATTAAGGATCTGAAGACTCAAACAATCCTCCTACAGGGACCATGTCGCAATGGTCTGTACACAATTAAACTTCCGTTTGCGGCTCAGTCTCTATCAGCACTCTCGTCCACCACATCCTCCTCAATTCGGTGGCACAACCGCCTTGGTCATCCACATAATCAAGTGCTAGCAGTTATCTCTAATGAAAAAAGAGAACTTGCTATTCCTCCCTCTATCAATTTCTGTTCTGTTTGTAAGGCTTCTAAAGCCATAAGTTAGCTTTTCCCAATTCCACCAAGTTTGCTTTATTTCCTTTAGCTCTACTTCACTTAGATGTATGGTGTCCATCCCCAACTCTTTCGACTCATGGCTATAAATACTACCTTATTATCATTGATGACTTCTCTTGTTTTACCTGGATTTTTATAATGCGTGCCAAATCTGAAGTCACTCAAATAATAATTCAATTCAAAACGTTCATTGAAAATCAACTCTCATAAAATCAAATGCCTACAAACAGATGGGGGATCCGAATTCCTAAATTCTGAACTCCGGTCATTTCTCCAACATAGTGGCATACACCAACAAATATCATGCCCCCTATACCCCAGAGCAAAATGGGACAGCAGAACGCAAAAACAAACATATCATTAAAACGACCAGAACATTATTATATACAACAAATCTTCCATATCATTTCTGGCCTGATGCAGCCCTCATGGCCGTCCATCTCATCAACAGAATGCCTTCAGTAACTCTACAAAACAAATCACCATTTCAGCTCCTATATAGCCAAAAATCAACCTACTCACACCTCAAAACATTTGGGTGCGCTTGTTATCCCTGGCTACCACCTTCTCAGCGCCACAAGCTTGCCCCCCGAGCTCCACAATGCCTTTTCCTAGGCTACTATGAATCCTACAAAGGCTATAAATGCCTCAATCTATCCACCAACAAAATTATTATAACAAAGCATGTTATTTTTGACGAAGATCCATTCCCTCTCTCTATACCACTACACTCATTACCCACTCAGTCCACACCTCCTTCCTCAACAGCTAACCTGTCACTTCTTATCCCAACATCCACTCTACCCCACCAATGTGAAAACCTGAAAATACCGTTTTAGACCTCGCACGCTTTTCAAAACGCCGCGACGAGTTTTAAGTGAAAAATTCGAGGTTGTCGGATTTCGACGGGATTAATTTTATAAAATTCTACGCAAAATTCTAAGAAATTTGATGTATAAAACTTGTATTAAATTTTGCTTAATTTAGAAATTAAAATTAAGAGAAGTCTCATAATTCCAATAATACCCCCTAATGTTTATGCAAGCATAGGTTGTTTAAGTGAGGGCATAGAGGTCTTTTGGCATCCCATTTCTCCCTAATAGGCAAACCGAGACCCCCCACTCCCCCCATTCGGTCTTTTCGCCCAAACCAAGCTGAGAAAGAGGGAGAGGGCGCGGGTAGAGCGGCGACGGGAGCTTCGGGCGGCGGTTTCCGGCGACAAATCTTGGGGAAAATTGTAGGGAAGATTAAGAGAAGGCTAAGGTAAGTGTTTTGCAAGTGTTTCCCTTTCATTTTCATAAGTTTTCTCTAAAGAATGAAATTAGGGTTTTAGGGAAACTTGAGTTTTTCTTTAGGGTTCCTTTGAGAAAAGTTTATGGAAGGATAGTGTGATGTTTCTAAACCCTAATGTGGAGTATTTTTGTGAAAGTATGAATTTTGAAAATTAGGGTTTTCTCTGAAGTTGGAGTTTTTGGAAAAGCCTTTGCAAAAGTTGTTCCTAAAGGTCCTAAAGGGGTTTTTAAGAAAAGAAATTGAGTTTTTTCTTACAAAATGTATTTTCCTATTTTCTAATTATTTTAATTCCGAAAATTTGTTTCAAAAAATTATTAATTTGATTTATGGGAAGTTTAGGCATGCATAAATAACAATATTAATGAAAAGATGTTTTCCAAATTTATGGTTTTAAGGTAATTCCGAAAATAGAAATTATTTAAATTAATTTAGGTTTAGGGTAGAGGGTTATTTTGGTAAAAATAAGTAATTATACGAAATAATGAATTTTTAGAATGTAGGTGTACTTTAAGTTTTAAACGAGAAAGTGAGGGAGAGAGAGAACTTAGGGTAATTTAGAATGAGAAGGAGAATTCTATTTTGATTTATTTTGTAGATTTTAAAAAATGAGAAATTGATGCTTATAGGTGATTAATCGTGGTGACATCGAAGAAAGAAGGACTAGCAAGATAAATCAATTTTCAAACTTCTGTAAGTATGCACTGTTCTTTATTTCAGTAATATCTCTTGCTTTCTCACATGTTATATGATTTGATAGCTCCAATCTTAATTCTTTACTCATATCAAATGAATGATCATACAAATTACATGTACATTTTATGGTCTTATATGATAAAGTTTATGTTATATGGAATGAGATGATATGAATACTATTTGAATGCTTGTATGTGCATGTTGAAAGGATGGAGTTCACCTCCTTATGGTACTAGCTGGGGACGCTGTACTCGTGCATGATAAAATGGTAAAGGATATGGAAAAGGAAAATGGTAAAGGAGTACCTTTATGGTACAGACGGTGACTCCTATGACGGTTGTATTATATATGAAACGAGAAAGATATGTATAATGATATGAATATGGAAAGGAAAAATGAAAGATATGATTTATGATATGATATGTTTAATGTTATGTTAGTATGAAATCATTTTATGTTATGTTCATATGAAATTGACATTTATCATATTACGCAGTTGCCTTGTTTACTGTAGTTTAGAATTGTGTATTACTTACTGAGCTTTAGCTTAATGTTAGTTGTTAACATTTTCAGGTAAGCTTAAGTTAATCAAAGATGAATAGAAGAGGTGGTAATGTTTATCGTCGTAGAGAAGCTCCAGAAGAAAGGTAATTATGAATTTATTGAGTTTTAAGTTTTTGTGTTTTCAGAATTTGATGTTTAGAGGCTCTTTCAATTATTATGGAGATAGTTTAGAGATTAAAGAATTTTAACCTACCGTCCGACCTTTGTTCCCGCCTCGCCTGCGCGAGCTCAACGGGCCGGGTCGTGACAACCAACCTCCCACTATAATCCCAAATGTCCAAACTCTATCTACAACCAACTCTACAAACTCTACCTCTTCCCAGCCACAACCCTCCCCTTCTCCCACTACTACAAAACTCCCCACCACTTCCAATGCTCCGATACCTCACCCCATGATTACACGTTTCAAAATGGGCTCTCTCAAACCACGTACATTACTTAACCTTCTCCATAAGCTACAACTCAATACTCATGCCCCTCATTCCGATCCAAGTACCTATTCGGAAGCTGTTAAAGCTCCACACTGGCATGAAGCCATGGCCTTTGAGTTTCTAGCTCTACAACAACAAGGGACCTGGATAATTGTACCTTCTCCTCCCAATGCCAATGTTCTTGGTTGTCGTTGGACATATCGCACCAAATACCACTCGAATGGAAATATTGCTTGTCACAAAGCACGTCTTGTGGCCCAAGGTCATCGTCAAGAACATGGCCTTGACTACCATGACACTTTTAGTCTGGTAGCCAAAATGCCGACTATTCGAGTCTTTCTCCTTATAACTCTCCATCACAAATGGCCAGTACATCAAATGGATGTCGCTAATGCATTTCTCCATGGTGATTTACATGAAATAGTCTACATGTCTCACAAACTCAGCCTCGAGGTTTTGAGGACAATCTCCATCCTACTCATGCTTGTCTTCTAAAAAATGGTCATCTATGGCCTCAAACAAGCTACAAGACAATGGTTCCATAAAATCTCCACATATCTCCTCTCTCAAGGTTTCCACCATAGTCAATCGGATCAATCTCTCTTCACCTTCTCTAAAACTGACATCCAAATCTATCTTCTAATCTATGTTGACGACATCCTCTTATCCGGTAATAACCAAGAAGCTGTCTCAACTCTTATTCTCCAAATCAGTCAATAATTTACTATGAAATACCTAGGAATAGCCCACTTCCTAGGTATTCAAATTCAAACTACCACCAGCTCCTACTTTCTTTCTCAAATGCACTACGCCAAGTCAATTCTTCAACAAGTTGGCCTCACTTTCTGCAAACCTATTTCCAATCCAAATTCTACCATACCCACCACAGATCCCTTCAATACCTCTGATCCCATCCTCGACAATCCTCTAATCTACAAACAATTTACCAGATCCCTTCAATACCTCACCATCACTAGACCCGACATAGCCTACTCGGTTAATGTTCTATGCCAACATATGCATGCTCCGCAACAGTCGCATTTTCACCAACTAAAAAGGCTGTTACGTTATATTCAAGGAACCTCTCACTTTGGTCTTCCTATATGCACTGACAAACTCCATCTCATGTCCATGTCTGATGCGGATTGGGCAAGTGATCCAGTCACCAGAAGGTCTACATTTGGATACTGTTCGCTCCTAGGATCCACACTTATTTCCTGGAGTATTAAGAAACAACATACAATAGCTCGATCCTCGACGAAGGCTATGTACAGGCCTATTGCAGCCGCTACTGTAAATATTATCTGGCTTCGCAGATTATTAAATGACTTCAGCATTCCCACGGCTACACCAACAACACTCTACCGCGACAACATGTCAGCTATAGCCATTGCAAACAATCTGGTGCTTTATGCCCGGACCAACACATTGAAATTGATCATCATTTCATCCGGGATCACATTTAAGCTAAGCATATCAAACTCACTCCAATCAGCACTGTGGACCAACTTGCAGACATCTTCACCAAGTCGCTGTCCACCAAAAGATTTCAGCAGTTGCGCTCCAAATTGACGGTTCAACCTGACCCATCACTTTGCGGGGAAGTAGTAGCGCACCTCTCCACTATCACACCCACACTCTCTGACAACAACAAACACCTCATCTAATCACCATCCATTTATAACAAACAAACCATATGGCATATCAGCCCTACACTTGTATTCACATAGGCTATATATGAGCACTGTAGTAAACAATGGATGGACAAGGAATGATGAAGAGATTATCTGCTATTTACTGTCACTGTTATTTCTCTGCTTTAATCTCGATTGCAGGTCTGTAGAAGAGCAACTCCTGCATTTCTTCAGTATCAGATGAGTAATTCTAGTTATTTGCATTTGTAGGTCAAACTTTCGGATTATATTGGCAAGAAACATGTTATTCTTTTTTTCTACCCACTAAATTTCACATTTGTTTGCCCCACAGGTAAATTCTAACTCTTCTATTGCATAGCTATCTAACTAACCCTGGCACCTGCACTCGCACCAAATGCATAAACTTTATTCTGGAATTTCCTGTTTTCAGAGATTACTGCCTTCAGTGATCGTCACCCTGAATTTGAAAAATTAAACACAGAAATCTTGGGAGTTTCAGTTGATAGTAAAGTAAGTTTAACTTCCTTTCTATTTTAGTCCAATTGCTCCTTGCTTCTGTAACTTATCTTGCCTTTTTCTCAATTTACCATCCTTTTGTGTTAATTACAACGAAAATAATTCTTTATACATATTTCCCCTTATGCTAAGGTCTATTGCAATGAAAAAATTCTTTTTATTATGATGGATGTTAAAAATGAAAACAATTGAAAATCACTAGAAGATTAAGATGCCAAGATTTTGCATGGTTTGAAAGTCAGTCTCCCATTTTGTCTCGAGAATTTCCTATATTATTCAACTAAATCACATGTAATGATGCCCTTTAAATACCTGAAGGTTAGGAAACCCCAATCATTAATCATTCATACGGGATTTCAGTCACTATCTTGATGATTTATGTTACCAATATCAGGCAAATAAAACTATCATGGTCATGGTCAACGAGAAGAACTTTTTTTTTTTTTTGCTTAATAAAACAATGAAAAAACTCATTATTTTAGTGGAACATGTTAGGGAAAAAAAGAAAAAAAAAACAACAGATGAGGAGTTAATCAGGAAAATTGAAGCTCTATTTAAAAACATAAAACGATAAGGCTTAAAGCATGATTTTAACCGGAAAGTGCTACGATCAGGGGCAGAAGCCCATTGGTGTCAAGGGGGCAATTGCCCCCCTCAAAAAATTTTAAAAAAATTATTTCTATGATTTTTTAGGTAATTTATCATCTCCATTCATTTTTGAGTCTTTATTATAAAGATTTTTTTGGCAATTGCCCCCCCCCCTAAAATTTTAAAAAACTGAATTCATTGAATTCCAAAAATATCCTTCAAACCAAAATTTATTTCGGGCACTGCCCCTAGAAACCCCGCAAGGGTGCTGTCCCTTGACCCCGCAACCTGATCGGGTTGGTCGAACCCCGCTAAGAGAACCCCGATATATATAGCTTATAAGTCCCCCCCACCCCCCGCGCGCGCGGAAAATTAGGGCTGGTTCCGCCCCTTGCTACGATTGGCAATGCATGTTATCTCATAGCAGATATAATCCATGCATCAAATTAGAACAATCTTATATGACGTGAATTATCAGAAGTGGCAATAAATCAACCATGATTACTTTTTTGAAGAAGGTTTTTCATATGTATATTGATTGAATACAAGAGCGTCTTATATATATATATATATATAACAAAGAGAGAAAAAGAGGAAGAAAATAAAGAGGAGAATGTCCTCTATTATCAAGATATGTTACAATCATAAATCATCTTTTTAATTTAGTACTCCTTTTGGATTTAGCACTTTTCTTTCTTTGATTACACTCTCAATCAAGCTAGATCATATAAATCAATAAGTTATAGCTTGTTATAAAAAATGGAAAAGTGAAGAGATGATAGATCGTTGTTAAAGAGATTAACTATTTGATTTTCATTTGAAATATATGGTATGATGATGTCTTTGATGATGTGATAAATCACTGCAATATGCTTGGTTTATTCATGAAGATAATATTGCTAGTAATGTGATACAATGAAGACAAAATAAGAATTGCTTGTATGAAAATTAATAAATTGTGAACTTGGCGTAGTTAAACATAAATGAATGCATTGTCAAGATAGATCTTTAGAAAATTCCACGAAAGAACTAAGTAACGACAATTGATTACAAATAAGAGCAATAGGAAACTTGCAAAATTACATCAACAAATAAGTAAGTAGAGCAAATGGCCGATAAAACAATCCACAGTTTAAGATCTAGATCATTCACCTCGGGATCCCTCAGTTATGCTCTTGATATCGCTCGGTTTAGCAGAGGAGGATTGCAAACAAACTTAGGGATGCCACTAGTAGACACGTGATGCCAAGGGGGCTAGTCGCCGAGGAAGGAGCCGGAGTTGCAGGCGCGGGTAGTTGTCCGGTGATCTTCCATTCTTCAATAAGTCGTTGCTCGTTGAAGACTTCCGCCAAGTGAGGAAGGTTACGGTCAACGTATTCCTTGACGGTGTTCTCGACTCCGAATCTGGGGTCAAAGAAGGGCGACCGGATGACGTCGATCTCCCCGCGAGAATTGAGAAATAGGCCATGATCGACTTCCGGATCCGCCATTCATGATCATGAGTGGAATTGATATGTAACGATGGAGTAACGATGGAGGAGCCGCCACTTGGTCAAGAGGAGGAGGGGGTTGGGTGAGCTCTCGGATGGGAGGAGGTTGAGAGGGGAGCGAGAGGCTTGGTGTAGGCTAGGGATAAAAGAAATTTAGAGAAATCTGAAATAAATTTCAGATTTGGTGAATTCAGAGGGAAAGAATTTGAATTTTGAATTCAAACTCTCATTGAAAGAAATAAAGGAGGGAGGATTTGTGGGAGATAATCAGGGAGTCTTAATAGAGAGCAATTAATGAAAATTGGAGAGAGAAAGACACATTGAAGGGTCCGACCATATAGAGAGAGAGGAGGGAGGGGATTTGTTTTAAATAGGTGGGCCCCAAGATTTAAGTAACTAATTCAAATCAAATCTGAATTTAATTTCAGATTTAATTTAAAAGGGGGAGGTTTCCAAATTGAAGTTTTAGCATTAGGAAAGAATTCAAATTTCAAACATTCATTGAAATCCAATTTGATAACTTTCCTAATTGCGTAAACTTATATTAGGAAAGTGATTAATGGCCAAAGGAATTTTAATTTCAAAATTGGGTAAGAGGAGGTGGGCCGGCGGCTTGGGTGGGAATCAAGGGGGGTTGGGTGGAGGTGGAGGGCCGGCGGTGGAGCGGGTGGTGGCCGGCGGCCGGAGAATTGGGGAGTCCGGTGTGGTTGGGTTGGGGCGGTTTAGAGAGGTAAAGAGGGTGGGAGTGAAGAGGCCGGCGGGTTGAGCAAGGGAGGGAAGTTAGGGGATGTGGGTGAAGGAAGACGATGAACCGCGAACGTTGGAGTCCACCTAGATTGACGGGTATTTCTCTCACCCACTAAGGGCTGCTCCTCTCAAGAACTCACCAAGAGATCATGTAAGAAAGTAGAGAAATTTTCATTCATAAAACATCATCTTTTACCATGCAATAGGCCTCCTATAAATAGGCCAAAATGAAAGAAAATCAGAAAGACACAAATGCCCTCGGGGCTACAATAACGACTCAATACCCACAGGGGTAAACTAGGGAAACAGAAAATGCAAGAACAAATAAAATACAAGATATATCAAAAGTAAAGGCTCTGGATTGTAGCCGTCGATCTCCAGCTCCGACAACGATACACATGCCGAAATCTGATGTCCTCATCATTCTCCCCAAGTGGGAGAAATCTCGTCCCCATCGAGTAAGCATCTCTAGAAGTTTCGTACCACTCCAGTAGGTCAGGGTCCAATCTCTGTTGCTCATCCCGGTCGATCCACGTGTTCTTCGTCTCCAGCTTCCCTGCCCATTGAACTAGATACCTTTGGCGAGCACCGTCTTTAGTGGAAATAATTTCATCGCTAAGTATTGCCTCAATCTTCTCCACAGAGGGTAAAGTGGGAATGTTTGGGAGTGGGGGTAGGTTGGGGTTCTCAACAGGTGGGGTCACACAAGGCTTATTATGTAGTGGATTGGGGGGGTTAAACTCTGGACCCTCAAAAGCTACAAGATCTTCAATGTTAAACGTAGGATTAATGTTAAAACCCTCAGGAAGGTCTAGTACATAAGCATTACTATTTATTTTGAAAGTTATTTTGAAAGGTCTCGCGCTTCTCGCATGTAATTTCTTAACGATCCCTTGTGGGAACTGCTCTGAATGAATCCGAACCATTACAAAGTTTCCCACTTCAAATTCTTTAAATCGTTTCTTGAGGTTTGCAGTACGTTTATAGTTAGCATTGCTTTGTTCAATCTTCTTATTAATTTCCTTATGCAATTCTTATAGATGTGATGCAAATGCAGATGCAGACTCAGATGCTCTAGACTTATGACTCATGGGGATTAAATTTATTGGCTGTCTAGGCTGGTATCCGTACACTATTTTAACTGGACTCAGGCCCGTGGTGCGGTTAACGGAATTGTTATAAGCAAACTCGGCAATAGGTAACTTAGAATCCCAATTTCTAATGTGTTCACCTACCAATGTCCTAAGGAGGTTGCCCAGACTCCGATTTACAACTTCCGTCTGACCATCCGTCTAAGGGTGGAAAGCGGTGGAGAATTGAAGTTTGGTGCCCATGTTAAACCATAATGTCTTCCAAAAATAGCTAGTGAATTTAACGTCTCGATCCGACATAATGGTTTTAGGTAACCCATGCAGTCTGACAATTTCATCAAAATACAGTTTGGCGATCCTAGAAGCATCAAACGTTTTCGAGCAAGGGAGGAACTGCGCCATCTTGGAGAACCTATCCACAACCACATATATAGAGTCATGTTTTCTAACAGTCTTGGGTAGACCGAGGACGAAATCCATACTCACATCTTGCCAGGGACAATTGGGTACAGGGAGTGGGGTATAAAGGCCGGTGTTTTTGTTTTCTTTGTTTGGCCAATTGATAGGTGTGACGCCGTTTCACCAATCGGATAATGTCCCGCTTAAGACTTGGCCAATAAAATCGATTTTCAATAGCAGCGATTGTCTTGGTTTGGCCGAATTGTCCAGCTAAACTAACAGCATGTAGTTCCCAAACTAGAAATTCACTGAGTGAGGTATTGAGAATACAGAGTTTCTGGGATTTAAACAAATAACAGTCTTCCACTAGGAAATCATCAATGATCCGCTCTTTACCCGAGATCAAAAGTTCATATGTTTCTTTAAAATCGGGACAATCCTTATAATCTTCTTTAATGCGTTCAAATCCAATAACTTCAGTCCTCATCTCGCGACTAATCATCATCCTACGGCTTAAAGCATCTACTGCTTTATTTTCGGATCCTGCTTTATGTCTTATCGTGTAGGTGTATTCTTGCAGGAATTCAACCAATCTTCCGTGTTGGGCATTAATCTTCTTCTGAGAGTTAATATATCGTAAGGCTTCATGGTCCAAAAAGATAACGAATTCTTGTGGAAGAAGATAATGTCTCCAATATCCAAGGGATTGAATGATCGCGTAGAACTCCTTATCGTAGGTCAAGTTCCATTGTCTGATACCATTCAGCTTCTCACTAAAATAGGCAATAGGGTGTCCCTCTTGCGATAAAACTCCTCCTATACCAATACCGGACGCGTCACAGGTTACTTCGAAGACCTTAGAAAAATTAGGAAGACGCATGACTGGGGCCTCGACCATTCTTTTTTTTGATCTCCTCGAATGCTTTAGTGGCAGCTATAGTCCAATGGAATTCTCCCTTCTTTAGACAGTTAGTTATGGGTGCCACTATCGTACTAAAGTTCCTAATAAACTTTCGATAAAAGGTGGCCAATCCATGAAAACTCCTAGCATCTCTGATATTTTTTGGTTCAGGCCACTCGTTAATCGCTCGAACTTTCTCGGGATCAGCAGATATTCCTTGAGAGGATATGATAAATCTGAGAAAAGTGACACGGTCAGTGAGGAATATACACTTCTTTGGATTTGCATACAATTGTTCTTTCCTCAAAACTTCACAGACTTGCTTCAAATGATTTAAGTGATGATCCACCGAACTACTGTAGATCAGAATGTCATCAAAATATACCACAACAAATTTTCCTAAGAACGGTCGCAAAATTTGAGTCATAACTCTCATGAACGTACTAGGAGCGTTATTAAGGCCAAACGGCATAACCATCCATTCATACAACCCATCTTTAGTTTTAAATACCGTTTTCATTCGTCCCCGGGGCGGATTCTGATTTGATGATAACCGCTCTTAAGATTGATCTTAGAAAAGAGGGCTGCTCTGGTCATCATGTCCAACATGTCATCCAAGTGTGGAATGGGGAAACGATATTTCACAGTAATCTTGTTGATGGCACAACTATCAACACACATCCTCCAGGAGCCATCGTTTTTGGGGGTTAGAAGGGCGGGGACCGCACATGGGCTTAAACTCTCCTTGATAAATCCCTTTTGGAGCAGATCATCCACTTGCTCTTTTAACTTGGCGTGCTCCCCCGGGTTCATACAGTAGTGGGGAAGGTTGGGTAGCGAGGCTCCGGGTACTAAGTTTATAGCGTGTTGGATGTCTCGCAGAGGGGGTAACTGGTTTGGAAGATCTTTAGGGAAAACATCAACAAAAGTCTCAAGGAGTGGTTGGACCTCTTCCGGAATGGGCTCTCCTAGCTCCTCATTTATCTCACGGGCCACTAAGGCGTACATGGGGGCTCATTGGTTAATCTCATCTTCCACTTCTTTCACAGTCAAAAGGTGTAATCCTTTGTTTGGTTTGATAGGGGTAGGTTTGACTTCTGTCTTATGGGGTTTGGGTTGTGAGGGTATCAGCTTGATTTTCTTGCCGTTATGTTCAAACACGCAGGTGTTAGTTCTCCCATAAATATGGACATCGTTGTCAAATAACCACGGGCGACCAAGGATAATCTGACTTACATCCATAGTCAACACATCGCACCAAATCTTCTCCTGATATCCAACAAACTCTATGGGAATAAGGCTCATATCCTTAATTTCTATGGTAGTCGAATTAATCCAAGCGACCTTATACGGGTTAGGGTGGGTTGTCATCTTTAGGTTAAGTTTGGATATCATAGCTGAAGAGACTGCATTTATACAACTTCCACTGTCGATGATAACTTTGCAGTTCTTGTCTCCGATCTTAGTAAAGGTATGGAAAATTGAAGTCCTTCGCCAATCGTCGCTGGGTTTGGGTTGGGACAACACACATCTAATGACTTGTAGATCAACATGGTTTTCCTCATAGAAGAAGTCTTCTTCATTGTCAACATGATGGGTCAATTCAGTCTCAGGTTCTTCCTCTTCTTCTTCAACCTCTTCGATTATGGTGACCTTGTACGGACTAGAATACTGCAAAGCGATGTGTCCATAACCGTGGCACCTATACCACTTGGTTCTAGAAGTGGCTTTGGGAGTGTCACGCTCGGGAGTCTTGCCTTTAAAATCAGGGCGAGGTTGAGCTAGGCTAGTAGTTGGTCGGTTAGCTATAGAGCCTATGGATCAGTTTTGGGGTTGACTGGAGGAAGCTCTATACGGGGTTGGGCGGGAGTCTAGCTGCTTGGTGTTGGAATGGGTCCCAAACTCCTCGAGGTCAAGCACTAAACTACAGGCTGCTTCTAAAGTATCAATTCCTCTCGTAAAAAGCTCATTTCGGAGATCTTCCCTAATGCCAGCTCTAAACATGGATAGAAGTTGAGCAGGTGTAGTGGATTCCTCGCCATTACAACGAATCATGAAATCATCGAAGGCGGAGATGTAGTCTTTCACGGGTTTGCTTTCCTGAGTCAGTCTATTCCATTTATCTAAGAGCTTAGGGTAGTATGAGGGAGGGAGATATTTTCTCTCGAGCTCTTGCTTCATAGCTTGCCAGTCGGTGATGGGGTGCTCACCTCGAGCTTCACGCATTTTTTCCAAGTTTGTCCAATATTGGTTGGCTCGACCAGTAAGTTTCATTTCGTCGAGGCTAACTTTCCTAGCTTCCGAAATGCTATACCATTTGAAATAACTTTCCAATCTAAGAAGACTTGAGGGTCGAGGGTGCCATCGTAGAAAGGAGCGTCTATTCGGATGTTCTTTAGTAGCTGAGCGTCATTATCTCTCCAAGTGGGTTCATTTCCTACAGGTTCCTGATTGGGTCTAAGGTTGTGATGATAGTGATCCCGCGGCGGTCCATAATCAGTCCGGGTTTCATCACCATAGGGCGAATGCGGCCTAGAAGGGGTGTAAATTGCGGGGTGTCCTAACCGTTCAATGTTATCAAGTCGCTCACCCGTTTGGCGTCTAAAGTCCGCTAAGTCAGTTTGGGTGTTCCTAATTTGCTGAGTAACTGTCCCAAGTTGGCCCACGATGAGGTCTAGAGTTGCTTGAATGTGTTCCGGATCCATGGGTAAAAGTTAGAGGACGCTAGGGAAGGCAAAGGGGTTAAGGATAGCACCTGGACACTAAAGTTATATGCTCCTAATGCCTCTAAATGATGCAGTTTTGTGTGGACAGCAAACAACAGCAGTTGGTGAACTTGCCTAGGTGTATAGGATGGGTTTTAGGAAGTAGACAGCACCTAAACACTAGGTTGGGGGTCACCTACAGCTCTCTAAACGCTGCAGAAAATTTCTGGACAGCAAATAAACACTACAAATTGAATTATCTAAACGAGTGTATGCATGCAAACAAGCATATGATTGGTTAGGTAAACTCCTAGGATGTTTTCTAGCATGTGCTACCTATGTCTACCATGCTCTGATGCCAAATATGATGTGATACAATGAAGACGAAACAAGAATTGCTTGTATGAAAATTAATAAATTGTGAACTTTGCGTAGTTAAACATAAATGAATGCATTGTCAAGATAGATCTTTAGAAAATTCCATGGAAGAACTAAGTAACGACAATTGATTACAATTAAGAGCAATAGGAAACTTTGCAAAATTACATCAACAAATAAGTAAGTAGAGCAAATGGCCGATAACACAATCCTCAATTTAAGATCTAGATCATTCACCTCAGGATCCCTCACTTACATTCTTGATATCGCTCGGTTTAGCGGAGGAGGATTGCAAACAAACTTAGGGATGCCACTATAGACACGTGATGCCAAGGGGGCTAGTCGCCGAGGAAGGAGCCGGAGTTGGAGGCGCGGGTAGTCGTGCGGTGATCTTCCACTCTTCAATAAGTCGTTGCTCGTCGAAGATTTTCGCAAAGTGAGGAAGGATACGGTCAACATATTCCTTGACGGTGTTCTTGGCTCCGAATCCGGGGTCAAAGAATGGCGACCGGATGACGTCGATCTCCCCGCGAGAATTGAGAAATAGGCCGTGGTCAACTTCCGGATCCGCCATTCATGATCATGAGCGGAATTGATATGTAACGATGGAGTAACAATGGAGGAGCCGCCACTTAGGATACTTGGTCAAGAGGAGGAGGGGGTTGGGTGAGCTCTCGGATGGGAGGAGGTGGAGAGGGGAGGGGGCGGCTTGGTCTAGGCTAGGGATAGAAGAAATTAAGAGAAATCTGAAATTAATTTCAGATTTGGTGAATTCGGAGGGAAAGAATTTGAATTTTGAATTCAAACTCTCATTGAAAGAAATAGAGGGAGGAATTGTGGGAGATAATTATGGAATCTTAATAGAGAGCAATTAATAAAAATTGGAGAGAAAAAGACACATTGAAGGGGCCGGCCATATAGAGAGAGGAGGGAGGGGATTTATTTTAAATAGGTGGGCCCCAAGGGGTAAGTAACTAAATCAAATCAAATCTGAATTTAATTTCAGATTTAATTTAAAAGGGGGAGATTTCCAAATTGAAGTTTTAGCATTAGGAAAGAATTCGAATTTTAAACATTCATTGAAATCCAATTTGATGACTTTCCTAATTGCTTAAACTTATATTAGGAAAGTGATTAATGGCAAAAAGAATTTGAATTTCAAAATTGGGTAAGAGGGGGTGGGCCGGCGACTTGGGTGGGAATCAAGGGGGTTCGGGTGGAGGTGGAGGGCCAGTGGTGGAGCGGGTGGTGGCCGGCGGCCGGAGAACTGGGGAGTCCGGTGGGGATGGGTGGGGCGGTTTAGAGAGGAGAAGAGGGTGGGATTGAAGAGGCCGGCAGGTTGAGCAAGGGAGGGAGGTTAGGGGATGTGGGTGAAGGAAGACGATGAACCGTGAACCTTGGAATCCACCAAGATTGACGGGTATTGCTCTCACCCACTAAGGGTTGCTCCTCTCAAGAACTCACCAAGAGATCATGTAAGAAAGTAGAGAAATTTTCATTCATAAAACATCATCTATTACAATGCAATAGGCCTCCTATAAATAGGTTAAAATGAAAGAAAATCAGAAAGACACAAATGCCCTCGGGGCTACAATAACGACTCAATACCCACAAGGGTAAACTAGGGAAACAGAAAATGCAAGAACAAATAAAATACAAGATATATCAAAAGTAAAGGCTCTGGATCGTAGTAGATCTCCGGCTACGACGACGGTACACATGTAGAAATCTGTTGTCCTCATCAGTTTTGCTGTGGTAAATTTGATGAATGTGCTGCTTGTGTTTCTAGCATATTTGTGTCCTGTTGCTTTATCTTGTAGTTTTCCATTTTGCATCAATTTTTCTCATTTCCCTCTCTGATGCCATTAACTTCTGTGCTCAGCAATTTTTTCTCATTTCCTCTCTCATGCCATGAACTTCTGTGCTTGTAGTTCTCCCACCTTGCTTGGATTCAAACAGATAGGAAGGCAGGAGGTCTTGGGAATATACAATATCCCTTGATATCTGATGTGACTAAATCAGTATCACGTTCCTATGGCGTATTGATTCCTGATCAGGTATGGTTCTCTCTAAACTTCTATTGCAATTTTGTATGATCTGAAGTGGTTTGGTAAACAATTTCTACTTCCTTGGTGACCTACAAAATATAGTCAGCAAAACCCGATAAAGAGATTTGATTTTTGCTTCATTTAAATGCAATATAGTTCACGGCCTCTCTTTTTTCTGTTAGTTTAATTGCATGTACTCTAAGTGCATGCCGCAGCTATATTAATCACATAATAATTGTATGATAGGTTGTCAATAGAGGTGCATATTATTGATGAATTAAAATCACTTATATCTTAAATTATACATTTTCAATGTTCTTCCAATTTATATAGGAATAAGAAGAAATGTTTAGAGGTTTTAAGAAAATATATATTCCTAATTGTAAAATCTATGATGACAACACAAAGTTAGGATATACTAACGTTTTTTTTTTCTTTTTTTATAACACATAAATCGTAGCTCTCACAACCAATGTGCTATCCCTTGCAATTTTTTGATCGTAGATGCATACTATAACATATAGGAAAGTTTATCTAGATTCTAAACTTTTTGATGATGTATTATGTGCTATCCCTTGTATTTTTTTGATCTTGGATACATAATTTGATCAGGCATGAAAATTTAATTTGATTCTATAGTTTTTGATAATATGTTCCACTAGGAAGCCCCAAGAAGAAAACAACAACAAACAAACAAAACACCCATAGCCCTCATAATAAGATAACTAGCCTTAAATAAGCTCTTCCTATTTTCCTCCCAAACAACTTTACTACCTTAATTTATTTCCTCTCTTATTTTGACTGCAAATTGGAATTAAAACAACAATTAATTTCATTATTGTCTTAATTAATTTTCCCTTCTATTTCAATTCAATATTAGAGTTCTTTCATTCAATTCTAATTAAAACTTCTCTAAACAACCTCTTCTTAATCCCTCATTTCATAATGATCTATAGCTGTGTTGGGCCCCACAAGAAGGGGGAAGGAGACGAAAGGCGAAATCCCCCTTAGTTCTGCGAAGAGTTTTGCCCAACCCATGGAATAATTCAACCCTAGCTGGCTGGCTGGGTTAGACTAGCCTCTTTATTCCCATTCTCCCTTCGCATCATCAACACCCAAAACAATGAATTTTTATTTTCCAGTAACTATGAGAAACTGTCTCATAAAATCAATCTCCCATTGAATGAATGGCCAAGGGCTTTGAAGGGAGAAAAGTTCTATTGATGGAAATGAGTGAGATTAGAATGCATCTGGCAATTATTGTATTTTTGAATAAATTCTAATGCATATTACTTTTATTATAGGCCAATAGAATCCTTATCTTATAATTTTCTGAGTGAGTGCTTTGCCTACCAAGTTTTCCGTATATCTTTGAATGAACTTCTTAAACTGCATATTCATCTTCTGATGGAGGAAGATATTTGAGATATGAAATCATAAATGCTCTTTTATATAATTAATCTTCAATAATTATGAAGTTTGCAGCTTGTCCGATAAGGTTGGAAACTATTGAATTTTTAGCAGCCTCCTAATGTATAAAGGAAATTATGAGATTCATCCAAAAGATATAGTTTTTTTTTTCTATATACTGTATCTCCCATGCTTTTCTTGTTGGATGCACGTCAGTTGTCAAACGGCGGTGGCATTGGTTGTTGGGTCATTGGTAGTGATCGCTGGAAAATGTAATATAATTCTTTAGCTCTCTTAGCTTTCGAATCCTCTTCACATAGAAAATGAGCGCTTATTTATAATTTTTTTAGCAATATTTTGATAAATTTGACAAGAATTCAAAAAACTCAATTTGGATGGTTCATCCATATTGATTCTATTCATAGATCATTTTTTCCAACATTTGTGTATCTTAATGATGTTAGAATCAAATGATCATGGGCTTGTTGGATTGGTCTCTCCAAGATGCTTAATTTGATTGCAAGCATCATGATTTGAAAGTTATCTGATCATTTAGTCAATCTTCAAAAATTTGCTTCGAGTGTTTGATTCGAATTCATTTATATTTCATATTGGATCATTTGTGATATCGATGGGTTCATCACATTGAGATGTATATTTTACTATAAGTTTGTTGAAATCAAAATTAAGATAGTATTGAATTTAGTTTTGAAAAATTTTAATTCAATTATTACCTTGAGATTTGTGTTGATAAAGTGAATTCTCTGTATATTTATCTTTTTTTTTTAATTTATGTTTATATGAATGAAGAAGTTGAAGGTATAGCTATTTAAAAAAAAAAAAGAACCGGAAGTGTTGGATGACAAATTTTGATAACTAAGAAAAATTATCAAGCAAACAATTTTAGGTGATAGAAATTAAAAAAAAAAAACACGATTGGTATGGAGGAAAAGCATTAGAGAAACAACAATTCACTTACATTTCCATTTCCCAGGAGTTAAAATAGGAAGGGATAAATAAGAGCTGGCTTATTCTCATGTTGGGGTTCGTATAGTTAGCAAGTATAAAACAGAAATGAATAATAGAGAGTGAAGACAAATTGGGAATGGGAAAAAATACTTAAAGGCCAACACAAGGTTTACAAGGCAAGTTCGGATCTCAGTATTCTTTAGCACATGCATTCCAAGATTATTGTTCTTTGCTAATGGTAGATTTACAACAAAGGTTTGTGTTGAGATTGTATTTGAGTTAAATAACAAGCATATCTTTAATATTACTACAAATTGATATATTCTACTTTAATCTCATTCAATTTTAGGCTTCGTTTGTGACAAAATTTTTACTATAAGCAGTGAGAAAGTCGTTCCAAGAAGCAGTAAGAAAGTCGTCTCAGATAAAGCCTTAATCAATGATATAAGATATCGACAATTACATTTTTTTGTCTATATGCTCAAAAGAACATGTTTCTCATCTCATATGAAATGTCTGATGGGTGTAATATGGCAGGGCATTGCTTTGCGGGGATTGTTCATCATTGACAAGGAGGGAGTGATTCAGCACTCAACCATTAATAACTTGGCCATTGGTCGCAGTGTTGATGAAACTATGAGGACCCTTCAGGTATCATGGAATTTTAAATTGAGCAAATAGTTCAAAATGAAGTAATTAATACTTGGGTAGAATATTTGAGTAAGAATATTTTCATATAAACTTGGTCATTAAATCCAATGATCATAAAACTCATCTCGATCAAATTTAGATCAAAAGATGTAAATTTTGAAAATTATTTGACATGATAGACGTTAACTTTGGCTCAAACCTAATAAAACATATGATAGATGTTCTCGAGATTTAGGGTTTAAATGAACGAGAAGAAAAACCACAATGAGTAAAGTGTAAATCTCTTAAATCCTCCTACCCCGCCGAAGACGGCCTAAGATGGGAGGAAAATAAGCTTAAATGTCGAAATAGGATTTATTTTGTTCCAAAAACTTTTTTTTGCAACATTTAGCTTAAATTCTTGCTAAATTTTAGCTAAATCTAGCAACCAAATAGTCTCTCAAGGACTTCAGATTGGCCTTTACTTATCTTTTGACTGAAAATACTCATTTGTTTCCTCCTGAATGCTCCAGGCACTGCAATATGTGCAAGAGAACCCAGATGAAGTCTGCCCTGCTGGATGGAAGCCTGGGGAGAAGTCCATGAAGCCTGACCCTAAGCTCAGTAAGGAATATTTTGCTGCAATTTAATAGCTGTCCTGATCTGCAAGCTTGTTGTTTTAAGAGTAGTAAATAGAGCTCTGATTATCTTATGAGACTAAAGGTTGAGAAGGGTTTGTGTGATTTTATTAGGTTTGGCCTGTTGAATAATAGAGAAGATATGTTTATGGTGAAAATAATGTATATTAGGATAGAACATTTGTTCAGAATAGGAAGAGCTTTGACATAAATTATAGGATGTTGGAACATAAATGATAAATACAAAACAATATAAAAGATTATTTCTTTTAAGATAATTTATATTTTATATTAAATTTCTTGTTATTTTGAAGAAATATATTTATCATATGTTTTTGAAGTGAATTAACTTGTCATTAGTTTAGTAGTTAATGGTGAATTAATTAAGGAGTAATTTACTAATGATAGGTGGATTTATATCATTAATTCTCTTCTAACAATGATCTTGCTCTTAGGATTGAACTTTCTAAAGTCAATCTAAGGGATCAATGGCTGTACATTTAACAGTAATCTCTGAATTGGTGGGGTATTATTTTGGAAGATAAGACTTTTATTGTAGAAAATTAGTGTGGATAGTCATAATGAAAGTATTGTTGCATCCTATAAAAATTGATGTGACAAAGAGGGGGTTTTATGTCCTAATCTTGTATGAAGATTCAAAATAAATATGGATATGAGAAAAGAATGTGAAATAGACCAAAGGTTTTTAAGTAGAAAATTAATTAAAAAAGAAAAAAAAATATTAGGCTTGATTCAAATTAAATAGTTTGCTATGTTGGAAAAAAAATATAAATATCCACTCTTTAACTAAATTGATAAAGAAGTTATAGGTTTTGGGTATAACATTGGCTCGATCTCTTGTGATTGTAGTAAAAATGTTAAAGAAGTAGTGAAGATGCCAGTCATATGAGCAATATTTGGATGATGGTAGTTGAATGATAGTGATAATCGTCGGGTGATCAAAAGTCAGACAATGGAAAATGAGCAATAGATAATAGTTTTTGGGAGAAGATGTATGAATGTGTTAGTTGAGCGACATCTATCTGGCAATGATGGTTTTGGGGATGATGATCATATGATGACAGTTAGACTGTGATGGTGATCTAGTGTTGGTGATTGGGTGGTGGCAGTTGGATGATGATCGTGGCTAGCGGTGATTGATGATGTCAATCGTCGAGTAAATTTCAAGAGTTATTTGCTTCTCTAAATTTTCTCCAATCTCATGAGCCCGTCCCATTTATTTTGAGAATAAGGTTTTATTTATAATTTATAAGAGTGTCATTCTGATAAATTTAACCAATATGTCAAAATTTAATATCAGACAACCCATATTGATTTCTTTGATTATAGATCATTTTTTGGAATTTAAATCCTTACTTTTCTCTAAATTGAGTGATGATATGTTCTTTGGATTCCTCTCGTTGAAATAGTCGTTTTGATTATAAGCATATAAAAAAGAAAATCATTTGATCATTTAATTAATATCGCAAAGATTTTAAAGACTCTTCAAGTGCTTGATGATTAGATTATCCAATCTGTAGAGAGGCCAAAGGATACTTCTTTTTTATTAAGACAAAGATATCATAAGATTATCCTAACCAAAATCTTCAGGTAATACATAAATAATTAATGGTTAATTCATCTTAAAATAATTTAAAGTTCATAATAATCACTTTTTCATCATTATATTTTGATAAAAAATTAATCTTTTTCAATAAAAGAAATCTCTAAACTAAAGCAAAATCTCAATCTACTTGATTGGTCTATATCGTTACAAGTATGCCTATCCATAGTCTCTTATCTGTTTATGTTTTGGATCTTCGTATAAATTTAAGACGTTAAACTATATCACTCTCTACCGTCGTGAATTTTTAAGGACGCAACAATGCCTATCCAACCGCTAATATTTGATCTTATTATATGATAATCATTACTAATTTCAAAATATATTTACAAGATAATGATTTTTAATCCTATTGATTAAAAATGTTGGTACTTTATTTTATAAGAGTTTGTTAGTATGCGCGATGCGCTATACAATAGGAGTCATTGATGTAACAAAGGAATTAAAGTATTTCTTTTCTGATGTGATTAGATGTAATCTTATCCTAATAGGTTAATTAATGAGATCCGAGTCATTTTTATGATAATTATATTTTTTTTCTTATATAATAATCTTAAGATCAATTTTATTAATCCTCATTATTTATTTAGTTATATGAAACATATTCTGATTAAAATTAAAATTAAATTTTAACAATTTAATATTTAAATGTCATCACTTATTATTTAGCAAATTTAGTTTTTAATTTTTTTAATATTTACTTTTTCGCAAATATATATAAGACAGAAAGCAAGTCCTGTTTTTTTATTGAAATTCTAAAGAATAGCTTCTTCTTTTTTTCTTAAAATTCTTTTTCTGTTTTTTTTTTTTGCTTTGTAATTTTAAAGATTAAAAATAATATTTCGATTTTTTAATTCAAAGATATTTTTTTATGCATTCTTTTTTTCTAATATTTAAATTTATGATTCACTCGGGAAAGCTGTTTCAAATGAAGCATTTGGCTTCCTTTGAGACTTGACTTTTTATTGCTTTTTTAAAATAGAGTTTTAATAAAAAAATTAAATTTTAATTTTTTTACTAAAACTCTGTTTTATGAAGCAATAAAAAACTCATTTCAAACGAAATATTATTGTAACTTTTGCTCCAATTTATAGGATTAATATGTCATAAAAAATAATAAATAAATAAAATTTTATTGATGACTACTCGCCCGCTTTATCATTCTGTCTGCTTCGCTAGGGCTTTGCCCTAGCTTTCTCCAGCGTGGTTGCTGGGCCGCTCGCCTCGGTGGTGATGGTCATCACCATTTTCTAAGGGAAGTTTTCTTACTTTTCTGGTTCGCTTTTGGTTTGTTGATATTTTTTTTTTCTTTCCGGTGCGTGCCGGAATGACGCTGAAGCTTTGTGACCCTGGTTTTTTAGGAGGTTCGTCTTCATCACGTTCTTTTTTGGATGTTCTTGTGGGTTCTTCTTCCGTTAATGAATTTCCTGAGCTTTGGGCGTCCTTCTTTCATGGCTTGCCTTCCTTTTGGATCTATGATCAGGAAATTCAGGCATTGGTCGTTCATTTTCAGTTCTCATTGGTTGGTTTTTTTCCTACCAAGCGACCCCTCTCTTGATACCATTCGTAGATTTTTTTTCAACCTCAAGCTAAATGGGGCGGCTTCAGTCTCCTTGTTGGATTCGTCGCATGTTCTCATCAAGCTTGCTATAGACCTTAATTACTGTCGGGTCTTCTGTCATAGATTGTATTTGGTTTATAATTGCTACATGAAGCTCACCAAGTGGTCTTCCCTTGTTGATGTCAGTGTTGAGTCGCCGGTGATCCTGATTTGGGTATCCTTTCCGCAATTGTGCCCTCACCTCTTTTCCCCCACATTCTTCATGGTTTGGCCTCTCTCTTTGGCAAACCATTGAAAATTTATGCTGTCACTTCTATTGGATCTAGGCCATCTTTAGCTCGTGCTTTAGTGGAGCTGGATATCACTAAATCCTACCCTGATAAGGTGTGGTTAGGCTCGAAGAAGTTAGGCTATGTCCAGCAAGTGGTTATGGATGAGTTCCCACATTTTTGTGCTTCTTGTCATAGTATCGGACATGCTGTTGGAAATTGTCCTCCTCCTCCTATTGTTTCGATCCCTGCTGATCTGCCTCATCCTAAAAAGGTTCCTGATGAAGTTTCTGATAATCCTTCTTTAATTCACTCTTCCCCCCGCCCCCCCCTTCCCTGTTGTGGGGGATTTTGTGAATGATGTGGTTGTTGCCCCTTTAGAAGTCCTCCTGTGCATATTGCTGAGAATGATGTGATTTTTTAGGGTGTTAATCCTAGTATTGCTAATTTGAATTTAGTTTAGCTGGACTCTATTGTGATTTTGGAGGGGGTGGCTCCTGCTGCCCAGATTTCGCGGTTATGTGTGAGTGAAGTTCCTATATTGAATTGTGGTTTACATTCTAAACCTGCTTTATCTTGTGCAGATAATGTGCCTGCCCGGTGTTGTTTGGCTGAGGATGGTGCGCCCTATGTGGGCGCTGAGCCTTCTGGTTCTCCTATTCCTACTAGTCGAAACTGATTGATTATGTGGTATCCTCTCCGATGGTTGTAGTGAGTCCGGATGTTGTTTATTCCTCTATTAACCTAATGTTGAATAGGCAGGTTCATGATCAATCGGGTTTAATTCCTAACGATGTCTTTGAGGGCAATGTTAATTTCGTTAATATCCCTATTTCAGTTATGTCTAATATTGAAATGAAAGCTCATATGGCTAAGTATGAGAAAAATGATGTTTTGCTTCAAACTGATTGGTTGGTTTTGAAGGATTCCTTTTCTTTTGAGGAAACAGACAGTTAGGATTTTGAGGGGGAATTAGTGGATCGCTATATCAATTGTGGTTTTCTAAATATGGGTGCAAAAAAGCATAAAAGTAAAGGCAAGAAGAAATAGCTGGTACTTGATTTTTGTTATTTCATTCGTGGATTTTGAATGTTGTTGGATGATGATGAGGAGGTCCCCTGCCCCCTTGCTGGCTGGGCTGGTTGGCGACCTGGGTGCCTCTTTCTGTTGCTTGGTGGCCTCTGGACTCTGTTCCTTTAATTGGCACCAATGGATAGTCCGTGTTTGGCTGCGAGTTTGGTGTAGGGTACCTCCATACTGAGTCCCTTTTCGCTACTTCTCCTTCTATATCTGATTTTTTGGTCTTATTATTTTGTACCACCGGTTGTTGGTCTCTAATTGTTGTAACCGTCTTTTTTATTGAATAAAGTTTATTTTTTGGTTTTAAGAAAAGGATTAATATGTCTTGGGTAGATATTCTTGATACGTGGATTTTTGAGAAAAAATATTTTATGATGACTTGAGAGCCATTTGATTTGCATTGAGCTTGGTGTAGTTTATTTTTTTTTATTTTTTTATTTTTTTTTTATTTTTTTTTATCAATTTGGGTCTCCACACCCAATAGCTTGGTGTAGTTTATAATATCATATACAAGCAGGAATCTTACTATAAATCTAAAGAAACTTAAGCCCATCTTGACATAAATTACAATATATAAAATCATGTAATGATATTATCATTATCCAATACAATGGGCTTGAACCTGACCTAATTTGTGTCTAAGTGTGTTTCCGAACATTGTAAAATAGCTGTATTAAACGAAGCTCAAATGATCTCTAAGGTTTCGTTTGGGATGGCTTTTTTACTGCTTCTTAAAACAGTTTTTGAATACAAAAGTTAAAACTTTTGTATTAAAAAATTATTTTAAGAAGCAGTAAAAAAGCCGTCCCAAACGAAACCTAAATCTTGTGTGCTTATATTTAAATTGAGCATCTGAACGAGCCTAAAATTGCTAATCTTAGGTCATTAAAATACTTAAAAAATGTCACGTAATTTTCAGCTACACTTCAATTATTTAATTTGAGCAGCATCATATCATTTTTATTGTCATTGAATTCTACTGATCGAAACATTAATTTAATTATAAATTTACTAATATCAAAATTTAAATAATATTAAATAGTCCACAGTATGGACTTATTTTATTTCTTCATTTATTATTAAAAAAATAAAATGCTCAGCAATTATTTCATCACAAATTATAAAATAGCTGAGCGAGCAGCACGAGGAAACAAAATATAGCTATAAAAGTAATAATCCAATAGTTTAATTGTATTGTCGAATCATGCAGTTATAAATGTTTAATAGTTTAGTAGGAATAACGCTTCATTTGGAACTTTTATTTGGTCCGGTGAACGGACGTAGAGCTATGTTCGGCCGGCACTGAGATCGCGCCACGTAGCAGGCACAAAATCGCAGATCCGACCCGACGAATAGTGGGTATGTCGCACGTGCGTTTTTTAAATCCATGACAACCCGGTATTGCTAGGTATTTGTCCATTTTACTCGACAATAACGAGAAATACCATTATGTGAAGACAAATACCGAGTAATACCGAGTAATACCGAGCAATACCGAGTTTTTCTAGAAAAACTCGGTATTGCTCGGTATTGATCTTCACAGAGCGGTATTTCTCGTTATTGCCAAGCAATACCGAGTAATACCTAGCAATACGCGAACATAGCATTCCCGGATTCCGGTCCGGGTCAAGTTGTCGGGCCGCACGGTAAAGAGTACGAGCACGTGGCGCGATCTCAGTGGTGACCGCACGTAGAGCTACGTCCGGTCACCGAACCTAATAATTGTTCCTTCATTTGGGATCATTTTTTTATTATAAAAAATTTTTATTTAAAAAAATTTTGTACTAAAAAATTATTTTAAGAAACAATAAAGAAGCTGTCTCAAACGAAGTCTAAGAGTAACACATGACACGTAAAATTAAAAATAAGTGTCATAAAATTAGTTCCATCATGATATAAAATGTGCTATGAAATTATGATAATGTATATAAGCGTTAGTTGAGATTTTGTTTGGGATAGCTTTTTGATTTCTTTTTAAAATGAAATTTTAGTAAAAAAAAAATTAATTTTTTGCCGTTTTAAGAAGCAATAAAAAATTCGTCTCAAACGAAGCCTGAATCTTATAATTTATATCAACAATAAGCCATTAATAGTTATAGCTATGATATTGATGAAAGCCATGTGATAGGAAAAAAATAAGTCAGATAGAATATTTGGATCAAAATTTAAAATAAATATAATATAATATTTATTGATTTTTTTATGTATTTAAAATTATTATGATATTTTGTTTTTTTACTCATTGATGAGATGAATAGCATTGTATTTGCCTTTTGGACATAAATGAACTTGTGGGTTGACTATGCACAATTATTGTTGAAGGCCATGGTAATAGTAGGAGAATAAAAAAGAAGAGAGAGGAGGTGTTGGAAAGGTGAGCTTGGTAACATGTTTGTTGATGTTTTTTTTTTTTTTTCATCAAGTTTGAATTGAGATATAGTGGGGAGGTTGATGTGAAATCTCGAATTTTTGAAATGATTTTTCTCGTCTTTTTAAATGAAAATTTTGAATTTCAGCAACGTGCATTGTCGAAGAAGGAAGAGGAGGAAGAGGAGGAAAGATGAGAGAGAAAAAAAAAAGAGAAAAGCTTGTTTTGTTTGTTGGATTGCTTCACCATTTTTGTTGAACTTGCTTAGATTGCCATAGGTGACACTGATCTTACTTTTATTTTCAAAAATTTAGATTTCAACCGTTTGATTCTCCTAATAGCTAATTTTATTATTTTTTTCGAATTTATTGAACTTCTACTACACAACTTTTTATATAATATCGTACTGATTATTCTTGAGATTTTGACTGTAACATTTCTGAATTTTACCAGGTAAAATAGAAGTTATTTAATTTTATATAATTTTTTCTGAATAGAAGTATGCATTTTTATTTAATCATATTGTTAAGACAAGCATTGAAAATAAATTTTTAAAAAATGTGATATTAATGTGTGAAAAATAAATAAAAGGATGGTTTCACTAAGTTGGTTGGAGACTGACTGATCTTTACAGGATGGTGGACCGACGAGCTTTCCTTTAAATATGTGATTTTTTGTTATTCTCTACCGATTCCCATGATATTGATTGAGATTTATAAGAAAATGATTGCCGTGCAAACAGACAAAGAGCGACAACTCTATTTACTGAGCTAATGGTTTATTGATACCAGTACAATACTGAGAAAAACATCGATTAAGCCAAGATTTCTTATTTATTTAGTGTGGCTACTGAAATGCATGTTATTGAGACATTATTCTTATGATTGTATAGAAGTATTGTTACTGCTACGTGTTTAATGACACTAATATGGATACCGATACAATTATTGATGACACCATTTACTAATTTAATGTACTGCAACGATACTACCACTGATACTGATAATGATGCTGCTACAAATACTGATACCATGGCTTGGTACTATTGGCGTGGCTTGTCACGACCTGACCCGATCCGGGACGGATCCCGCTCGCACCGGGCCGCGACACGGAAAGCAAAACGGGCGGACTGACCAGGATCTGGTTATGGAATTTGGTTCCGAACTGAATCTTCCAAATATTTACTCAAACAAACACAAAACACAGAAACATAGAGCTACTATAAATCACCAACACAGCGGAACAAAACATCTATAGTTTCTTTTCCTCAAAATAATCATCTACAGATACATTACATGGCTTTTGAACAGAAAGAAAGACAGAACAGAAAAGCCATGACTGTACAAAAATCAAAAGGTACAAACAATACCTATACTGATCAGAACTCAGAAATCTATTCCTGGACTTCCTTCCTTTCCCAGAACCTGAAAACCACCAGAAAATAAGAGTGAGCTCAACAGCTCAGCAAAGCAACAAACCTCCAATCAAAACTCTCAGAATCCAAACCAAACTCATCAGACAGAAATCCGCACAGAAATCGGAACAGAATCAGACAAATATCCAAATCGGAACTTATCAGAACGAAACAGAACAAATCAGAACAGATACGGACAGATATCACATTAGAATCAGAGTCGTACAGATTAGATCACATCAGAATACAAATCAGAACAGAATAAATCCACAGAGTCAGAATCGTACAGAAATCAGAAATTCAGATCATATCAGAACAGAACGAAACGGAACAGATATCAAATCAGACAGAAACGGAACAGATCAGACATCTCAAATCAACAGAATCAGAATCGTATCAGAATCAGATCATACGAATCAGATCAGATTAGATCAACTTATATCGTACAGAAGTCAGAAGTCTTTTCACATCAGATATCAGATATTTAATTAATAGCTAAACTAAACTAAACAGAATCACTACGGATTCTGACCCTTATGTCTCCCTTGTGCTCACGGCACCAGAAATTTTTTGAGTAAGTAATAGCTAAGTGTGCTCACGGCACCAGAACAACAGAATTTCTCGGATCCGGAACAGAACAGATATTTCTCCAATTTGAGCTCAACTAAGATTTCCCCATACACTAACTGAATCTCATAGGATCCAGGCCCCTTATAACTCCCTTTTTATAGCACATACAGATAACATTTCAATTCAGAAGAAATCCGGGCAAATCAGAAATCAGACCAAAATCGGGCAGCACAACGGCAGTATACGGAATTTACACAAAATTTCCTGTAAATCAAAATTCACCAAATTCGCACAGAATGTAGATAATCACATTTCAGAACATTTATTCTACTGCACAGATAATTTTCAATTTCACAGAAAAATGCAGTCGACTAAAAATACCGCCGAATCAAAAATACCCGGACAAAAATCTTCGGAAAATAACCAAAATGTGCACACTCGGCATGTCAACAACATACAGAAAGTTAAGCGGTAAAAACTGAACCAATCAAAAGATACGGACGAAAATCATTAACGAAAACGAAATCCGGACAGAAAATACCGCCAAACACAACGGTTCTGAAAATTGAGAAAGGCGGAATGTGCCTTACCTTGCGTACAGCAATATCTCGAACAGTCTCTTCGAACGAAAACAGCTCCGCGTCGTCCGAAAATCAACTTTTCTCCAAAATTCCACGACTTTCTCTCTCCTCAGAAATCAGATATTTATTTTTTTGATTTTCTCTCTCTTCAAAACGACTGAAATCAGCTTTATAACACTCAGATCGGCCCGGCCGATCGCCAAATCGTCCCAGGACGATCAGACCAATTTGGATCGTCCTGGACGGTTCCCAGAACTATTTTCAGGCCGATATTTTCTACAGTGCCGATCGGCCTGGACGATGTCCTCAATCGGCCTGAACGATGTGTACAGAAAATCACCTGGAGCAAATCTGGGCACATTCTGGAGCAAAATTTCCACTGATCGTCCCAGGACGATCCAGATCGTCCTGGACGATCCTGGAGCAGATTTTTGATATTACATGGCTCATTCTGATTGGTCTCCGTACATCATTCTGCGTCCAATCTACGATAGAATAATTTCTTGTATTTTTGAGCTCATTTGGAAGCGACAATGATCTCAATTGGAAATGAATTATGTAACTATTCTACAGTAATTTATGTTAAGAAGAGTTAAAAAGTCTTTTAATTTATTTTGAGATTAATATAATGTATAATATTATATAAGTATTATTTTGTTGATTGCATTTAAATTTTTTCTGCAGTGCAATAATTTAGCTATGGGCCGTTGTGACAAAGTGTTTGATTACACGTGGATGGATGAGCAAAGGTCGCTCCAATAGGTAGGATTGAATTGAATGGAGCATTTATGAGAGATAATTACGAGGAAGAAATATATTTAAAATTTTATTTCATACAAAATTATTCAATTAGTATGTATGGATTGCTTATTGTAGTTTATCGCAAACAAATTTATTTGAATTTGAATTTGATTCAAATGCATGTTAAAACATGATTTGAACAAAGCTGAACTTTCTTTTGGTCCTATGATGCCTTCTCTTGTGAGCTTCTTGCACGTCGCTAGCGATAGGATATTGTCTGTAATAAGCCTCCTCTTCTTCTCATATGCAGCCGATACCATCACTGCATTGCTTATTGAGCTCCTGTCGAGAAATCTTCTTCTTGTCATACGTGGCTAATATTGTCAAAAATATTCTTCACCGAGTTCTTGTGAATTCATTTTCACTTCAGATATCGCCGATCCCATTGATGTGTCTCGAGTGAGCTTTCGTTGTGAAATCCTCTTCTCCACACACCGCCACTCCTATCGACAAGCCCCTAGTGAAATCCTGTCACGAAATCATCTTCTCTTCACATGCCACAGTCTCACAATGCTTGATGCTTGCTCTCCAATGAACTTTCTTAACTAATCTAGTATCTGTCTGATCAAGTTTCACTTGTTTAATTTTGCCTGAGCTTGAGCTCGAGCTCAACTCGTTCGAAAATTATTAGGCTCGAGCTCTCTCATTTACTCAAGCTCGTTAAGAAAGGTCAAACTTGACTTGTGAGATAATTAAAAATATTTAGTATATATTTTATTATATTATTAGGCTCAAACTTGGCAAGTATAATGCGAGCTTGACTATAAGCTCGATCTCAAACTTATGGCTCTGTAAGTTCGAACTTGTGGCTTTATATTATAATATGTAAATAATTCATATTTTATTTATTTTAAAATTCAACAAGAACATCAAGCTTTTATCCCATTATGCGGGGTCGGCTAAATGAATCATTTTTCTCTATTGTGGCATATTAAAAGTCAAATTATCGTTTAAATCTCATAAGAAAAGATCATTTCTAATTTTATTTATTTTAAAATAGATTTAAAAAATTTTAATCCATTTTTCATAAAATTATTTCTTTCATGTCCCCAAGCATTTTCTAAAATGGTTTTCTCTGATGCTTTACCTTCTGTTAACTGGAGATTGCCGGCTGGTTTGCCGGAGGATATTAGCAAGGAGGTGTTACTTATTCCCTCTGATTCTCCCATCTCTGTTATTTCCTGGGAGGGGTGTGATAAACCTGGTAACAAAATTATTTCTAAGTTTTTCTTTGATAATTTAGAGGATGTTGATTGGGATAAGTTTATTTGGCACAAAGGTTCGGCGCTGCGATATGCCTCTTTTGCCTGGATGGCTTTTCATATGAAACTTAAAACGGCAGATTTACTTATTCAAAGAGGGATTTTGGTTTCTTCTTCTTGTGCTTTTTGCTCGGCTAGCTGGGAATGTCATTCGCACCTTTATTTTGAATGTGATTTTACTTTCAAAATCATCTCCACCCTTTTGCCACCCTTGGTTACCTTTTATTTTAGGCCAAACTTGCGTCAGGTCTATGATTTCTGGAGCAATTTTAGGTCCTTTAGCCGTTGGGATTTAAACTTCTGTTACCTCTCTCTTTCTGTGATTATTTACTGGATTTGGAGAGAAAGAAATGCTAGAAAGTTTGCTTCTAAGGAGATCAGCTTTTCTGATCTTCTGGCAGTGATTATTCAAGCCATCCGGGCTAAGGTGGTTAACTGGAAACACTATGACATTCTCAAATTTAAATTCAAGGAGATTCTGGGCGGCTTTTGAGCATTGTGGGCTGTTTTGCAGTCCTGATAATTTTGGGATTTTCTCTATATGGTTTTTTGCAAGTGCTGCTGTCCCTATTTCGTGCTGTTCATGGACTTACTGGACAATTTTGAGGCTCCAGGATTGGCCCTTGGACGGCCTTTGGGCAACCACGGTTCTATCCAATTTTTGTAGTATTTTTCTGAGTCCAGTTGGTATTTTCTGGGAGCCTTTTCCTTTGTGCAGGTCTTCGTGCTGGGATGATTTGGTTGCTGGCTCGTGCTTAGCTGACGGAAGATGTATTTCTTGTTTACTGCATTATTACCACATGAGCTTTTATAGTTTTTTTGTTAAAATTGTAAGGGTGGTATAGTTGGGGTTTTTTGTCTTCTCCTTCATAAGAGTTTTTTCCTTCTTATGTTGGATTTTCGTTTGCTTTACTTGTAATTTTCTTTTATAGAAATATATGGGCTGATGCCCAAAATTTCCAAAAAATATTAGTGTACGATCACCCCTCCCTAGTCCCCACCAAGTGTGCCTCCCTCACTAACGCCAAGAAGACCTTGGTTAGCTAACCTGACGATGATTAACTACATCTCCTGATGTGTACGCCCTAAGATCCTAATCTGAAATCACGACCGTTGAAAATATAATAATAAAGTATTTTATTGCTTCCCTTAGCTAAATTTTCTATTGAAATTTCTAAGTACAAACAAAATTAAAATGAAAAAAATTCTAAATATAAACGAAGTTTTTTAGAAAATATTATAAAATTAAATATTATGATATTAAGATTTTTTTTTTTATATAATTCTTAAATTACATTTGAAGCCTCGTTTAATTTTGAAATTGCATTAGTAATGCTAGTACCAAAATATGTGAAAGTTTGTTGTAGAATTGGAAGAGTAATAAAGATTAGGTGTGTCAATTCTTGACACGACCCGAATCTAATCTGGAAAAATCCGGGTTCGGGTCAATCTGAACCCGAAACGGGTCAGGTTCAACAAATTAACCCGTTTTAAAAATCGGGTCTGATTCGGGTTGACCCAGCAACTCGAAATTGACCTGAAAGTGACACGAAAACTCATATTTGACCCGAAAACTCGAGATTGACCCGTTTTGACCCGAAAATCAAAGATTGACCCGATTTTTGACCCGAAAACTAGCAATTTTGGGTCAACGCCGGGTCATTCGTGTCGGGTCGGGTTGACCGGGACCTGAATCGGGTTCTGAAACCTGACCCGTTTTTAAAAACGGGTCGGGTTCGGGTTGACCCGAACAGTGCCGGATCTGTTCCGGGTTCGACCCGAACTCCTCCCGTCGACCCGAATTGACACCCCTAATAAAGATGATAAAAAGATATAATGATGATAGAGACATGAAAGAAAAACTTTCCTAGTTATTGAAGTATTGATTAATCTGCAAACATCTAGTGGCACATATGTAAATATTAATAATTATGATGTTACAACATAAAAATCATAGCATAATGTTAGATGCCTTTATTAGCCAAGAAGTTATATGTACGGACATCGAATAGTTCGGGGGCCAATTAAAAGGTGTCATGTCATTCGATACCAAGCACCGACACCAAGCAAAAATGTGATGTGGAGTATTCTGATTTGTCTCCGGATGATGTCCGATACTCGCACAAAATAATTTTTCTAACTAGTGGTTCTACACCTTGGGACTGTGTAATTAAAATTTAGTTGAGGGGTTATTGTAGATAGTGATAGTTTATTACTAATTAATATTTAATAGTGATACATCTTTAAAAAATTCTTTTGATTAACACAAATCTTAATATATTATTTATATTAATTTTTTAAATTTAAAATTATATGCAATTTGAATACATTTATAATTAAATTGAATGTCTTAATCAAAAAATACCAACTACTTCTAAAGTGATCTAATCCGAGTCTAAGACTTCGATTGTGACAGCTTTTTTGCTACTTTCTAAAACAGCTTTTAAGTGCAAAAAAATTTTGAATTAAAAATATTTGGGCTAGAAAACAATTTTAAAAAGTAATAAGAAAGCGAAACCTAAATTAGCTTAAATCAAGCAATAGAAATATATTTTAAAATGTTTAGATAATAATTAAAAAAGTCAAATAATCTTCAAATCTTGCATACTTATATAGTCAACCTGCAGCTCAGACAAGCTGAATCGTACAAACCCTAGTTAGGCTTCATTTGGAACGGCTTTCTTACTGCTTTATAAAGCAACTTTCTAGTACAAAAATTTTTGTACTAGAAAATTATTTTAAGAAGCAGTAACAAAACCGGTCCCAAACGAAGCCTTAATCAAGAGTGCATTGAAATACTTAAAATGTTTTGATCCAATTTTAAAAATAATCTTCTAGTTTTCATTTATTTTTTATTCAATTTGCAAAATAATTCCATCAACCAAAATCTTACACAAATTAGAAATTATCTAATGCCCCCATTCTCTTTTTCCATTTTGCAACACAAGAAACTTTTTTTTTCTTAATGAACCCTCTCGAATATGCAAAGTAGCATATCTTTATTACACATCAAAAACATGTTCAAGCAGCTTAAAATTCAAAATATTATAATACCGACCCCATAGCAAGACTTAACAAACATTTCATTACATCACGGCACAGAAAAGGTCATTATCTCACTAATTAATTAATAGAAATTACCTGCTTTGGCCTTGGCTTTAGTGAGAGAAGTGATGTTGACCTGCGAGCCGACCAGAGAGCCGGAAATTTCGGCGGTGAAGGAGTCGTAGCTGAGGAAGAACTCGGCGACGAAGAGGCGGGCGACGAGCACGACGAAGTTCTTTCCGGCGCACTGCTTGTCGTTCACGGTCGGTTCCTCGGTCTCCGGGCCGTTGGACCACCACACGTAGCGGAGGAGCTTGGCGCCGTCGGGGCCCACGAAGCGGTCGGGGACGAACTCGCCGGCGTTGGCTCCGAACACGCGCGTGTCTCTGGTGGCGAACGGCTGGTAGCCGAACAGCATCTCGCCCTTGCGCACCTGTACGGAGACCGATAGCTCAGTTAGTCGCCCGTGGTCGGGTGGGCCCGGGCCGGGAGTCGGGTCGGACCGGGCCCACCTTTATGTGCTCGGCACAAGCGCATGAGATATCCATTAATTCACCCTAATGTGTTCGCCACAGGCTCAATATATAAATATTATATATACTTATTTTAAATATATTTTAGAATTTTAAAATCTATTATTGTTATTTTTATAAAGATATTTTGAGACAAAAACTTTAAATTTATTTAAAAAAATAATAATATAAATTTTTATAGAATTTTTATGCATAGAATATTTGTAAAAATAATTCTGATAATTTTAAGATTTATCTGGAAGCAAATTTTTTTTCATCTCTAAAGCTTATCTCCTTTCTCAACTTTCTCTTTGATTTTTAAAATAGTTTTTAAAAAATAATAATAAAGCTATTTCAAATAAAACTTTAATCCAACACATTATGCAAAAAGCACCTCTTAATTCTAAAAATTGTTTATAATCAAAATCTATATGCTTCTCATTCAAAAAGCCCCGGTCTAAATCAACCAATCTTCTTCAATCCGATCCAAATCGTAAACTAGAAAATCTTGAAAAATTATTATATATTTTTTAAAATTTAATTCTTCATAAAAAATAAATTCCATAATATTAAAATCCTTGGCCTTAGTACCTGAAACTGCGCGTCATGGCTTTGCAGCAGGAAATCCTTCTTCGCATGCGCGTACTGGAACTCCACCGGCGGATCAATCCTCAGCACCTCGTACACAACCGACTTAGCCAGCTCCATCTGCTCCAGCGCCCCCAACGTCACCTGCCCGTTCTCCCCATGGCTCGCCACCGCTTGCCGCACCTCCGTCGCCAGCCGCCCGTGCAACTCCCGCCCCGACTGCGCCAGCCTCGCCAGCAGCCCAGGAAACAGCACCCTCAACCCACCATAGGTGTTGAAAGAAGTCGCAAAGATCAGATTGTGACAAGCCTCGTCGCGCGACAGCCCAACCTTCTCCGCCAAATCCAGCGCCGCAGATCCAGCCGTGTTGAAGTAATCGTACATGCTTTTGTAACCTGGTTTGGCTATGAACGACGGCAAAGCAAAGGTGTGCAAGAGAAAATCTTCAACGAGCTTCGGAACGTGGAGCTTTGTCAAAACGTTGCTGGCAAGGGGGGCAAGTTGAAGCAAGAGCCAAATCGTCACCTTTTTCTGCAGCCCAGACGCGCCCACATCAGAGGGGCTCTTGCCGAAATAAGCCTTGCCGAGGAAATCGAAGGCGATGTCGTTGTTGAGATCGTTGAAGTTCGCCTGGCCGTTGGAGGCGACTTGGGATTCGACGGAGGAGAAGATTCGGGCGGCGTAGTCGGAGCGAAAGGAGGGGAGGAAGTAGTCCTTGCGGGATTTGAGGAGGTTGAAGAGGAATTGCTTGATTTTGGTGTGCGAGGGTTCGGAGGGGTCGAGGTAGGAGCAGACGCGGTGGCCGCCGGTGAGCTTGGTGGAGGGCATGTAGGTGCCCGTAAAGACGTCTTTTTTTTCGACCTTGGAGGTGTCGAAGAGGATGGGAAAGCTCTTGGCGTCGAGAACGGCGATGACGCGGGGGTCGGAAGCCATGAATGGGCCGGGAATCATGTTGGTGCGGAAGACGGTGGAGGAGTACTGGTCGATTTTTGACTGGAAGAATTTGTCATGGCCTTTGAAGTAGTAGTAGTCGAGGCGGTCTTTGATGGGGGTGATGAAGGGGATGCCGTAGCTGCCGGGGATTTCTTTAGTGGGGAGGAGAAGAGGGGCTTGTTGTTCGGGTTGTGGCTTCTCCTTCTGGAGCCATGGGTAGCGATTGGAGCTCATGATCGATGGAGACAGTCGATCGATCGAGGGCTAGCGGATGGAATGACGAAGTTGGATTAGACGATGGGGTTAATATAGATATATTTGGGATTGGAGGAGGAAGGAGGAGGCATGTGGCACGTTTTTCTCGTTTTTTTAATTGACTGAATCGTACAATCGCGCTTTTGTCATCCGGTCATGGGATTGAAAAATCAGACATTGGGAAGTTCGTCCATGTGCTGAGCCTAAAAATTACATTTTTAAGAGAGATAAATTCATAGTCAGAGGAGGGAGCAGGTCATAAGGGGCTCACCTAATTTGGAGATGTTTGTTATATTTTATTTTTCTTTATTTGATGTAATTTATGTAAATTATATAATATTATTTTTTATATATATTGAAAAGTTGATCTTATCAAATACTAATTTTAGTGTAATATTTCAATTTAAAAGTTTTTAGATTAAAAGTGTGATTATTTGAGTTTTTTTTAAATAAATTTTTAGTTGAAATATCATCAAAAAATTATCTTGATTGTGCATGAATCTCAAGACAAAATCAAGATGGAAGCTTCTGAAATTAAATTCAGGAGCATATGAACTTAGATTTTGCAGGCTTATAGTCGAGCTGAACGACTTGAAAAGACGAACCCAACGACAACACAATTGCTCCAATTCGAGCCCAAATGGAAAAAATCAAAGACCCAAAATACATTTTTCGGGTGCAAATCATAAATTGGATGACCAAATTATTTCCAAACGTGTCATGCTTATATGTAGTCGATTCGAGCAACTCAACGAGATGAATCCAAAGAACCCAAGGCTGTTGAATTTTGACATTATTAAGATATTAAAATGCCTAATAAATCATCTACGACCAAGGGGATCAATATCAACCATTCATTCAAATCACTCACAACATACTCTTGATCTTCCTCTTATTTATTGGTCATACCACTCTCAAAAAATTATAAATTGACCCCTCATTTCTCATGGGATAGAGGACGGAGGGGACAACCCAAGCAAGGAAACAAGGAAGAGAATGAGAAACTAGAATTATCTTGCCACCAGACTTCTCCTCGACCACTGCTAGAGTTTCGCTCCGCTATTGACCGACGCCAAACATCCGCCCGTCCACAGACAGATGATGGACTTTCACCCGGCCACCTATTGTCGCCGGACTTTCGCCCGGCTATCGATTGAGACTGGACTTCCGCCCGTCTACCAACTAACACCGAATTTGTGCCTAGCCGCCAACTAACGTCGGACTTACACTCGGCTTCCAATTCTTATTGGACTTCAACAAGACAACGTCTATTTTTATGACCTCCGTCGCCCGCCAACTATGATCCTTCCGACTACCATCACCCAACTATAGTCTTTCTGATCTTTATCGTCATCGACTATGATCATTTCAACCTCCATCGCTAGAAAACAGTCTTTACGGACATACGTCGCCCGCCAACTGCGGTACTTCCGCCATTGTCACTCAACTATGATCTTTCCGATCTTTGTCTCCCGCCAACCATTATACTTACGACCTCTCTCGCCAGACAATGGTCTTTACGACCTCCACTACCGCCGACTACGTTCCTTCTGTCACGACCCGACCCGAGACGAGACGGATCCCGCCCGCGCCGGATCGCGACGGGGAATAGCTAACCAGGATCTGGCTTTGGATTAGGTTACTGAACTGATCTTCCAAATTCTTAACTCAACAGAAGCACACAGAACAACTGTCACGACCCGACCCGAGACGAGACGGATCCCGCCCGCGCCGGATCGCGACGGGGAAAAGCTAACCAGGATCTGGCTTTGGATTAGGTTACTGAACTGATCTTCCAAATCCTTAACTCAACAGAAGCACACAGAACAACAGAGCTACTAAAAACATCAAATGCAGCGGAACAAAACATCTATCTTTTCATTTCCTCAATATAATCATCTACAGAACAGTACATGGCTTTCACAACAGAAAGAAAGACAGAACAGGAAAGCCATGACTGTACAAAAATCAAAAGTACAAAAGTACCTAATCTGATCAGACTCTGAAATCTAATCCTGGACCTCCTTGCCCTTCCCAGAACCTGAAAACCACCAGAAAGCAAGGGTGAGCTCAACAGCTCAGCAAAGCAACAAACACCAATCTAAATCCTCAGAAACTCAAAACCAATACAGCAGACAAATCCGTACAGAAATCAGAACGGAATCGGACAGATATCAAATCAACAGAACGGTACGGAAACAGAAGTCGTATTAAATCAGAAACAGAACAGATCAGACATATCAGATCAACAGAATCAGATTCGTACAGATCATATCAGAACAGAATAAACTCAGCATATATCAGATATCAGATATTTAATTAATAGCTAAATGTGCCCCCGGCACCAGAATAATAGCTGAGTAATTAATAGCTAAGTGTGCCCCCGGCACCAGAACAAATGTGCTTATAGCACCAGAACAGATCAGATGTGCTTCCAGCACCAGAATATATAAATAGTGCATATAGCACCTAAACAGATTTTTCCTCGGATCCGGAACAGAACAAATATCAAAATTTTAGATTGAGCTCATTTCAGATTTCCCGTTTCACTAACTGAATCTCATAGGATCCAGGCCCCTTATAACTCCCTTTCCATAGCATATACAGATAGCATATCAATTCAGAGAAAATCCGGACAAATCAGGAATTACTCAAAAATCGGGCAGCACAACGGCAGTGTACAGAATTTACACAATTTTCCAGAAAATCAAAATTCACCAAATTCGCACAGAATATAGATATCAACATTTCAGAACATTTATTCTACCGCACAGAGAATTTCCAAGTTCACAGAAAAATCCAGTCGACTAAAAACACAGTCGAATCAAAAATATCCGGACAAAAATCTTCAAAATATAGTCAAAACGTGCACACCCGGCACGGCAACGATATACAAAAAGTTACGCGGTAAAAACTGAACCGTTCAAAAGATACGGACGAAAATCGCTAACGGAAACAAAATCCGGACAGAAAATACCGCCAAACACGACGGTTCTGAAAATTTAGAAAGGCGGAATGTGCCTTACCTCGTGCACAGCAATTTCCTCAACAGTCACTTCGATCGAAAACGGTTCCGCGTCGTCCGAAAATCCGCTTTTCCACTTTTTCCTTCGTTTTTCTCTCTCCTCAGCTTTTTCTCTCTCTTCAAAATATCTCATTTCTATATATATCCAGACTGATCGTCCTGGACGATCGAGCTTCGTACCGGACGATCCATGAAGAGAAGAATTCCGTCCAGACGAAAATCACGTATCGTCCCAGGCGATAGGTTCACGGGAGAATTTTCGTCCAGACGATCCACACTTCGTCCAGACGAACCAATCAGCCAAACAAGGTTTCTTTTTTTTTTTTTTCTGCACAACCTGTACCGATCGTCCCGGACGATCCAACTTCGTCCCGGACGAACCTGGAGCAAAAACTGATATTACAATCTCCCCAACTTAAAAAAAAATGTCGTCCTCGACATTATCCAATCCAACCTCCGTCAAAACAAGTACGGGTACGACCGTCTCATATCAGACTCCTTCTCCCAAGTTGCTTCCCGTGCAGTCCGGTGCTTCCACTGGACTTTAACCATCGGAATCTCTTTATTTCTTAACTTTCGGACGTCGTACGCCAAAATAAGCTCTGGCTCTTCCTTGTACACCAGATTCTCTTGAATCTCCACCTCATCAGCTGACAACCTCTTCCCAGAGTCTGAAACCCACTTCCTCAGAGTGGATACGTGAAACACATTATGCACATCAGGCATAGAATCAGAAAGCAATAACTTGTAAGCAGCTTTTCCAATTCTTTCCAAAACTTCAAAAGGTCCAACATATCTCGGACTAAGCTTACTCACCTGACCAAATCTGCTCACACCCTTCATCGGGCTGACTTTGACATACACAAAGTCACCGACCTGAAATTCAACAAATCTGTGCTTCTGATTGTAATACTTCTGCTGACGATCTTGAGCGGCTTTCAATCTTTCTCTTATCAAATTGATCTTCTGAGCAGTTTCATCAGCAAAAGTGGCCCCCAAAGCCTGTCTATCTCCGACCTCCGTCAGAGTCAAAGGAGTACGACACTTCCTGCCATACAAAGCCTCGTACGGTGCCATACCGATACTGGACTGAAAACTGTTGTTATAGGCAAACTCAATCAGCGGAATATGATCCTCCCAACTTCCGCTAAAGTCCAGAACACAAAGTCTCAACAGATCTTCCAGTACCTGAATAGTCCTCTCAGACTGTCCGTCGGTCTGAGGATGAAAGGCTGTACTGAAATGCAGTTTCGTACCCAAGCCTTGCTGAATGCCTTTCCAAAGTCTGGAAGTAAAACGTCCATCTCGATCAGATACGATCACACGAGGCACACCGTGCAATCTGACTATCTCCTTCACATAAATCTGTGCCAAGCGATCAACTGAATCCGTCTGTCTGATCGGAAGAAAATGGGCTGACTTCGTCAATCGATCTACAACCACCCAAATGGCATCATGACCTTGTCTAGATCGAGGAAAACCCATCGCAAAATCCATTGTTACCTCCTCCCATTTCCACTCAGGGATAGGCAACGACTGCAACAGTCCACCTGGTCGCTGATGCTCTGCCTTCACCAACTGACAGGCTTCGCATCTCGACACAAACTCTGCTACATCTTTCTTCATCCCAGGCCACCAAAACAAAAGCTTCATGTCAGCGTACATCTTACCACTGCCTGGATGAACAGTGTAGCCAGAATGATGAGATTCGCTCAGAATCTCCCGCCTCAAATCTCCAGACACAGGTACCCACAACCTGTTCTTACAGAAAATAACACCAGAATCAGAAATTCGAAGTTCAGGAGTCTTACCAGATCCAATCTGTGCAATCAACTTCGAATAACCAAAATCTGACTTCTGGGCTTCTTGAATCCGTGCTTCCAAAGAAGACTGAATACTCATCTGAGCCAACTCCAAATCACTGGAGGAAATCACCTCCAACTGCAATCTCTCCAAATCACGAACCAGAAAGTCATCACAGGTAAGCTGAATACCTGATAATCCAAAAGACTTTCTGCTCAAAGCATCTGCTACCACGTTCGCCTTCCCTGGCTGATACTGAATAGTCAAATCGTAGTCCTTGATCAACTCGAGCCATCTCCTCTGTCTCAGATTCAGATCCTTCTGAGTAAAAATATACTTCAGGCTCTTATGATCAGTAAAGATCTCACATCTGACGCCATACAGGTAATGACGCCAAATCTTCAAAGCAAAAACAACTGCAGCTAACTCCAGATCATGCGTCGGGTAATTCTTCTCATGTGGTTTCAACTGTCTCGAAGCATAAGCAATTACCTGACCATGCTGCATCAGAACACAACCCAATCCTTTCAGTGAAGCATCACTGAACACCTGGAAACCCTCCGTACCTGACGGAAGTGCCAACACTGGGGCTGAAGTCAAACACTCCTTCAATCTCTGAAAACTAGCTTCACACTCCGGTGTCCAAACAAAAGCTACTGACTTCTGAGTCAGTCTCGTCAGAGGAGTCGAAATCTGTGAAAATCCTTTCACAAACTTCCTATAATACCCGGCCATGCCCAAGAAACTACGTACCTCAAATACCGTAGTCGGCCTTGGCCAATCAGCAACAGCCTGAATCTTCTGGGGATCTACAGAAATGCCTTCTCCGCTAATCACATGCCCCAGAAAAGAAATGCTCTTCAGCCAGAATTCACACTTAGAGAACTTGGCATACAGCTGATGCCTCCTCAAAGTCTCCAACACAATCCGCAAATGTCTGGCATGATCATCCTCAGATGCAGAATATACCAGAATATCGTCAATGAAGACGATCACAAACTGATCCAAATACTCCCTGAATACTCGGTTCATCAGATCCATAAAAATCGCAGGCGCATTGGTTACCCCAAAAGGCATAACCAAAAACTCGTAGTGCCCGTACCGAGTACTGAAAGCAGTCTTCACCACATCAACTTCCTTCACCTTCACCTGATAATATCCGGATCTCAAATCAATCTTCGAAAATACCGAAGATCCGGAAAGTTGATCAAACAAGTCGTCAATCCGAGGCAAAGGGTACTTGTTCTTGATCGTGACCTTGTTCAAATCTCTGTAATCAATACACATACGGAGTGTACCGTCCTTCTTCTTCACAAACAGAACAGGTGCTCCCCAGGGCGAAACACTAGGACGTACAAACCCTCTGTCAACCAACTCCTGAAGCTGAACTTTCAACTCAGAAAGTTCTTTCGGTGCCATCCTGTACGGAGCTTTCGATATCGGAGCGGTACCCGGAAAAACATCGATAGAGAACTCCACATCTCTATCCGGAGGTAAACCAACCAACTCCTCAGGAAAAACATCAGCAAACTCCCGTACCACAGGGATCTCAAAAACAGAACCAACCTCCAGGTTCAGATCCCGCACCGAAGCCAAAAATACCGGACATCCTTTCTTCCACATCCTGCTCACCTCCAACGCAGAAACCAGACTGGAGAGAACACCTCGTAATCCCTGAAATACAACTCTCTCTCCAGCCACAAGCAAACTCACTTGCTTCTTCAGACAGTCAATCTGGGCTTCATACTGACTCAGCCAATCCATGCCCAGAATCACATCATACGAAGAAATCGGCAATCGAATCAAACTCGATTTCCACTTCTTGCCAGAAATCTCGATCTCACACAAACAAAACTGTCGAGCAATCAATGGATTCCCAGCCGGTAAAATCACCGACAAAGAAACCGGTAAAACCATCGAATCCAAATGTAAAATCTCAAAACAATGCTCGGACAGAAAAGAATGACTCGCTCCAGAGTCAAACAAAACACGACAGGGCTGATCAGAAATGTAAACCGTACCTGTCACAACATCGGGAGCATCTCGAGCCTCCTGCTGACTCAGACTGTAAACTCGTGGCTGAACTGGAACAGGAGCTGAAGCAACAGAACTACTCTGCTCCCTCTGAATCGTAGGCGGTCTCCGTGGTGCAGAACTAGAACCACCACCTCTACCAGCAAATCCCTCAGGGCGTGGAGGAACAGTCCTCGGTCTTCCTGCTGCTGAACCGGCAGGTCTGACAAAGCCCTCAGATCGCTGCTCAGAACGCTGATCAAATCCCATCTGCGGACATTCTGCAATCCTATGTCCCGGCTGACCACATCGAAAGCACAGACCAGCCATCCTGTAGCACTGGCCATGGTGTCGTCGTCCACAACTCTGGCACACAGGTGCCGTACTGACAGATCCAGAACTAGTCGTACTGGTAGCAGTACCAGACGATCCTCCGCTCTTCCTGGAATCTCCAGATCCAGATCCAGGAACAAATCTCCTCTTCCCAGAGGAACCACTGCCAGATGTATCTCCTCCAAACCTCTTCCTACTCGCAGTCCACCGCTGCTGAGTAGCCGTCATATCATTCTCAATCAGACGAGCTCGCTCCACAAGCTCAGAGAAATCGGTGATCCGGAACGGTATCAGAGGCTGCCTCAAAGTGTCTCGTAAGCCTCTCAGAAATCTGTAGCACCTCTCAGCAGACGTGCTAACCAGCTGCGGAGCGTACCTGGCTAATGCAGTAAACTCAGCCTCGTACTGCATCACCGTCTTGCTCCCCTGAACAAGTCTCAGAAAACTCTCCTGCATCTGCTGTCGTGCAGAAGGGGGAACAAACCAATCTCGAAATACTTCAGTGAACTCCTCCCAAGTGATCAAAGAGTTCAATCTGCCTTGAAATCTGGCTGCCTGCTGGCCGTCCCACCAGTGCTCAGCCTCTCCGTCCAACAGAAAAACAGCTAACGGAACTTTCCTGTCTGCAGGACACTGCATCCCGTCAAAAGTCTTCTCCAATCTCCTCAGCCACTCCTCGGCTGCTCTGGGCTCAACAGCGCCCTCAAACCTCGGAGGCTTCAACCTCAGAAATAACTGCAGGTGTCGATCAATGTCCTCAGATCTAACAGTCGAAGCTCTGCTCTGAGTCTCGCTCATCATCTGAGCAACAAGTGAAGCAAACTGAGAAAGCGTATCAGCACCGACCACTGGGGCTGTACTCCCCACTGGTGCTGCCTGATCGTCACTCTGACCGTCTGTCATGTCTGGGTCTGGCTGATCCATACAGAAAAATCCAGAAAATCCGGAAAACTATCACAAAACAACACAAAATAACACAATAAAAAGCCAAACGACCCAAAACTACCTCCCAGACAGACTCACTGATCACTTCCTAGAGCTCTGTTTTACAATCCAACCTGTTTCCAAAACCAGTGCTCTGATACCAAAAAAGCTTGTCACGACCCGACCCGAGACGAGACGGATCCCGCCCGCGCCGGATCGCGACGGGGAAAAGCTAACCAGGATCTGGCTTTGGATTAGGTTACTGAACTGATCTTCCAAATCCTTAACTCAACAGAAGCACACAGAACAACAGAGCTACTAAAAACATCAAATGCAGCGGAACAAAACATCTATCTTTTCATTTCCTCAATATAATCATCTACAGAACAGTACATGGCTTTCACAACAGAAAGAAAGACAGAACAGGAAAGCCATGACTGTACAAAAATCAAAAGTACAAAAGTACCTAATCTGATCAGACTCTGAAATCTAATCCTGGACCTCCTTGCCCTTCCCAGAACCTGAAAACCACCAGAAAGCAAGGGTGAGCTCAACAGCTCAGCAAAGCAACAAACACCAATCTAAATCCTCAGAAACTCAAAACCAATACAGCAGACAAATCCGTACAGAAATCAGAACGGAATCGGACAGATATCAAATCAACAGAACGGTACGGAAACAGAAGTCGTATTAAATCAGAAACAGAACAGATCAGACATATCAGATCAACAGAATCAGATTCGTACAGATCATATCAGAACAGAATAAACTCAGCATATATCAGATATCAGATATTTAATTAATAGCTAAATGTGCCCCCGGCACCAGAATAATAGCTGAGTAATTAATAGCTAAGTGTGCCCCCGGCACCAGAACAAATGTGCTTATAGCACCAGAACAGATCAGATGTGCTTCCAGCACCAGAATATATAAATAGTGCATATAGCACCTAAACAGATTTTTCCTCGGATCCGGAACAGAACAAATATCAAAATTTTAGATTGAGCTCATTTCAGATTTCCCGTTTCACTAACTGAATCTCATAGGATCCAGGCCCCTTATAACTCCCTTTCCATAGCATATACAGATAGCATATCAATTCAGAGAAAATCCGGACAAATCAGGAATTACTCAAAAATCGGGCAGCACAACGGCAGTGTACAGAATTTACACAATTTTCCAGAAAATCAAAATTCACCAAATTCGCACAGAATATAGATATCAACATTTCAGAACATTTATTCTACCGCACAGAGAATTTCCAAGTTCACAGAAAAATCCAGTCGACTAAAAACACAGTCGAATCAAAAATATCCGGACAAAAATCTTCAAAATATAGTCAAAACGTGCACACCCGGCACGGCAACGATATACAAAAAGTTACGCGGTAAAAACTGAACCGTTCAAAAGATACGGACGAAAATCGCTAACGGAAACAAAATCCGGACAGAAAATACCGCCAAACACGACGGTTCTGAAAATTTAGAAAGGCGGAATGTGCCTTACCTCGTGCACAGCAATTTCCTCAACAGTCACTTCGATTGAAAACGGTTCCGCGTCGTCCGAAAATCCGCTTTTCCACTTTTTCCTTCGTTTTTCTCTCTCCTCAGCTTTTTCTCTCTCTTCAAAATATCTCATTTCTATATATATCCAGACTGATCGTCCTGGACGATCGAGCTTCGTACCGGACGATCCATGAAGAGAAGAATTCCGTCCAGACGAAAATCACGTATCGTCCCAGGCGATAGGTTCACGGGAGAATTTTCGTCCAGACGATCCACACTTCGTCCAGACGAACCAATCAGCCAAACAAGGTTTCTTTTTTTTTTTTTTTCTGCACAACCTGTACCGATCGTCCCGGACGATCCAACTTCGTCCCGGACGAACCTGGAGCAAAAACTGATATTACAACAACAGAGCTACTAAAAACATCAAATGCAGCGGAACAAAACATCTATCTTAATTCATTTCCTCAAAATAATCATCTACAGAACAGTACAAGGCTTTCAACAGAAAGAAAGACAGAACAGGAAAGCCATGACTGTACAAAAATCAAAGGTACAAAAGTACCTAATCTGATCAGACTCTGAAACCTAGTCCTGGACTTCCTTGCCCTTCCCAGAACCTGAAAACCACCAGAAAGCAAGGGTGAGCTCAACAGCTCAGCAAAGCAACAAACCTCCAATCAAAATCCTCAGAAACTCAAAACCAACACAGCAGACAAATCCGTACAGAAATCAGAACGGAATCGGACAGATATCAAATCAGAAACAGAACAGATCAGACATATCAGATCAACAGAATCGGATTCGTACAGATCGTATCAGAACGGAACAAATCAACAGAGTCAGAAACAGAAATCAGAATCGTACGGATCATATCATATCATAATCACAATTTCGTACAGAACAGAACAGATACAGAAAGTGGTACAGATACATATAGCTAAATGCCCTGACACTGACGGAATCTCTACGGATTCCGGCCCCTTATGCCTCCCTTCCCAGACACTGACTGAATCTCATAGGATTCAGGCCCCTTATGTCTCCCTTTGTGCTCACGGCACCAAAACAGATGTGCTTATAGCACCAAAATAGAATTCATCGGATCCGTAACAGAACAGATATCAGATTTCAGATTGAGCTCATTTCAGATTTCCCGTTTCACTAACTGAATCTCATAGGATCCAGGCCCCTTATAACTCCCTTTCCATAGCATATACAGATAGCATATCAATTCAGAGAAAATCCGGACAAATCAGGAATTACTCAAAAATCGGGCAGCACAACGGCAGTATACGGAATTTACACAATTTTCCTGAAAATCAAAATTCACCAAATTCGCACAGAATATAGATATCAACATTTCAGAACGTTTATTCTACTGCACAGAGAATTTCCAAGTTCACAGAAAAATCCAGTCGACTAAAAACACAGTCGAATTAAAAATATCCGGACAAAAATCTTCAAAATATAGTCAAAACGTGCACACTCGGCACGGCAACGATATACAAGAAGTTACGCGGTAAAAGCTGAACCGTTCAAAAGATACGGACGAAAATCGCTAACGGAAACAAAATCCGGACAGAAAATACCGCCAAACACGACGGTTCTGAAAATTTAGAAAGTCGGATTGTGCCTTACCTCGTGCACAGCAATTTCCTCAACAATCTCCTCGGACGAAAACAGCTCGGCGTCGCCCGAAAATCCGCTTTTCCACTTTTTCCTTCGTTTTTCTCTCTCCTCAGCTTTTTCTCTCTCTTCAAAATATCTCAATTCTATATATATCCAGACTGATCGTCCCGGACGATCGAGCTTCGTACCGGACGATCCATGAAGAGAGGAATTCCGTCCAGACGAAAAATGACATATCGTCCCTGGCGAAGGGTTCACGGGAGAATTTTCGTCCAGACGATCCAATTTTCGTCCCGACGAACCATACAGCCAAACATGATTTTCTGCACAACCTGTACCGATCGTCCCGGACGATCCAACTTCGTCCCGGACGAACCTGGAGCAAAAACTGATATTACAATCTCCCCAACTTAAAAAAAAATGTCGTCCTCGACATTATCCAGTCCAAACTTAGTCAAAACAAGTACGGGTACAACCGTCTCATGTCAGACTCCTTCTCCCAAGTTGCTTCCCGTGCAGTCCGGTGCTTCCACTGGACTTTAACCATCGGAATCTCTTTATTTCTTAACTTTCGGACGTCGTATGCCAAAATAAGCTCTGGCTCTTCCTTGTACACCAGATTCTCCTGAATCTCAACTTCATCAGCAGACAACTTCTTCCCAGAGTCTGAAACCCACTTCCTCAGAGTGGATACATGAAACACATTATGCACATCCGGCATAGAATCAGAAAGCAATAGGCGATAAGCAGATTTTCCAATTCTTTCCAAAACTTCAAAAGGTCCAACATATCTCGGACTAAGCTTGCTTACCTGACCAAATCTGCTCACACCTTTCATCGGACTGACTTTGACATACACAAAGTCACCGACCTGAAACTCAACAAATCTGTGCTTCTGATTGTAATACTTCTGCTGACGATCTTGAGCGGCTTTCAATCTTTCTCTTATCAAATTGATCTTCTGAGCAGTTTCATCAGCAAAAGTGGCCCCCAAAGCCTGTCTATCTCCGACCTCCGTCAGAGTCAAAGGAGTACGGCACTTTCTGCCATACAAAGCCTCGTACGGTGCCATACCGATACTGGACTGAAAACTGTTATTATAGGCAAACTCAATCAGCGGAATATGATCTTCCCAGCTTCCGCTAAAGTCCAGAACACAAAGCCTCAACAGATCTTCCAGTACCTGAATAGTCCTCTCAGACTGTCCGTCGGTCTGAGGATGAAAGGCTGTACTGAAATGCAGTTTCGTACCCAAGCCTTGCTGAATGCCTTTCCAAAGTCTGGAAGTAAAGCGTCCATCTCGATCAGATACGATCACACGAGGCACACCGTGCAATCTGACTATTTCCTTCACATAAATCTGTGCCAAGCGATCAACTGAATCCGTCTGTCTGATCGGAAGAAAATGGGCTGACTTGGTCAATCGATCTACAACCACCCAAATGGCATCATGACCTTGTCGTGATCGAGGAAAGCCCATCGCAAAGTCCATTGTTACCTCCTCCCATTTCCACTCAGGGATTGGCAACGACTGCAACAGTCCACCTGGTCGCTGATGCTCTGCCTTCACCAACTGACAGGCTTCGCATCTCGACACAAACTCCGCTACATCTTTCTTCATTCCAGGCCACCAGAATGAAAGTTTCATGTCAGCATACATCTTACCACTGCCTGGATGAACAGTGTAGCCAGAATGATGAGATTCACACAGAATCTCCTGCCTCAAGTCTCCAAACACCGGTATCCACAACCTATTCTTACAGAAAATAGCACCAGAATCAGAAATTCGAAGTTCAGGAGTCTTACCAGATCCAATCTGTGCAATCAACTTCGAATAATCAGAATCTGACTTCTGGGCTTCCTGAATCCGTGCTTCCAAAGAAGACTGAATACTCATCTGAGCCAACTCCAAATCACTGGAGGAAACCACCTCCAACTGCAATCTCTCCAAATCACGAACCAGAAAGTCATCACAGGTAAGCTGAATACCTGATAATCCAAAAGACTTTCTGCTCAGAGCGTCCGCTACCACATTCGCCTTCCCAGGCTGATACTGAATAGTCAAATCGTAGTCCTTGATCAACTCGAGCCACCTCCTCTGTCTCAGATTCAGATCCTTCTGAGTAAAAATGTACTTCAGGCTCTTATGATCAGTAAAGATCTCACATCTGACGCCATACAGGTAATGACGCCAAATCTTCAAAGCAAAAACAACTGCAGCTAACTCCAGATCATGCGTCGGGTAATTCTTCTCATGAGGCTTTAACTGTCTCGAAGCATAAGCAATTACCTGACCATGCTGCATCAGAACGCAACCCAATCCTTTCAGTGAAGCATCACTGAACACCTGGAAACCCTCCGTACCTGACGGAAGTGCCAACACTGGAGCTGAAGTCAAACACTCCTTCAATCTCTGAAAACTAGCTTCACACTCCGGTGTCCAAACAAAAGGTACTGACTTCTGAGTCAGTCTCGTCAGAGGAGTCGAAATCTGTGAAAATCCTTTCACAAACTTCCTATAATACCCGGCCATGCCCAAGAAACTACGTACCTCAAATACCGTAGTCGGCCTTGGCCAATCAGCAACAGCCTGAATCTTCTGGGGATCTACAGAAATGCCTTTTCCGCTAACCACGTGCCCCAAAAATGAAATGCTCTTCAGCCAGAATTTACACTTAGAGAACTTGGCATACAGCTGATGCCTCCTCAAAGTCTCCAACACAATCCTCAAATGTCTGGCATGCTCATCCTCAGATGCAGAATATACCAGAATATCGTCAATGAAGACGATCACAAACTGATCCAAATACTCCCTGAATACTCGGTTCATCAGATCCATAAAAATCGCAGGCGCATTGGTTACCCCAAAAGGCATAACCAAAAACTCGTAGTGCCCGTACCGAGTACTGAAAGCAGTCTTCACCACATCAGTTTCCTTCACCTTCACCTGATAGTATCCGGATCGCAAATCAATCTTCGAAAACACCGAAGATCCGGAAAGCTGATCAAACAAGTCGTCTATCCGAGGCAAAGGATACTTGTTCTTGATCGTAACCTTGTTCAAATCTCTGTAATCAATACACATACGGAGTGTACCGTCCTTCTTCTTCACAAACAGAACAGGTGCTCCCCAGGGCGAAACACTAGGACGTACAAAACCTCTGTCAACCAACTCCTGAAGCTGAACTTTCAACTCAGAAAGTTCTTTCGGTGCCATCCTGTACGGAGCTTTCGATATCGGAGCGGTACCCGGAAAAACATCGATAGAGAACTCCACATCTCTATCCGGAGGTAAACCAACCAACTCCTCAGGAAAAACATCAGCAAACTCCCGTACCACAGGGATCTCAGAAACAGAACCAACCTCCAGGTTCAGATCCCGCACCGAAGCCAAAAATACTGGGCATCCTTTCTTCCACATTCTGCTCACCTCCAACACAGAAACCAGACTGGAGAGAACACCTCGTAATCCCTGAAATACAACTCTCTCTCCAGCCACAAGCAAACTCACTTGCTTCTTCAGACAGTCTATCTGGGCCTCATACTGACTCAGCCAATCCATGCCCAGAATCACATCATACGACGAAATCGGCAATCGAATCAAACTCAATTTCCACTTCTTGCCAGAAATCTCGATCTCACACAAACAAAACTGTCGAGCAATCAATGGATTCCCAGCCGGTAGAATCACAGACAAAGAAACCGGTAGAACCATCGAATCCAATTGTAAAATCTCAAAACAATGCTCGGACAGAAAAGAATGACTCGCTCCAGAGTCAAACAAAACACGACATGGCTGATCAGAAATGTAAACCGTACCTGTCACAACATCCGGAGCATCACGAGCCTCCTGCTGACTCAGACTGTAAACTCGTGGCTGAACTGAAACAGGAGCTGAAGCAACAGAACTACTCTGCTCCCTCTGAATCGTAGGTGGTCTCCGTAGTGCAGAACTAGAACCACCACCTCTACCAGCAAATCCCTCAGGGCGTGGAGGAACAGTCCTCGGTCTTCCTGCTGCTGAACCAACAGGTCTGACAAAGCCCTCAGATCGCTGCTCAGAACGCTGATCAAATCCCATCTGCGGACATTCTGCAATCCTATGTCCCGGCTGACCACATCTGAAACAAAGACCAGCTATCCTGTAGCACTGGCCATGGTGTCGTCGTCCACAACTCTGGCACACAGGTGCCGTACTGACAGATCCAGAACTAGTCGTACTGGTAGCAGTACCAGACGATCCTCCGCTCTTCCTGGAATCTCCAGATCCAGAAACAAATCTCCTCTTCCCAGAGGAACCACTGCCAGATGTCTCTCCTCCAAACCTCTTCCTACTCGCAGTCCACCGCTGCTGAGTAGCCGTCATGTCATTCTCAATCAGACGAGCTCGCTCCACAAGCTCAGAGAAATCAGTAATCCGGAACGGTATCAGAGGCTGCCTCAAAGTGTCTCGTAAGCCTCTCAGAAATCTGTAGCACCTCTCAGCAGACGTGCTAACCAGCTGCGGAGCGTACCTGGCTAATGCAGTAAACTCAGCCTCGTACTGCATCACCGTCTTGCTCCCCTGAACAAGTCTCAGAAAACTCTCCATCATCTGCTGTCGTGCAGAAGGGGGAACAAACCAGTCCCGAAATACTTCAGTGAACTCTTCCCAAGTGATCAAAGAGTTCAATCTGCCCTGAAATCTGGCTGCTTGCTGGCCATCCCACCAGTGCTCAGCCTCTCCGTCCAACAGAAAAACAGCTAACGGAACTTTCCTGTCTGCAGGACACTGCATCCCGTCAAAAGTCTTCTCCAATCTCCTCAGCCACTCCTCAGCAGCTCTGGGCTCAACAGCGCCCTCAAACCTCGGAGGCTTCAACCTCAAAAATAACTGCAGGTGTCGATCAATGTCCTCAGATCTAACAGTCGAAGCTCTGCTCTGAGTCTCGCTCATCATCTGAGCAACAAGTGAAGCAAACTGTGAAAGCGTATCAGCACCGACCACTGGGGCTGTACTCCCCACTGGTGCTGCCTGATCGTCACTCTGACCGTCTGTCATGTCTGGGTCCGGCTGATCCATACAGAAAAATCCAGAAAATCCGGAAAACTATCACAAAACAACACAAAATAACACAATAAAAAGCCAAACGACCCAAAACTACCTCCCAGACAGACTCACTGATCACTTCCTAGAGCTCTGTTTTACAATCCAACCTGTTTCCAAAACCAGTGCTCTGATACCAAAAAAGCTTGTCACGACCCGACCCGAGACGAGACGGATCCCGCCCGCGCCGGATCGCGACGGGGAATAGCTAACCAGGATCTGGCTTTGGATTAGGTTACTGAACTGATCTTCCAAATTCTTAACTCAACAGAAGCACACAGAACAACAGAGCTACTAAAAACATCAAATGCAGCGGAACAAAACATCTATCTTAATTCATTTCCTCAAAATAATCATCTACAGAACAGTACAAGGCTTTCAACAGAAAGAAAGACAGAACAGGAAAGCCATGACTGTACAAAAATCAAAGGTACAAAAGTACCTAATCTGATCAGACTCTGAAACCTAGTCCTGGACTTCCTTGCCCTTCCCAGAACCTGAAAACCACCAGAAAGCAAGGGTGAGCTCAACAGCTCAGCAAAGCAACAAACCTCCAATCAAAATCCTCAGAAACTCAAAACCAACACAGCAGACAAATCCGTACAGAAATCAGAACGGAATCGGACAGATATCAAATCAGAAACAGAACAGATCAGACATATCAGATCAACAGAATCGGATTCGTACAGATCGTATCAGAACGGAACAAATCAACAGAGTCAGAAACAGAAATCAGAATCGTACGGATCATATCATATCATAATCACAATTTCGTACAGAACAGAACAGATACAGAAAGTGGTACAGATACATATAGCTAAATGCCCTGACACTGACGGAATCTCTACGGATTCCGGCCCCTTATGCCTCCCTTCCCAGACACTGACTGAATCTCATAGGATTCAGGCCCCTTATGTCTCCCTTTGTGCTCACGGCACCAAAACAGATGTGCTTATAGCACCAAAATAGAATTCATCGGATCCGGAACAGAACAGATATCAGATTTCAGATTGAGCTCATTTCAGATTTCCCGTTTCACTAACTGAATCTCATAGGATCCAGGCCCCTTATAACTCCCTTTCCATAGCATATACAGATAGCATATCAATTCAGAGAAAATCCGGACAAATCAGGAATTACTCAAAAATCGGGCAGCACAACGGCAGTATACGGAATTTACACAATTTTCCTGAAAATCAAAATTCACCAAATTCGCACAGAATATAGATATCAACATTTCAGAACGTTTATTCTACTGCACAGAGAATTTCCAAGTTCACAGAAAAATCCAGTCGACTAAAAACACAGTCGAATTAAAAATATCCGGACAAAAATCTTCAAAATATAGTCAAAACGTGCACACTCGGCACGGCAACGATATACAAGAAGTTACGCGGTAAAAGCTGAACCGTTCAAAAGATACGGACGAAAATCGCTAACGGAAACAAAATCCGGACAGAAAATACCGCCAAACACGACGGTTCTGAAAATTTAGAAAGTCGGATTGTGCCTTACCTCGTGCACAGCAATTTCCTCAACAATCTCCTCGGACGAAAACAGCTCGGCGTCGCCCGAAAATCCGCTTTTCCACTTTTTCCTTCGTTTTTCTCTCTCCTCAGCTTTTTCTCTCTCTTCAAAATATCTCAATTCTATATATATCCAGACTGATCGTCCCGGACGATCGAGCTTCGTACCGGACGATCCATGAAGAGAGGAATTCCGTCCAGACGAAAAATGACATATCGTCCCTGGCGAAGGGTTCACGGGAGAATTTTCGTCCAGACGATCCAATTTTCGTCCCGACGAACCATACAGCCAAACATGATTTTCTGCACAACCTGTACCGATCGTCCCGGACGATCCAACTTCGTCCCGGACGAACCTGGAGCAAAAACTGATATTACACCTTCTGATAACTGTCACTCCAATACGGTCTTTTCGATCTCCGTCGCTAGCAGACTATGATCTTGTCAACCAAACAAATATATCAATTTTGATTCTTCCAATTTCCACCATGTAATGCACTATATATGATGTATAATTGTTACATCGGGCCATTGCCTTCTTGTAAGGAAGGGACTTATTTGCAATCAACTGCAAATACTTGTGGATTCATTTAAAATGGGCTAGACCATATGGTTTTTTCAATTTTTAGGATTTTTCACCTAAAAAATTTTGGTATCTCTTTTGAACGTTAAACTCTTTCTTTTATCTGATTGTGTGTTGGATCTTCATACAAAGCTAAGAAGTAAAACTTTATATTCTATATCGTCGTGAATATTCGAGGACCCAACAATAGTTAAAATATAAATGTGTCAAATTTAATAGTTGTAATTATTAAATTTTAGTATTTAATATTTATCACTATTAAATTTAAATATTATAATTATGATTAATCAAATAACTTTTAAATTATATTTATGTTTAAGTTATTAAAATTTACATTCTTAAAATAAATATAATAGTTATAATATTCATCATATTAACATTTTTTTAATATTTCAAATTAATTTAATTAAATATTTGAAATATAATTTGAAAGTTAATTAAAATATTTTAAAATTAATTAAATTTGACTAAATATTTAAAATATAAATTTTATAAGTATTTAAAATTAAATTCCTCTCTCTCTCCATCTCTCCCGTTGGACAAATTTTATTAAGAAGCATGATAATAATCAAAATAGTAAAAAGAGCGTTGATTAATGAAAATTTAAATATGAGAAAATACACTATCTTAAATGGCAAATATTTTAGCTCAATAAAAAAAGGCCATTTAATTTGGCGTATTATATAGAGAGGGGAAGAGAGACATTTGAGAATGGGAGAGAGATGAGCCAGCTAGGAGAGAGAGAGAGGGAGGTGGCAGTGGAGAGAGAGAGAGTGGGGGGGGGAGGGCGAATTATTGCGTCTAGTCACCTGCCGTCCGGACAACCAATCCAGATGCGCCACGTCACCCAAATATACTAGGCCCTGGTATATTTTGCTGACGTTAGATTGGTGTCCGGACGAATCTGAACACTGGACGCAATAATTTGCGCGGGGGAGATCATGGCGTAGAGAGAGAGAGTTAAATAATTTTTAAGTATTTAAATTAACATTTTAAATTATAGTTAAATATTTAAATTAGTATTTTAACAGATTTTAAGATATTTAACTATTATTTTACAGATTTTTAAATATTTATTTATTCAACTCATTTTTTAAAATTTTATTTTATAGATATTTAATAATATTACTTTAATTTTGTTATTTAAATATAATATAATTATTTATACTTCAAAATTATTCTGTCGCTCTCTCTAGGCGTGAGTAGAATACGCCAATTAAATCGCACTTTTTTTATTGCGCCGCATTTTAGAATGCATGTATTTGCTCCTATTTAAATTTTTATTAATCGACGCTCTTTTTACTAATTTTAATTATTATCATGCTTCTTTATAAAATTTGGCCCTCTCCCCATCTCTCTCTCTCTACCATCTCTCAAAATATAAAGTTAAAATAAGCTGAAAACTTAAAAAGAAATTGAGTTTGGAAGGAAAAAGCAAAATAATTTTGCCTTCTTTTCATAAGAAAACGCAAAAATGTTTTGCGCGTTCTTTGAAATCATCCTACTTGAATTTCCTCTTAACATTCTTTTTTCTAAATTAAAATTCAACATTTATATTTTTACATTTTTTGGTCATATAAATTTTAGGAGTTTTTACATATATAACACTTAAATATATATTTAACACCTAAATTTCTATATTTACTAATATACCACAAAATCTTTTTTTAATCAATCTAACTTTCCATTTAAACCTTTCGTTAAATATCACTATCAACGATTGTCTTCTCGTCAATGACATCCTTTTTTCACGTGAATACAAGTATCTCATCGCTGCTTCAATAGAGTGACAAAATAGACGGAAAATAGGATTTTAGGTGGTATATTAGTAAATAAATATAGAAGTTTCGGTGTTAAATATGTATTTTCATAGTTTTAGGTTGTTATGTATGTAAAAATTAGGGCTGTCAATATTTGACATGACACGAAAACATGACCCAGAAAATCCGGGTTGGACCTGACCCGTTTGAAAAATGGGTCGAGTTCGGGTTCGTAGATTTGACTTGTCTGCGCTGGTGTCCTTCCAGTGTCGGGTCGGGTCAACCCGGCAACCCGCCGGGTCGGGTCCGGGTTTGAATATTCGACCCGTTTTCCTACCCGAGTCGGGTTAGGGTCGACCCGATTGAACCCGGGTCAGTTCCGGATTCGACTCGAACCCGACCCGTAACTCAAAATTGACACCCCTATAAAAATCTTTAAATTTTAATGGGACAAATCTAACACCTAACATTTAAATGTCATAAGAAGCTTACATGTTTAAGGATTGATCTATGAATGAGGAAATTAGCACATACTATATATATATAGAGTATTTAGATGTATTGGCTAAATTTATCAAAATAGATTATCAGCATAAATTTTTTATCACGAAACCATTTGATGATGTCCTTTAAAATTGATCATTGTCTAGGGTTAACTTTCGCTACAACCTTAAAAGGGTATTCTTGTAAATATCTTGAGCACAATTATGTTGGGATAACTTTTATATTTGATTTGCAAAATACATGATGGTTGTTATATTCTAATCAAGGTTTACTTGCTCAAGCATGTGGAGCTTCATTAAAGTCTTGACATCTATGATGTTTGTCACTATTACATCATAAATCTAATCAAATTTTTATGTAATGTGAAAGGGGTGTAAGGGAGTTGAGTCAGCTCGTGAGCCAACTCGAGCTAGACTCGTTAACGAGCTCGTGAGCAGCGGCGGAGCTACCTTGGGGGCCTTGGGGGCACGTGCCCCCACTGACTTTTTATTTATGTCTAAGTAAATATAGTTATTGCTGCAGTTTTTTAGGTATCTTTTGGGTAAAAAAATAAATGCGGCTTTATTTTAGGCAAGCAGAAGGCGGGCAGACAGAAAAAAAAAAGAAGAAGAGCCGCAGTTTATTCGTATTAGTTTTTTAGGTTTAAAGCTGCTAGGGCCGCAGGCTGCATCCAAAGCGTGTTTGAGAGGGGAAAAGAAACGCCGTTGCCCTCACCCGTTGCTTTCTTCTTCATCGTCGCCTTGTCGGCGTCGCTGCACTGCATTCTTCTTCACCGTGGATCGAACTTCGAAGACTTGCGACAGGCGGACAAGGACGGCAGATTGGCAGGTAATATACTAATATTCTTCTTTTGATGAGTTCAGGCAATGAACATTATAAAAATATGTTATTCAAATAATTTTTCTGAAGCATTTACCTGCTTACCTTCGGTGACTTTCTTCATTATTTTTTGAAGCAGTCAAGCATATATAATATATTATTTGTTAAGCATATAAAATATACCTTCGGTGATTTTCCGAAACAGTCAAGCATATATTATTTCATTTATTTGTCAAGCAGAAAATGTTCGTTTATTGAGATTTTTTTTTCTGATAATTTTCTGCTACATCTTTGTTAAGGTAAATGTTGTAAACTTGTAATTTTTGCATTCAGGCACATTTTCATAAGCAACGGATTGCAAGTGCTCTACTGTTTTGTTACCTCTGTAGCAGTTGAAAGGTAATTTTTATTAGTTATTTATCTTTTAACTAGCATATATATTATTTTTTTTTGTTACAAACATAAAGTTTTTAATCTAGTTTTAATTAAAATTAGATATGGAAAGATATTTCAAAAGAAAATTTGAAGGAGATGATCGGGAAATTATATGTGAGGAAAATAATATACAAATTCAACAAAGCTCCGCAGAAACAAATTTTTTTGATATCCCTGCCGATCCTGCATTGAGAAAAAAAATTATGGATTATCATCCTAATGAGAGGGATAGTGTTCGGAGACATTACTTACTGAAAGGGCCGTGTCAACCGCGTGATCATGATTTCCCACGCACAAAAATTGGAGATAAATTTCGTAGATTTAATCCTGCATGGTTTGATGAGCACAAAGCTTGGTTAGAATATAGTATAAGCGAAGATGCAGCTTATTGTTTGTTCTGTTATCTGTATAGATTCCAAAATAGTGAACAAGCTAGCGGTGACAGTTTTGACACGAAGGGTTTTAGAAATTGGAAAAAAAAAGAAAGATTTAATATTCATATTGGTAATATCAACAGTGCACACAATCTTGCTAGACGTAAATGTGAAGATTTGATGAATCAAGAAAGAGATATCAGATTTGCTTTTGTAAGACCTTCTGATCAAAATCGCATAGATTATCGTACACGATTAACGGCAAGTATTGATTGTGTACGTTTCCTTTTGCAACAAGGATTAGCATTCCGTGGGCATGATGAATCAGATGATTCTGAAAATCAAGGGAATTTTCTAGAACTTCTGCGCTTTCTTGCAAGCCATAATGAAGATATAAATAAAGTTGTTTTGGATAACGCTCCTCGGAATAATAAACTAATAGCTCCAGAAATCCAAAAAGAAATCACAGAAGCTGCAGCAACTGAAGTTTCAAATGTTATAATCAATGAATTAAGAAATGATGTATTTGCAATTTTACTTGATGAATCTCGTGATATATCAGTTAAAGAACAAGTTGCTATTGCATTACGTTATGTTGATCCACGAGGGTGTATAATTGAACGTTTTATTGGGATCGTTCATGTTGGGGACACAACAGCTCTGTGATGCCCCGAGATCTAACTTGGAAAGAATGTCAATCAATTTCACAACAATTTACCAGAGTTATCTATAAACCTTCAGTAAGCAATCTATCAAACATCTAAAAAAATTTAAACATCAACATAATAGTCGATTCACATCTCAAAACATCATGTACAATACTCAGAAACTAAACTACCAATACAAGTAAAGAAACTATCCTGTCCTGAGTACAAAAGAATCATCTATCGATCAAAAGAATCTAAAACCTGTCGATCTGGATCAATTCCTATCTCCTGCTCCCGAGCCCTGACCTGAAAATATCAACCACATATAATGAGCTTTACAAAGCCCAGCAGGTCACCTAATACCTATAACTGAAATCAAAGCACGGCGATGCTATCAATATGCATGTCAATCTATCAATCTGAATCAGTCAATGGTCAATGAATCTATGCAATCCGGAAATCAATGAATCAATGATCCTCAATTCTATACAGTGGAAATCCATAGTCAATAAAACCAGTCAATGCAGCGGCAGGCAATTCGATAAATCAATGCAATCAATCAATATCCGTCAATCAAATCAATACGGTCAAATCAATACGATCCATTTAATGAAATCAATCGAGGAAAGCAATACGATAAATTTCAATCCATTCTGACAAGAAATCTATACAACAGTCAATACGGTGTAGAACAGTAGCAACAGCGAGTCTATAAAATCTAGGCGGCAATACAATGAATCTATACGATGTCCATGTCCATGCTATCAATGCAGTATCTATATCTATCAATATCCATATCAATGCTCAGTAATCAATGCTCGGTAATCAATCAATGAAATCAATAAATCGTACGATACAGTAAATCCGATCAATCAATAAGGCAGAAATCGATAAAGCAATAAATTCGTAAATCAATACAGTAAACATGCAATTCAATACTATATACTGGACAAGTAAAATCAACTGGTCATGTTGCTGTTGTAGAATCCGTTGCTGTTGTAGTCCGTACGTTGGTCTATCAATAAGAGTCGTCACTCTTTTTGCCCGTCGGCCGCCCGTCGGCATATAAACTCCTTATAACTCCCAATCGTTATATCAATGATCAATGGTTTAAAGGAAAGCCCGTCGGCCCACCATCCTGTACAGGTCAATATCAATCTTCACCAACGTTCAACCAGGTTCCACTTGGGTTCCAGTATCAATAGTCAATTCAATCAATAAGCAATTCAATAGTCAATATTAAAGCAATCATATCAATAATCATATTCATATCGATTCAATCTATCAATCTCAGACAATTCGGAAATCATACGAAAATCGGGCAGCGTAACGGCAGTCGGTCAAATTTACACAAAAATCCTGCAAAAAGACACGATTTCCAAATCTTTCCAAATTACAGACGAAGATCCACGGCATCAATACAAGACTATCAATCTATAGAGTCCAAATCAAATCAAGTCCTGATAATTTTCTATTCAATTAAAATCGCGTAGAATCAATTCCGACCGGTAAAATCATCGCAGAAAACACTCAAATCGTGTGTAATAATCATATCTATAACACTCTAAAAGTTGTGCGGTGAAAGTTGTGTCAAATCAAAATCATGTCGAAAAGTCGACTACGAAAACACAAAACAGATCACAACTCGATCAAAACTCAACTTCTTTGAAAACAGAAATAGGATTCGGAGTCCTTACCACGAGATCTTCACTTTTCCCAACAGCAGCGTCGGACGAAAAGCGCTCCGCGGTCTCCGAAAACCAGCTTTTCTCTTTTTCCTTTTCTCTTTCTCTCTCCTCAGATATTTCTCTCTCTTCAAAATATCTCATTTCTATATATATCCAGACTGATCGTCCTGGACGATCGAGCTTCGTCCCGGACGATCCATGAAGAGAAGAATTTCGTCCAGACGAAAAATTACATATCGTCCCTGGCGAAGGGTTCACTGACTTATTTTCGTCCAGACGATCCTGATTTCGTCCAGACGAACCAGACAGCCAAACAGGATTTTTCTACACAACCTGTACCGATCGTCCCGGACGATCCAACTTCGTCCTGGACGATTCTGGGAGGAAAATCCAATTCAGAGAGGAACAGTAAGGGAACGAGATATTACAAGCTCAAACTCTAAAGATGGCTATTGAATCACTTTTTTTGAAGTATGGCTTGAGTGTGGCACAACTGCGTGGACAAGGCTATGATGGAGCAAGTAATATGCGAGGCGAGTTTAATGGACTAAAAACATTAATAATGAAAGAAAATTGTTCGGCTTATTATGTCCATTGTTTTGCACACCAACTCCAGTTAGCATTAGTTGCAGTCGCAAAAAATCATGTTCAAGTTGCTTCTTTCTTTAATATTGTGACAAGCCTGTTAAATATTATTGGTAGCTCATGCAAAAGAAGAGATATGCTAAGAGGAAAGCATTATGACAAGATACTTGAGCAACTAGAAAGTGGAGGAGCTACAAAAGGTCGTGGTTTAAATCAAGAAATTGCACTTCAAAGACCAGGAGACACTCGTTGGGGTTCTCATTATAATTCACTCATCAGCTTAATTCTATTGTTTGGGTCTATATTGGAGGTTCTTGAAATATTGATACATGAGGGATCTAGTAGTGAACAAAAAGGCGAAGCGTATTCTCTACTTGAATCTATGCAAACTTTCGAATTTATTTTCAATTTGCATATGATGAAGCTCATATTAGGAGTTACAAATGAGTTATCCCAAGTGCTGCAAAGAAAGGATCAAGATATTATAAATGCTATGACTTTGGTAAAAGTTTCTAAACAAAGACTTCAAAATATGAGAACTGATGGTTGGGATAATTTGTTTAAAGAAGTTGTATTATTTTGTGAGAAGAATAACATAAATATTCCAAACATGATTGACACATTTGTGATGCAAGGAAGATCAAGACGTCGTACTGAAAGTAAAACAAATAAGCATCATTATCAAATCGAATTGTTTTACACTGTTATAGATATGCAACTTCAAGAACTCAACAACCGATTTGATGAAATTAATACAGAATTACTTATGTGTGTGGCATGTTTAAATCCATATCAGTCATTTTCAGCTTTTGATAAAGAACGATTGATTCGCCTTGCAAAATTTTATCCGTCAGATTTTTCAGAATTGGATCTTATCATACTAGACAATCAAATTGAAAGTTTTATTATTGATATGAGATCGAATGATGCATTTATGAATTTAAAAGGACTTGGAGAACTTGCTCAGAAAATGGTGGAGACTAGAAAGAATGATATTTTTCCTTTGGTGTTCTTACTTATAAAACTTGCTTTGATATTGCCAATTGCTACAGCAACAGTTGAACGGACATTTTCTGCAATGAACATTATAAAGAATCGTTTACGCAATCGTATGGGAGACTCTTGGATGAATGATTGTTTACTTACTTATATTGAAAAAGATATATTTAATAGTGTTGACAATGAATTGATTGTACAACGATTTCAAAAAATGAAGACCAGGCGGGAGAAATTATAGATGATAGATAAGAAGAATCTCAAGATTTATTGTTCTCAATTGTAAGTTTCTTTTAATTTTGCTTTATCATATATTGTATCTTTCTTTTTTAATGAATCTAATGATTTAAAAACATTTTTTAAAACCGCCTATGCCGGTCCCAAGCCCGGATGAAAAAGGTTGAGGGTTTTTTTTCTTTACTTCAATGATTTGTGCCCCCACAAGAAAAAAATCCTGGCTCCGCCCCTGCTCGTGAGTCGAGCTTATCGAGCCATGAGTTCGAGCTGAAGCTTATACTCGAGCTCGTATATTAAATGAGCTCGTGCTTAAGCTTGGATCGGCTTGAAAGATCGTTGAGCTGCTCGATTAAATTAAAAAGTATTTAATAATTAATTTAATTTATTATTATATAATAAATTTTAATAATTTTAAATTCATTTTATATTAAAATATAAAAAATTCTAAAAAAATATTTATTTTTTTAATTCAAAACTAAAAAATTGAGCTTTCTAAACGAGCTCGAGCTCAATAATAACTAAACCAGCTTAGTTCGTTAAAAAGAAGACTGAATTCATGACTATACAACAACAACAACAACATCAAGTCGGCTACATAAATTCATGACTATAACAAAATAATAATATTATTTCATACATACATGAAATAAAAATTATATATATATATATCATATCATATCCGAATAAGGTGTTATAAAAGATTATACAAAAAAGTTGAATATGTTATCCAAATTAACACATGTTGTATTTTCGAAATATTTATAATAAAAAAGTTTTGTTATCTTAAGAATTTGTAAAATTTGTATAAAAAAATGTATAAATGTCGATAAATTAAGATCTATACGCATACTAAACGATATTCCTACGTAAGAAAATCATAAAATAAAACAAAATCACAAATATTAATTTAGTTTGAGTAATTCTATAAATTTAAATAGATGATTATTAAAAATTTATTTATTTTTATTATTTAAAAATATCAATATAATATAAAAGATACAAATTAATATATTTGCATTTCAAAACACACCAACTTTTTAATAATTAATTTTGTGATTAAATTCGCTCAAATTAAAAAGTATATATATATAATAATTAAGAGACATGAAAGTTCTCAAAAGCTCTTAATTGTCATAATTTATTAATAATTTTATATTATTTGACTAAAATCATTGCCTAATTTCCACTATGTAATATGCATGAAATAAATTAAAAACAATGCTTAGAATAAATTTTCTTTCTCCTCGTTTTAAAGGTTTTATATTAAAGAAAATAATTCGCATATACTTTAATATGACCTGTCCCTTTCTGCTTTTGCAGTTTTGTTGAAAGGATATTATAATTAATAATATATTTATTTATTCACTCAATTAAAATAAACATTAAATACTTTATTAGGCAATGGTGGGTAGAAATATAATAAAATATATTGAATAAAATTATAAATAATTGATACATCATCAAAAATGGTCTTAAACGTGCACGAATCTCGATCTCGATATGTATTCAAGTTAGAAAATTTCAAATTTAAATTTGGCGTAATATGAACTCCAATTTTGATAAACTTATAGTCAAACTTAACTTCTTGAAGATATGACCCAACAACACGAAAATCGGTCCATTTCGAGTCGAAATGGGTCCAAATCAGGGGCCCAAGTTTATTTGAAAGGTTCAAACCCTAAGTTGGATGATCAAATGATATTTAAATATGACATGCTTATAATCGAATAGAGCAGATCGGCGAGACAAATCCAACAAGCCCAAAATCGATAAATTCCAACATCATAAACCCACTTAAGCACTTGAAAAATGCACTATGCTTTGGGGGGGGGGGGGGGGGGGGGGCTCAATTTAGGTCGTCCGATGGTGCACTCCAAATTTGCCCTAGATCCTCTCCATGTTTAGTAGGTATTTCACTCTAAAAAAATCTATAAATATAACCTCACTCTCCATATGAAGGGAAACCTTTAGTCTGGAGATTGGAAGAGCTCTGAGGCTTCAAAAGATCCAGCACCATCGCTGGCGAACCTCTGACGACCTTTGCTGGACCACCGCCTGAATGCTGATCATGACGAAAATTCCACTTGACCGCCAATAACCGATCGCTGCCTGACTTGTGCTCGAGTATCATCGGACCACCGTCCGGCCGCTAGACTTCCACCCCTCCACCAACCGTTGTCGGACTTCATCCAGATCATCGTTGGACCATCGCCTAGGCTCCAGACTTCCCCTTGACCGTTGATCGCCATTGGACATCCCCTGACCATCATTGGACCACAGCCTAACCACCGGCTAATGTCGGACTACCACCCGACCATCAATTACCATCGGACCTCCGCTCGACCGTTGTCAAACCACAGTCGTCCATTGACAAAAGTCCCTCCTGCCTTCATCACCGACCAACTACGGTCCCTTTGAACACCGTCACCAACCAGTGACGGTCCCTCCGACCACCATCGCTCGTGTAATATCAAGATCTGCTCCAGTATCGTCCAGGACGATCTGGGATCGTCCTGGGACGATCAGTGGAAATCAGCTCCAGATTTTGCCCAGTTTTGCTCCAGGTGATTTTCTGCAGGCATCGTCCAGGCCGATTGGAGACATCGGCCAGGCCGATCGGCACTGTAGAAAATATCGTCCATGCAATAGCCCTGAAGGGAGACCAGGCCGATCCTTTTGGTCGGATCGTCCCGGGACGATGCTGCGATCGGCCGGGCCGATCTGTGTATTATAAAGCTGATTTCAGTCGTTTTGAAGAGAGAGAAAATCAAAAATAAATATCTGATTTTTCTGAGGAGAGAGAAAGTCGAGGGCATTTGTGGAAAAGTGGATTTTCGGACGACGCGGAGCCGTTTTCGATCGAAGTGACTGTTGAGGAAATTGCTGTGCTCGAGGTAAGGCACATTCCGCCTTTCTCAATTTTCAGTTCCGTCGTGTTTGGCGGTATATTCTGTCCGGATTTCGTTTTCGTTAATGATTTTTGTCCGTATCTGTTGATTGGTTCAGTTTTTACCGCGTAACTTTCTGTATATTGTTGACGTGCCGAGTGTGCACATTTTGGTTATTTTCTGAAGATTTTCGTCCGGGTATTTTTGATTCGACTGTGTTTTTAGTCGACCGGATTTTTCTGTGAAATTGGAATTTATCTGTGCAGTAGAATAAAGGTTCTGAAATGTTGATATCTGTATTCTGTGCGAATTCGGTAAATTTTCTTTGCAGGAATTTTTGTGTAAATTCCGTATACTGCCGTTGTGCTGCCCGATTTTTGGGTAATTTCTGAATTGTCCGGATTTCTTCTGAATTGAAATGCTATGTGTATAAGCTATAAAAAGGGAGTTATAAGGGGCCTGGATCCTATGAGATTCAGTTAGTGAAACGGGAAATCTGAAATGAGCTCAATCTGAAATCTGATATCTGTTCTGTTCCGGATCCGATGAATTCTGTTTTGGTGCTATAAGCACATCTGTTTTGGTGCCGTGAGCACAAAGGGAGACATAAGGGGCCTGGATCCTATGAGATTCAGTCAGTGTCTGGGAAGGGAGGCATAAGGGGCCGGAATCCGTAGAGATTCCGTCAGTGTCAGGGCATTTAGCTATATGTATCTGTACCACTTTCTGTATCTGTTCTGTTCTGTACGAAATTGTGATTATGATATGATATGATCCGTACGATTCTGATTTCTGTTTCTGATTCTGTTGATCTGATATGTCTGATCTGTTCTGTTTCTGATTTGATACGACTTCTGTTTCCGTACAGTTCTGTTTGATTTGATATCTGTCCGATTCCGTTCTGATTTCTGTACGGATTTGTCTGCTGTGTTGGTTTTGAGTTTCTGAGGATTTAGATTGGTGGTTTGTTGCTTTGCTGAGCTGTTGAGCTCACCCTTGCTTTCTGGTGGTTTTCAGGTTCTGGGAAGGGCAAGGAGGTCCAGGATTAGATTTCAGAGTCTGATCAGATTAGGTACTTTTGTACTTTTGATTTTTGTACAGTCATGGCTTTCCTGTTCTGTCTTTCTTTCTGTTGAAAGCCATGTACTGTTCTGTAGATGATTATTTTGAGGAAATGAAAAGATTGATGTTTTGTTCCGCTGCATTTGATGTTTTTAGTAGCTCTGTTGTTCTGTGTGCTTCTGTTGAGTTAAGAATTTGGAAGATCAGTTCAGTAACCTAATCCAAAGCCAGATCCTGGTTAGCTATTCTCCGTCGCGATCCGGCGCGGGTGGGATCCGTCTCGTCTCGGGTCGGGTCGTGACAAGCTTTTTGGTATCAGAGTATTGGTTTTGGAAACAGGTTGGATTGTAAAACAGAGCTCTAGGAAGTGATCAGTGAGTCTGTCTGGGAGGTAGTTTTGGGTCGTTTGGCTTTTTATTGTGTTATTTTGTGTTGTTTTGTGATAGTTTTCCGGATTTTCTGGATTTTTCTGTATGGATCAGCCAGACCCAGACATGACAGACGGTCAGAGTGACGATCAGGCAGCACCAGTGGGGAGTACAGCCCCAGTGGTCGGTGCTGATACGCTTTCACAATTTGCTTCACTTGTTGCTCAGATGATGAGCGAGACTCAGAGCAGAGCTTCGACTGTTAGATCTGAGGACATTGATCGACACCTGCAGTTATTTTTGAGGTTGAAGCCTCCGAGGTTTGAGGGCGCTGTTGAGCCCAGAGCAGCCGAGGAGTGGCTGAGGAGATTGGAGAAGACTTTTGACGGGATGCAGTGTCCTGCAGACAGGAAAGTTCCGTTAGCTGTTTTTCTGTTGGACGGAGAGGCTGAGCACTGGTGGGATGGCCAGCAAGCAGCCAGATTTCAGGGCAGATTGAACTCTTTGATCACTTGGGAAGAGTTCACTGAAGTATTTCGGGATTGGTTTGTTCCCCCTTCTGCACGACAGCAGATGCAGGAGAGTTTTCTGAGACTTGTTCAGGGGAGCAAGACGGTGATGCAGTACGAGGCTGAGTTTACTGCATTAGCCAGGTACGCTCCGCAGCTGGTTAGCACGTCTGCTGAGAGGTGCTACAGATTTCTGAGAGGCTTACGAGACACTTTGAGGCAGCCTCTGATACCGTTCCGGATTACTGATTTCTCTGAGCTTGTGGAGCGAGCTCGTCTGATTGAGAATGATATGACGGCTACTCAGCAGCGGTGGACTGCGAGTAGGAAGAGGTTTGGAGGAGAGACATCTGGCAGTGGTTCCTCTGGGAAGAGGAGATTTGTTCCTGGATCTGGATCTGGAGATTCCAGGAAGAGCGGAGGATCGTCTGGTACTGCTACCAGTACGACTAGTTCTGGATCTGTCAGTACGGCACCTGTGTGGCAGAGTTGTGGACGGCGACACCATGGCCAGTGCTACAGGATAGCTGGTCTTTGTTTCAGATGTGGTCAGCCGGGACATAGGATTGCAGAATGTCCACAGATGGGATATGAGCAGCGATCTGAGGGCTTTGTCAGACCTGTTGGTTCAGCAGCAGGAAGACCGAGGACTGTTCCTCCTCGCCCTGAGGGATTTGCTGGTAGAGGTGGTGGTTCTAGTTCTGCACCACGGAGACCACCTACGATTCAGAGGGAGCAGAGTAGTTCTGTTGCTTCAGCTCCTGTTCCAGTTCAGCCACGAGTTTACAGTCTGAGTCAGCAGGAGGCTCGAGATGCTCCGGATGTTGTGACAGGTACGGTTTACATTTCTGATCAGCCCTGTCGTGTTTTGTTTGACTCTGGAGCGAGTCATTCTTTTCTGTCCGAGCATTGTTTTGAGATTTTACATTTGGATTCGATGGTTTTACCGGTTTCTTTGTCTGTGATTTTACCGGCTGGGAATCCATTGATTGCTCGACAGTTTTGTTTGTGTGAGATCGAGATTTCTGGCAAGAAGTGGAAGTCTAGTTTGATTCGATTGCCGATTTCTTCGTATGATGTGATTCTGGGCATGGATTGGCTGAGTCAGTATGAGGCCCAGATAGACTGTCTGAAGAAGCAAGTGAGTTTGCTTATGGCTGGAGAGAGAGTTGTATTTCAGGGATTACGAGGTGTTCTCTCCAGTCTGGTTTCTGTGTTGGAGGTGAGCAGGATGTGGAAGAAAGGATGTCCGGTATTTTTGGCTTCGGTGCGGGATCTGAACCTGGAGGTTGGTTCTGTTTCTGAGATCCCTGTGGTACGGGAGTTTGCCGATGTTTTTCCTGAGGAATTGGTTGGTTTACCTCCGGATAGAGATGTGGAGTTCTCTATCGATGTTTTTCCGGGTACAGCTCCGATATCGAAAGCTCCGTACAGGATGGCACCGAAAGAACTTTCTGAGTTGAAAGTTCAGCTTCAGGAGTTGGTTGACAGAGGTTTTGTACGTCCTAGTGTTTCGCCCTGGGGAGCACCTGTTCTGTTTGTGAAGAAGAAGGACGGTACACTCCGTATGTGTATTGATTACAGAGATTTGAACAAGGTCACGATCAAGAACAAGTACCCTTTGCCTCGGATTGACGACTTGTTTGATCAACTTTCCGGATCTTCGGTATTTTCGAAGATTGATTTGCGATCCGGATACTATCAGGTGAAGGTGAAGGAAACTGATGTGGTGAAGACTGCTTTCAGTACTCGGTACGGGCACTACGAGTTTTTGGTTATGCCTTTTGGGGTAACCAATGCGCCTGCGATTTTCATGGATCTGATGAACCGAGTATTCAGGGAGTATTTGGATCAGTTTGTGATCGTCTTCATTGACGATATTCTGGTATATTCTGCATCTGAGGATGAGCATGCCAGACATTTGAGGATTGTGTTGGAGACTTTGAGGAGGCATCAGCTGTATGCCAAGTTCTCCAAGTGTGAGTTCTGGTTGAAGAGCATTTCATTTTTGGGGCACGTGGTTAGCGGAGAAGGCATTTCTGTAGATCCCCAGAAGATTCAGGCTGTTGCTGATTGGCCAGGGCCGACTACGGTATTTGAGGTACGTAGTTTCTTGGGCATGGCCGGGTATTATAGGAAGTTTGTGAAAGGATTTTCACAGATTTCGACTCCTCTGACGAGACTGACTCAGAAGTCAGTACCTTTTGTTTGGACACCGGAGTGTGAAGCTAGTTTCCAGAGATTGAAGGAGTGTTTGACTTCAGCTCCAGTGTTGGCACTTCCGTCAGGTACGGAGGGTTTCCAGGTGTTCAGTGATGCTTCACTGAAAGGATTGGGTTGTGTTCTGATGCAGCATGGTCAGGTAATTGCTTATGCTTCGAGACAGTTGAAACCACATGAGAAGAATTACCCGACGCATGATCTGGAGTTAGCTGCGGTTGTTTTTGCTTTGAAGATTTGGCGTCATTACCTGTATGGCGTCAGATGTGAGATCTTTACTGATCATAAGAGCCTGAAGTACATTTTTACTCAGAAGGATCTGAATCTGAGACAGAGGAGGTGGCTCGAGTTGATCAAGGACTACGATTTGACTATTCAGTATCAGCCTGGGAAGGCGAATGTGGTAGCGGACGCTCTGAGCAGGAAGTCTTCTGGATTCTCAGGTATTCAGCTTACCTGTGATGACTTTCTGATTCGTGATTTGGAGAGATTGCAGTTGGAGGTGGTTTCCTCCAGTGATTTGGAGTTGGCTCAGATGAGTATTCAGTCTTCTTTGGAAGCACGGATTCAAGAAGCCCAGAAGTCAGATTCTGATTATTCGAAGTTGATAGCTCAGATTGGATCTGGTAAGACTCCTGAACTTCGAATTTCTGATTCTGGTGCTATTTTCTGTAAGAATAGGTTGTGGGTACCTGTGTTTGGAGACTTGAGGCAGGAGATTCTGTACGAATCTCATCTTTCTGGCTACACTGTTCATCCAGGCAGTGGTAAGATGTACGCTGATATGAAGCTTTTGTTTTGGTGGCCTGGGATGAAGAAGGATGTAGCAGAGTTTGTGTCGAGATGCGAAGCCTGTCAGTTGGTGAAGGCAGAGCATCAGCGACCAGGTGGACTGTTGCAGTCGTTGCCTATCCCTGAGTGGAAATGGGAGGAGGTAACGATGGATTTTGCGATGGGTTTTCCTCGATCTAGACAAGGACATGATGCCATTTGGGTGGTTGTAGATCGATTGACGAAGTCAGCCCATTTTCTTCCGATCAGACAGACGGATTCAGTTGATCGCTTGGCACAGATTTATGTGAAGGAAATAGTCAGATTGCACGGTGTGCCTCGTGTGATCGTATCTGATCGAGATGGACGCTTTACTTCCAGACTTTGGAAAGGCATTCAGCAAGGCTTGGGTACGAAACTGCATTTCAGTACAGCCTTTCATCCTCAGACCGACGGACAGTCTGAGAGGACGATTCAGGTACTGGAAGATCTGTTGAGGCTTTGTGTTCTGGACTTTAGCGGAAGTTGGGAGGATCATATTCCGCTGATTGAGTTTGCTTATAACAACAGTTTTCAGTCCAGTATCGGTATGGCACCGTACGAGGCTTTGTATGGCAGGAAGTGTCGTACTCCTTTGACTCTGACGGAGGTCGGAGATAGACAGGCTTTGGGGGCCACTTTTGCTGATGAAACTGCTCAGAAGATCAATTTGATAAGAGAAAGATTGAAAGCCGCTCAAGATCGTCAGCAGAAGTATTACAATCAGAAGCACAGATTTGTTGAGTTTCAGGTTGGTGACTTTGTGTATGTCAAAGTCAGCCCGATGAAGGGTGTGAGCAGATTTGGTCAGGTAAGCAAGCTTAGTCCAAGGTATGTTGGACCATTTGAGATTTTGGAAAGAATTGGAAAATCTGCTTATCGCCTATTGCTTTCTGATTCTATGCCGGATGTGCATAATGTGTTTCACGTATCCACTCTGAGGAAGTGGGTTTCAGACTCTGGGAAGAAGTTGTCAGCTGATGAGGTGGAGATTCAGGAGAATCTGGCGTACAAGGAAGAGCCAGAGCTTATTTTGGCGTACGACGTCCGAAAGTTAAGAAATAAAGAGATTCCGATGGTTAAAGTCCAGTGGAAGCACCGGACTGCACGGGAAGCAACTTGGGAGAAGGAGTCTGATATGAGACGGTCGTACCCGTACTTGTTTTGACTGAGTTTGGACTGGATAATGTCGAGGACGACATTTTTCTGAGTTGGGGAGATTGTAATATCAAGATCTGCTCCAGTATCGTCCAGGACGATCTGGGATCGTCCTGGGACGATCAGTGGAAATCAGCTCCAGATTTTGCCCAGTTTTGCTCCAGGTGATTTTCTGCAGGCATCGTCCAGGCCGATTGGAGACATCGGCCAGGCCGATCGGCACTGTAGAAAATATCGTCCATGCAATAGCCCTGAAGGGAGACCAGGCCGATCCTTTTGGTCGGATCGTCCCGGGACGATGCTGCGATCGGCCGGGCCGATCTGTGTATTATAAAGCTGATTTCAGTCGTTTTGAAGAGAGAGAAAATCAAAAATAAATATCTGATTTTTCTGAGGAGAGAGAAAGTCGAGGGCATTTGTGGAAAAGTGGATTTTCGGACGACGCGGAGCCGTTTTCGATCGAAGTGACTGTTGAGGAAATTGCTGTGCTCGAGGTAAGGCACATTCCGCCTTTCTCAATTTTCAGTTCCGTCGTGTTTGGCGGTATATTCTGTCCGGATTTCGTTTTCGTTAATGATTTTTGTCCGTATCTGTTGATTGGTTCAGTTTTTACCGCGTAACTTTCTGTATATTGTTGACGTGCCGAGTGTGCACATTTTGGTTATTTTCTGAAGATTTTCGTCCGGGTATTTTTGATTCGACTGTGTTTTTAGTCGACCGGATTTTTCTGTGAAATTGGAATTTATCTGTGCAGTAGAATAAAGGTTCTGAAATGTTGATATCTGTATTCTGTGCGAATTCGGTAAATTTTCTTTGCAGGAATTTTTGTGTAAATTCCGTATACTGCCGTTGTGCTGCCCGATTTTTGGGTAATTTCTGAATTGTCCGGATTTCTTCTGAATTGAAATGCTATGTGTATAAGCTATAAAAAGGGAGTTATAAGGGGCCTGGATCCTATGAGATTCAGTTAGTGAAACGGGAAATCTGAAATGAGCTCAATCTGAAATCTGATATCTGTTCTGTTCCGGATCCGATGAATTCTGTTTTGGTGCTATAAGCACATCTGTTTTGGTGCCGTGAGCACAAAGGGAGACATAAGGGGCCTGGATCCTATGAGATTCAGTCAGTGTCTGGGAAGGGAGGCATAAGGGGCCGGAATCCGTAGAGATTCCGTCAGTGTCAGGGCATTTAGCTATATGTATCTGTACCACTTTCTGTATCTGTTCTGTTCTGTACGAAATTGTGATTATGATATGATATGATCCGTACGATTCTGATTTCTGTTTCTGATTCTGTTGATCTGATATGTCTGATCTGTTCTGTTTCTGATTTGATACGACTTCTGTTTCCGTACAGTTCTGTTTGATTTGATATCTGTCCGATTCCGTTCTGATTTCTGTACGGATTTGTCTGCTGTGTTGGTTTTGAGTTTCTGAGGATTTAGATTGGTGGTTTGTTGCTTTGCTGAGCTGTTGAGCTCACCCTTGCTTTCTGGTGGTTTTCAGGTTCTGGGAAGGGCAAGGAGGTCCAGGATTAGATTTCAGAGTCTGATCAGATTAGGTACTTTTGTACTTTTGATTTTTGTACAGTCATGGCTTTCCTGTTCTGTCTTTCTTTATGTTGAAAGACATGTACTGTTCTGTAGATGATTATTTTGAGGAAATGAAAAGATTGATGTTTTGTTCCGCTGCATTTGATGTTTTTAGTAGCTCTGTTGTTCTGTGTGCTTCTGTTGAGTTAAGAATTTGGAAGATCAGTTCAGTAACCTAATCCAAAGCCAGATCCTGGTTAGCTATTCTCCGTCGCGATCCGGCGCGGGCGGGATCCGTCTCGTCTCGGGTCGGGTCGTGACAGCTCGTCGACTATTGTCCCTTTGACCACCATCGCCGGCGGACTATGGCCTCTCTGACCATCGTCGCCCGCCGACTACAGTCCCTCCGACCTCTGTCGCTCATCGACTACGATCATTTTGTCCATTGTAGTTCGTCGACTACTGTCCCGCTAACCTTCGTTGCCCGCCGACTAAGGTCCCTCCAACCTACGTCGTCCTACCAACCAAAAGACGAGCACGCAAGTCGAGCTTAACGAGCCACGAGTTCTAACTCAATCATATACTCGAGCTCGTATATTAAATGAGCTCAAGCTTAAGTCTGGCTCGGCTCAAAAGCTTGTTGAGCCGCTCGATGAAATTAAAATGAATTTAATAATTAATTTAAATTAGTGTTATATAATATATTTAAATAATTTAAATTCGTTCAATATATTAAACAATAAAAATTCTAAAATAAACTATTTTTTTAATTTAAAACTAAAAATTCGAGCTCAACAATCAAATCGAGCTTGAGCTATCTAACGAGCTTGAGCTCAATAACAACTAAAAATACTTAGCTCGATTAGATATATACTCGACTCAAATTTATACCCCTAATGGTGAATATATAGAAGTTAAAAAGAAACACAAATTCATGACTATAACAAAATAATATTATTATTTCATACATGCATGAAATAAAAGTTATATATATCATATCATACAATATCCGAATAAGATATAATAAAAGATTATACAAATTAAAAAGTTGAATATGTTATCCAAATTAACACGTGTCGTATGTTCGAAATATTTACAATAAAAAAGTTTTGTTATCCTAAGAATTTGTAAAATTTATGTAAAAATATCGATAAATTATGATTAATATGCATACAATATGATATTCTTATGTAAGAAAATAAGAAAATAAAAGAAAATCACAAATATTAATTTAGTTTGAGTAATTCTATAAATTTAAATAGATAATTATTATGCAAATGATTTATTTTTATTATTTAAAAGTATCAATATAATATAAAAGATATAAATTAATATTTTTGCATTTCAAAGCACACCAACTTTTTAATAATTAATTTTGTGATTAAATTCTCTCATATATATATATATATAATATTTAAGAGACACGAAAATTCTTAAAAGCTCTTAATTTTCATAAATTATTGATAATTTTATATTAATTGACTAAAATCATAGCCTAATTATATTATTTTCACACTATGCATGAAATAAATTAAAAACAATGCAGATTAGAATAAATAATTAAATGTCCTTTCTCCTCTTTTTAAAATTTAATTTATTAAAGAAAATAATTCCTACCTACTTTAATATGACCTGTCCCTAGCTATCTGCTTTTGTAGTTTTGTTGAAAGGATATTATAATTAATAATATATTTATATTTTATATATTTATTTATTCACTCAATTAAAATAAATACTTTATATAGGCATAGTGGGTAGAAATATATTAAAATATTGTTATTAAAATTATAAATAATCATTAAGATGGAAGGATGTAAGTGAGTCATGTTGAGCTCGAGTTATTCTTACCGTGAGCTCGAGTTTGAGATTAAACTGTAAGGCTATTCTACGAGTTTGAGCTTGCTCATTTATTATGAAAAAGAGAATTATAATAGTAAAATGATAGAAAATAAAAAATTAAAGAAAGTGAGGTTTAATTTTTAAATATTGTACTTAAAATTCAAAATAATAATATATTTTAAGTTCATTTAATTTTAGTATTTTTTAAACGAGTCGGCTCACAAGCTAACAATTCAAATTAGGATTGCCTCAAATTTGGCTCGTTAGCTTAGCTCATCAGCCTCAGCTAACTAGCCTTTTATTAAATCAAGCTCAAACCAACTCACGAGTCAGCTTTACTCACTTACACTGCTAATCCAAACATTATTAGTTGAATGTCAACCTGCAACCCTAAGTTCAAAACTAGCTAAGGCTAGCTTTGTTGTCAATATCAGGCTTCGTTTGGGACGGCTTTCTTTCTGCTTCTTAAAATAACTTTTTAGTTAAAAAAATTTAATTTTTATACTAGAAAACTACTTCAAAAAGTAGAAAGAAAGCCGCCTCAAACAAAGCCTTAGTTGCACTATTTTTTTAGCTCGATTTTTCTTTTATGATTTACTGATCGGATTAGATCTATTAATGAATATGAGATGATTGTCGTGCACATAAATAAATAAATAAATAAACTTAGCTTCATTGATGGATGCCTTCCCAAATCAGAAGGTATGGACCTTAATCTCATCAATTATGAGATTCATAATAGGATCTTAAACTTAATTGTCCAAGGAAATTTCAGAGGGTTTGTTTTAGTTGAGATCTAGATGGAACTAAGAGATTGATTCTAACAAATTAGTAGCTCCAAGATATTTTCAACTAGTAAATAAGCAGATCAACTACACATACTATCAGGACACTGTGAGCCGTTATTTTATCAATTATCTTTTTGGGATGGTTGTAGTTTTTTGTAAAGCTAGTTGTAAAATAGATGTGGAAAAAATAACTATTTTGAAGTTTCTATAAAATGCAACATCTTAGTATGAAAATTTTTAAAAACTAACAAAAAAAGTTATACCAAAGCAGAATTAATTATGGTTGCGACCTATATAAACAAGAAAGAAAGTTTTCTCAGACATATCGTAAGTTGAAGAGTTTGTGGGAGGAGTTAAATAACTACAGACCAATATGTACTGGTGGAAGATGTGACTACAGAGAGGTTAAACAATTGGTTGTCCACTATCAAATGAAATTTGCCATATTGTTTTTCTCATAGGCTATAGCCTATAACGATTCTTTCTCTCAAGACTCATGACAGATCTTCGTTGTTTATATTTTCAGTGTTGCGAACAATGAAGTCAAGGCCAAACCAGGCTTTCTCCACATGATTCAGAAATGGAAAAATCATCAACTAATCACCAACACTTATTAAACATTACTATAGCCTTATACTTTCAATATGGGTTCCCTTATAGTTTTGGAGTAATTGCATTTAACAAGTTCTCTCCCTCTTCTCCAACATAAAAGACCCTATGAACTTCTATATATCATAACGGAAGGCAACTCTACCCTTTGTGTATTCAGTTATCTTGCATTTACTCTCGCCTTCCTGCACATAAAGACAAATTTGCAGCCACGTGTTTGAATGTGCATTTTCTTAGGCCATCCAAAGGAGTGAAAGCTTGCAAACTATGTATTCGTTTGGGACGGTTTTTTTACTGCTTCTTCAATCAGAATTTTTGTACATAAATACTGATATATGACATCCCAAATAAAAAATTTTTTCTCATGATACATTGTGTCCTATAGGGAGCACTTCCACTTTCATTTAATAAATGCCTTAGTGGAACATTTCTTTCACTACATACCCTCATTTAATCTGATTAATTGTATATCCCCTAATCACAATTAGTCATCTCTTATTTCTCTAAGCAACAATCCCAAAAAAAGGGTTGCAAATCCATCAAACATGAACCTATTGACCACATATCCATTAGGATCCCTAAAGTTCAATCTACTTAAATGATTTTCACTCTGACTTAGAAAATAAAATGGCGTTGACTTTTTAGAAACTTTCTTCTAGATCATCAAAATAGTCATCCTCGAATATTTTCTCACCCTTGTTGTAGGCCATAATTGGCTTTGTATTATTGGTCCTTCTTTAATTTATATGGCTCAAGTTATTTCGAATTCTTAGTATTCTTCTACAATAAAGTCTTGGTCCTTATTTTTATGAGCAATCTGTGAAGTCTTTTGTAGCATATATTAACATTAGGGGAGCCAAAAAAAATTTCTTATGTAGGTATAAATTGTTTTATTTGTGCTTAGAACTTATATTCATGATTTTATAAAAAAATTTTTCTTTATTTTTAATATGAAAAGTATTTAAAAAATTTAAACAAAATTATAATATTAAAATATAAAAATTATAAAATATTTTATTTTTAATATTTCTCTCTCTGGCCCCCTCTTCTCTCTCTCTGGCCCCCTCATCTCTCTCTCTCTCTTATATCACGCCAAATTTTGTAGTGTTCTCGTGTTAATGCCCTAAAATTTGGCAAATTATTCTGTGTGGAGTCCGGATGTCGTCCAGAGACCAATAAAAAATACACCACGTCACCCCAAAAATATACCGCGCTCGGTACCAAGCGTAACCGGACGGTTCTCCCGTCCGGTGTCCATACAGAATAATCTATAAATAAATAAATATAATGTCTTTATAAGCTTTTAAGCTTCCAAATACTAATTTTGGTTATAAGTTTGTTGCATGCTTGAAAATTTGAGTCGGCATAATGTGTTTTTTATTTAAACATTGTACAAAAATTCAACATGGACTTGTAAAAGTAGTAAGACAATAGAACTTTTTACGTGAAAACCCCAAAAAGTGAAAAAATCGACGGGTCTCAGCTAGTTGTAAAATCCATTATGTAGACAGTGATACAACGATCCTTCTTTCTTCATTGTTTAAGAAGAGAGAGAGTAAAAATATCAAACGTCCATAGAGGGTCAGTCTATATAAATAGCTCGTGAGTTGAGCTCAATGAGGTCATCTCCAACCGAGAACTCTATTTTTCACGCCAAAATACCGCAAAAAGCAAAAATGGCGTGGGACTGCTCCAATCCAACGCCATTTTTTTGCTTATGCGCCAAGGTAACGACCCTTCTCCTTTCCCGCATTTTTCGGGTTGACAGAGAAAAATGGCGTGGGTGAACAGTGCAACGCCAATATTGGCGTTCGGCTGGAGCGAAGGAATGACGCCAAACGCTCGTTTGGCGTTCGGTTGGAGATGCCCTGAGCTAACGAGCCAAGTTTGAGTTAGCCTTGACTCGACTCGTAAGCTCGTGAGCCAGCTCATTTAAAAAATATTAATATAAAATATATTTAATATATATTACAATTCAGGAATTAACAAATAAAATTGTTGAAAATATTTAAAAATCATATCATAATTTCTTATATTAAGTAATTCTTTATTATGTTTCCTAAATTTCTTCTTTTTTTTACTGTTTTATTTTATTAATAGCTTAAATCATAATCATTCTCTCTTTCATAGCCTAATAAAGCCCAAGCTAGCTCAAGCCACGGGTGACTCGAGCTCTACTCAGACTCTTTTACACCCCTAATCAAGCTGCTCGATTCAACTATAAGTGTCATATTTGGAGATTATTTAGTTGCCCAATTAATGCTTTGAAAAATTCAAATATGCTTCAGTCCCTTGATAGAGCCCATTTGGGGTCGAATTGGGCCGATTTTGATGTCATTAGTTTCGTCTTGTTGAAACGTTCAGTTTGATTGTAAGGTTGTTGAGATCGGAGTTTAGATGATCACAAATTTAATTTAAAAAATTTTTAATTCAAATATGCCTCGAGATTAGTGTCTAATCAAGGTAATTTTTGGTGAAGTATCAAAGCTCATATTAATAAACTTAATGTTAGAAAATTATTTTCAAATATGTTAAATATGAAGCAAAAGAAGAAGAAGAGCATGGGAAAGAAGAAGACATGGGCGAGAAACTCATGGCGAGTGATTAGCCACTACGACATTGCTCAATGTCCGTCGATGGTGACGGGAAACAAAAGGCCAAAGATGAATGGGCTACTAAAGACACAAGAAAAAGATACATAGAGGAAGGTCGGGCGGATTCATTGTCTAACTCAAGGGCCGGGTTGGTGTCATCATTGTTGTTGTTGTCCAGTGAGTACTTACTAAGGTTTCATTTGGGACGACTTTTTTTGTTAATTTTTAAATTAAATTTTTAGCACAAAATTAAAAATTTTCTATTAAAAAAGTATTTGAAAAAGCAGTAATAAAACCGTCTTAAAAAAGTCTGAAGCATTTCCAAGCCGCAATAAAGACTGAGGGCAGCCACGTGGTTTGCAAGATTCTAATCATGTTCATTTAATTAGTTTTATTATGATTCAAAATCAACCATTTTTTAACCTTTAATATTAAAATTAATAGCGAGTAAATTCAACACAAATAATAAAATTCAATTTTCAAGCAATATAAGAAAAAAAAAACAAAAAAAAATCGCTAATAAAATTTATTAAAACTAATTATTAAAAAAAAAATAAAAGCTACTTTAAGTAAGGGGTTTTTACCTACATAACACTTAAAACTATTCTATTTACATATCTAACACCTAAACATTAATATTAACTTAACTACCACCTAAAAACTCTTACTCTCATCTATACTACCACTCTGTTACATCCTGACATATCCCGTCACTCTCAACTATCGCGGACGACATTCACCGAGCTGAGCATAGTGGAACTGACCGTGGTGGAGGACTGGAGGGCATGATAAGCCTGCGCCAACGCTTCCGGCAGTGGGTTTCTTTGAGTTATTCGATTTACCGATGGGTTGGACTACATGCTGATGGTTATTAGCACCACCAGAGCCATCATGCATGGCTACTCCTTGCGAACATACCAGCAACATCAGAAATCCATGATATGGATTTGCTTTTTGTTGTTCTAGAGCCCATGTCTTCTAGCTCAACAAACATGAGTGCTCATGAATCCACAAATGTTCCAGGAATGATGGCTAACGGTGACCGCCTTGGCGTTGCAGCTCATGCGTTTATGAAACTGAGAACTTCTCGCTTGATTCAATCTCGGATGATGTTGCCGAGCAAGTTGATGATCGATAAATTAGGTTCCACCACATGCCCCTCTACAATCTCCAGCATGAACTCCCAGACAACAGCCATGGCCACCTCCCTTAGCTCTGCAAAGGAAGAAATGAACAGTAAAAATTCTACTACGAGAGACTAACCATCATAGTTCATCTCGTGAAGGCGGCGGAAGCTTACTGCATGCCTGGAACTTTGGTGAGATGTGGAGAGGAATGGGGAGAAGGGATCAAAGAGGGCTTAATGAGGAATCCCTTCCTTCTCTTCGTCGTGCAATAGCATAATGCCGTGGGACCTACAGCCGAGAGAGTAGAAGTGAGATTTTTGACGGAGGTTATAACAGAGTGGTAGAATAGATGAAAAGATGAAATTTAGGTGTTATATTAGTAAATATAAAAATTTGGGTGTTAAATATGTATTTACAATAGTTTGAAGTGTTATGTATGTAAAAATCCCTTTAAGTAAATATTGGTGTCCATATTTAGTAATTCCTGATGCCATATTTAAAATTGACATTACAATATTTATGGAGCAGCTGAGAGCTCCCACAACCAACAAATAAGTCAATAATGCTTACCTCTAATGGTTTGCGTAATTATTTATGGTTGGTAGCTATGACTATCAGCTAAGAAGTTTTAAATTTGAGTCTTATGTATCTGCTGCATGTGTGAGTTTATCTTAATTCGCCTAATTGTTCAAAAAAAAAACATGCAATATGCTTTTTTTTTTCTGAAACATTTAGGCCAATTAAGGTAAACACATTCATAAGACTTGAACCCAAAACCTCTTAGTTGATAGTCAAAGCTCTTGGCTAACAGATCAAAGAAAGCTGCGTCAGTCTTGTTATTTCGACGGAGCAAACATAATGTTAAAGAAGTTCGATCTTGTGAGAAGGAAGAAAAGGGTAGAGATATACCAAGGAGTCAACAAAGAATATTATTGGCAACTAAAGAACTAGGGAGAATAAGAGATGAAAGTGAGAGAAAAAGAGAAAAACAAAGAGAATATGAGTGAAAAATTATGTTAATTGTTGTTGTTTTTGTCTAAAAAATCTTTATAACAAAATTTATGATGGATAAATGCCCTATCACAAACAATTTCAAATTATTTTGTTTTCCTTTACTCTGAATTTTATGTGTAGGTGAGTTTGTGCTACTCTATGTATTTTACGATATAATATATCGAAGTCATCAGGGCGGAACCACTAAAAAGAATGTAATCATCATTAATTTACAAAAAATTTCTTTTTTTTAAAAACATTGACATGTTTTTCCCTTAAGTGCTTCATTTTCTCATTCGCCTGTGGAGCATGCATGCTTCGTTTTCCCTTCGCTCCTCTCTCGCAAATCGCGACCTCGAGCAGATTTTTCTTCCGCGTGCACAAGGCCAAACGGCAGAAGCATTTACTAAGGCTTTTCTTTTGGGTTAATTATCAATCATTAAGGTGAATATTTTTGAATTATAACATTTCAGATGAGATGACAAATAAAAATATTTTAATTTAAACCTCCTAAATTAAATTTCGGGCTCCACCACTGACAACATACATATAACATGACACGTTTAAATCATGATGAATTATATTATTTTTTTTTTTTTTGGGTAAATTTGAGGCCACAGCCCATATATTAAAAAAAGAAGTTACATGTAAAAAGAAAAGAATCCAACATAAGAACAACAAGAAAAGTTCTTATGAGGAAGAGAAGACAAAAAAACCCCAACTATACCACCCAATCATAACAAAAATTACATTATGAACCAAAATGGTAGTAAAGAAGAAATTAAACAAGCAGCTTTTGCAGCTAGCCTTTTTGGGAGCTCGTTTTGGTTTTGCTTTTGCAGGTCTGGACTGAAGGCTGTTCATCATTTTCTTCCTGCTGCTCGTCGGATCTTCTTGCTGAAAGATGAATTATATTATCATGCAGCAAAAACATTTTTGAACTAACATGGATAGTTTGAGGGGACAGCTGGGAGCATATTGATTGCATGTTTGAATAAAATATTTGAAATATTGTGACTAAAGTTTGATGGGATTATTTTGGGACGTATGAATGATTAATGGAAGTTTAAATTATATTTATTTTGAAATAAATTTGATAATCGTAAAATTATTTTGATATTTTTTTAAGTTTAAGTGATGTGATGTATCTCTTTCAAAAAACAAAATCTACTTTACCTTATTCTTTTCGTTTATGATTAGAAACTATTTGATATGATGTAAAAGAGCTGTAAAATATTTCAGGTAAAATGTTTCATGTATTTAGAATGCACGAAATCTATAAATACATAGTAAATTCTCTGCCATTGTCGTTAATCGCTGGTCTGAGGCCATTGTCGACCACCGCTGGCCCGCAACACACCATCTCATCGTTGTGGTCGCCCGGTAGCACTATCATTAGTCATTCACGTCGCAACCACCACCATCGACACTACAGGAAAACACGCGATTACCGTCGGAATTTCCGGCTGATCGTTTTGCGCCGGTACAAAACGGCGCCTGAAACGGCGCATGCTGTGACGGAAATTTTACGACGTCTTTTACGGCGCCTTGGACGCCGGAAAGTTTCCGACGTCACATGCGCCGGGAAGTACGTCGGAGAAAACTAGCATTTTAGTGGTCCCGGAGCACGTTACGGCAGAAAAATAGCCGGCGCATTTACCGGCGGTTTCCGGCGTACAATATGCGCCGTAAACTAGCCGTAGCTTATTTACGGCGCACATCTACGGCGTTTTATACGCCGGATATTTCCGGCGGATCAATACGACGTAAAACTTCCGGCGGAGTGGTCGCCGGAATGGCCGATTGAAAATCGCCGGCTGGCCAGCTTTTTTTGCGCCGGTAATGCGCCGGAAATCCAGGACTTCCGTCGGATTTTGGGTGTTACCGGCAAATATAATCCGCCGGTAATAGCGGGTTTTCCTGTAGTGTGATCTCCATCATCGCCACCCACCCCCATCAGCTATGGCCTTCCGTTTGCCATTGATCACAATAACTTTGCTCTAAATTTGGCCACGAGCAAAGCACAAGACAAATAATATGTACGACGCACTTATTGAAAAGCAATCAAAGAGGCAAACAGAATCACGGATTTTTTTTTTTTTTCTTTATTATAGTGATTATTGCATTTGGATGGATGTTCAACGGTTTACTGATTGTCTTGGTCAGCATGTTTAAACCATATGATTAACCAGATTTTATACCAATTTAGAAAATTGATTGAAGTTTTCTTTGCTTGTTTAGTAGCATATGAGGATCTTCGCATTTACAATCAATTAGTTGCTAAGTTCATCTTGAGAAACTTCTCTATCACAAAAAGGTCTTCTCGTGTAGGTTCAAAATTGCCTCCGACTTTGTGATGAGTCAAAATAGGCATTTGATGAACCAAGACCAAGTCTCATACTCAGAATGTTCTATGAAGGGCTAATTTGTTAGAAATTTATACAACTCAAGATCCTAGTGGGCATATAGGCGTTTCTCTTCAGGATCGTCAAGCTCTTCTAATCGAAGTTCGGCTTTCTATTTTAAAGTTATTTGATTGTTTATTGCTATCCTTAGTGAGGGAGGTTGCACCTCCAAAGAGAGAATAATCTTAGCTTAAAAGACTAAAGTAAACAGAGTGGATTGAGTTAAAGTCCTATATCTTGTCCGACAGGATTATTTTTTGGTTCTTCTAAAAGAGGAACTGTTATTGAATATAATTTAGTGCGGAACAACAAATCGATGTACGATATTATCCCAAAAGAAATTAAGGCCATGGTGAGCTTTGACCTCTTACAGAACAACTTTTGCTCTTTTAAAAAAATAACCAATTGCAACTAATATGAATTGATGACCCTTAGAGAGGACCAGCAATATCCATGCCCTAACTTTTAACAGGCCACAAGGCTATCGTAAGGTGCACCACATTGTCTAAATAATGCAAAATTATACCATTTACCTATCATTGATAACAATGACGTGTAATGTCCATGCAATCATTAATTATTACAGCCAATATTATTCAAATATTTTGATTTTTAGCTTCACTTTAATTCCAGATTGATGAGCATTATATAATTCGATGTGTGCCTCAAATATGATCTTATGAGCTTCATGCTTGTTCAGACATTGCAATCACATTTGATTAAATAAACAGTAGCATAAAATGCTACTGATCAAAGCGTAAAAGACAACTCTTTTTCTTGATCGTGTTAACAAATAAATTTTCATGAGGGAGTTTGACCTCCTATAAGTAGTCAATAGATTGTTGTCTCCAACCCACCACTTCATCATCAACAGTAAGAGCAATCTCACTCTTAGGGGCAAATTTCTTCATGTATTTCAAATCTATGAGAGACAAAACTCAATGGTTATATATTTTTATAGGATGGATTACATGGGCTTTTAGCTCTTCATCATGGGAGGCCCATAACAAGAAGCCCACTAGAATTATGTCTTCCTTGCTTCTTACAGTACTATTAATGCTAATTAAAGTAAATGAAGTAAGTGCTTTGATGATATTTTCAAATGTGATATAATTTTAATCAGATCTCTCCTCAACAGACAACTTAATCGAATTATTTTTTCTATTTTTTTTATATAAATCAAAGAGAAAATATATATATGAGGAGCTATTTCTACTCATTTTAACAAGCAAAAAAATAATTAAAAAAATGTTCTCTTCAAAAAAATTTTGGTGCTCTTATAGAAAATTTGTTTAATTTACATGCATGAAATTGTTAGATGATTATTAATTTGACCTTCTAACATTTTCAAGAAAAAGTTGAGAGGTGGAGCTGTAATGAGCCTTGAGGACACAGGCCCCAACTAGCTCATCAGCCCAATCTTTTGATAGAATAAGTTCAATTAAAAATTTAAATTTTTTTGGAAGACTCGTATTAGGGGTGTCAAAGCACATCTTCGAATCAGGTTTGGATCAAATTTGAAATTGACGTGCTCTTAACACATCTGACTCGAACTTGATTTGCTTGTCCAAACAGATTAATAATATAGAATCGAGCCTGACCCGACACCAACCCAACCCTACACGACCCAACCCGTTGAGTGCGGAAGGGCGAGGGTGAGTGCGAGCACGAGCGGCGACTAACGAGTGCCATTACGATAGCAATGAGCGCAACTAGTGTGAGCATGGGCGGATGCAATTGAGTGAGCATTCGAGTCAAATGGGATGAACAAGTGAGAACGCGATGGACGGATCAAATGGGTTCCATTCAGGTTCATAGGTTAACGAGATATGCTTTCCATTTTACAGTTTTAACAATCATATATTTAATTTTTTATATTAAAACTCTTCTTTTTTTTTTTTTTTGAAAAAATCACCAATGTTGTTCCAAAGCCGAACGAAAAATATTGTAATCAGTATTTTTAAAATCGTCAATTTGTACCCCACACAAAAAAATTTCTAGCTCTACTCCCCTAATGAAAGGGAGAGCTGAAGGCCATTCCATATTTCCAACACTTTATCTCTCAAAGACCAACATTATGTGAAACATTATAAGATTTACTTCAATTTTGCTTTGGGACTGATATATTATGGCTTCTTCTTTTTCACCAAAGATGATGCTTTTGATCACATGGCCCCATTCAACCATACAAACCAAAGAAGCTTGAATTTGGTGGCAATTAAATGAGGAGAACTTTTAAATAGATAATGCCACATAATGCTTTTAATCTTGCTTTTAGGATAGAGAGCTTTAATTTAAAGTATGGCATAGATTGAAATAAAAGGAGCTGATTTGAGATAGAAAGGGAGGTTTTTTTTTTTTTGGAATGGGTATTCACTTGTTGCCTCTCCTGAAAGGGTGTTGGCGTGTCTAATCATCGGCCAACCTAGAAGAGGCAACCACCCAAGAAACCTCCTGTCCCGCACTTGATTGGACCCCACTTAAGAGGCGCTGCCGCTCAAGGGGAATCGAGCATGGGTTGGGGGTTTCCCAATCTACTCGCCCACCAACCAAGCTAAACACCGGTGGGTGAAAGGGATGTTTCAAACACATAAAAATGGAAGAAGAAAAGGAAATAAATTAGAGAAAATTTTCAAAATTTTGTTTATGCTTGATTTTCTATTGTTTTTGCTTTAGTTTTACATTGCTTGTTCTTTCGAAACTTTCAAATAGTAGAGAACCGTTAGGAATGAGAAAGGGAGCAATGGCGAGGATCTTACGATCTCCTTTAGCTGTGTATTTTTCTGCCTTCAAGCACACCTTTTGTAGCAATTCCAAGTACTTTTCTCAAGCTAATTATTAGAAGATCCTTTATTTGTCTTTGGGACCATCTGGGGATCAAGGCTTTTGACTGTGACTGAAACTTGTTTGAAAGAAAAGCATATTGTATTCATGAAAATTTTCTTTTTGCACGAATTTGTGAACAATTTCATGTTCAAGGAAAAGGAATTGCAGATAAAGGTGCACTGATCTTTATCAATGAAGCAGTTTGGTTGCAAGAACATATTTTTTTTTTGCTGCAAATAAGATTTAGCAATGTAATTATGATTTTCTTGCTTTCAAATCAATCCTTGGATCTCTGCAGCAATAAAAATCTGATTTTTTTGTTTGTTTTTGCATGAAAGTTTAATCTTTGTAATGAACGGCATCCTATTTTTCCTTGCAAAAGATAAAGATTTAGCAGTGAATATTTTGTTTTGCATATTCTTCCATATTTTACTGGGAATTTATATGCTCAATAACAAATTTTCTCTGCAAATACTTGGAATTTTTCTATTTTGTTACCAGCTTTTTTCTACTTTTTAATAACTAATTTAAAATTTCTTAGTGTCTCTATCATCTTTATTCAGAAAACAGCTGAGACTACAAGCGATGAGTAACAGAACATTCTTATGTAAATGTTAATAACATTGATACCTTAAGAACTACATAATAATCAGAGCAATGCTGAAACAAACAGAATAACAAAGTGCTTTATGCGTTTTTTATTTGATATTCAGTAGCATTTTATATATCATGATGAAGAAATATGTTCAATTTGTAGCTGAAAATTTTTCTTTCTTTTTCCTCTATCTGCCCCCCCCCCCCCCCCCCCCCCCTTTCATTTCTTGTCCTCTCTGCAAAATCCAACATGTTGAAGGTTTTCAGTATGCTTTAGATTAAAAGTAATGAAGACCAGCATAAGATATATGCGCAATGAAATGAGATCTCTAGAGTTAAGTATCCTGTATTTCTGTACATTTTGTTTATCTCATCTCCTAGAACAAGGTGGAGAGCTTTCTTCTATGAAAGTGCACAACAATGGAGGCCATTTGCCTAAGCACACAACAATGAAATGAATGAGATCTCTGCATTTCTAACATTTTTGTTGATTAGTATCATCTTTGATCTTCAAAGAGAGAGGAAAGATTACAGTTTTAAATCAAAAAAACAGAAGAAAAAAAAAAAAGAGAGTTAATTCTAATGTCTAATACCGGGCGGATCGATCTATCCATACCGATTTAGCCAACTAAATCCGCCTCCTTATTGTGGCCAACCGAACATCTTACTACGAGCTTGAAGCTCCTCCTACCCCAGTAGAATGACACCGGAGCTATTGCTTGGTTATTTGTCATAAACTTCAGTCCATATATTTGTCACATAATTAGATAGTTTGGCCTTTATATTTTCTTTAGGTCTATTGCCTTATATGCAGCCTTTCAAATACTACAAATAAGGGTCAGTGCTTGTAATGGAGGAGAATTGAATAGATTTGATTTGAGTTTAGTTTCATTTTCTATATCCTGAATTGTATTCAGGTGGTAATTTCTTCCAAGGAGTTCTGGGATCTATGCCCGTCGAGCCCCCTCCAGTCCACTGTCAATGCCTTTGTAGAGACCCAAACAATTTAAAAGTTCATGATATTTGATACTTTATTGTATTGAAAACCTTCAGTATTCCACATCATTTAGTATTAAAATTATATTAATGATCATATATCAATACAACATTATACATTTATAACTTTATATGCAAAGCTTAGCCTAATGAACTGACCCAAATGATGTTTAGTCTTTGAGAAGAGTTCTGCTGATTTATTCCTTCTTTCTTTTGAGTCCTGAAGAAAGAAATCCTACAGTGTTCCCTATTATTTCTTGGGGTAGCCAGCCAAAGATGCCAAGAGGGAATTGAGGTCTCGTTTTCTGTGCTCAGCTGCCTATCACTACAAATCATTTTGCTGGGAACTATAAATCGAATATATATATACATTATATAATCCAAAGTTATAAGGTTGCAAAGAGAAAAGAAGAAAGGTAAAAAAAGAAAGTGAAGCATGTTAAATTTTTAAAAAAAGCTGATGGGCTTAGATTCTGCTTATCATTTCACAGCATTTGTTTATGAAATTCTCATAGTCATCTTTTAAGAATGTTTTTAATGTGTTAACTGAGCATATGAGATTATTATAAAAAAAAAAATTTATCTATAATATGATTTGGAATAAAGAGAGAGAATGATGTTTCTATTGTTTTTTATTTTTTTTTTCGTTTGGATCCTTTAAGAATAGAATGTTAAGTGCTTGAAGAATTGAAGCTATATACATATGACACATAGGCTGCATCTGTAGGACATGTGATTTTAATCATGTAGAATATTGTTTGGCTAGTTAAGGTTTGTTACTTTAATCATAATCTTTCCTTTGCATAACTTGATTTATATGAAGATTTGTCACTTTTGGATTTATAATTGTCATCTATGTTGGACTACTTTTAAGAGAATGAGAGATTGAGTTTAAATGTTATTCTCTTTAAGTAATTGATTGAAAATTATATATACTACAGGAAAATTGTTCATTATTGGCGGCGATTACCAAAGGTATATGTTAATTTTCCGGCTGTTTGAAAAATTTTTGGAGATTTTCCGGTGGTATAAGTCAATTTTTCACTTAATAATGGTGGTTAAACCGCCGATAATACATCATAAAAATAGTATACTGGCGAAACTAGCTTCCGACTGTCATTTGACCGCTGAAAAGTTTTAGCGGTTTGGCCTTTTTTACTAGTGGTCGGAACGTCGGTAAATATATAGCGGCGGACAGACCGCTAATTTAATCGTCGGTTTTCTCTGGCGGTCGAAAGTTCTGCCGTTTTTCAATGTAGTGATAAAATTTGATTGGCGTTTTAGAGAGAGAAAGTGAGGCACCATAAATGCATGAGAATTTATATTGCATTTGTATTTTATTTATCTAAAAAATCACTTTTTTAGATAGCAAATCATCCATTTGCTAACATATTAAACTCCAAAAAAAAAAAAAATGAAGGACTAATAAATTATATTTTACATGATCAGGTCATATGAGTCAGTGCATAGAATTTTGGTCATATGAAAATGAATGAAGAAGGAGCTAAACAAAGCTGCGGGTCCTTTGATGCTACTTGTCAGCACATGCATTCCACTTTTTACTGCAAGAAAATCCATTTTGGACCATCGATTTAACCTCCCATGCAAGAAAAGAACACAACTCATCAGCCTCCCCTCTTATAAAGCAAAATACACAAAAAAGCAGCCCTCCACTCTCTTAAAAAACATTCACACTACTTCACTCTTCTCCTTCCCTTCAACTTCGTCCCTCTCAAACCATAGACTACCCACCCACTTATACTAGAAAGCCCAACAACGATCTTCTCCCTCCTCTTCCTCTCCCTCTCCCTCTCCCTCTCCCTCTCCCTCTTCAACTATTTTCTAGCCAAGGCCATGAGAGCTGGTGGTTGCTCGATCCACCAATCCCTCACCCCGGATGCTGCCGCCATCGTCAAGCAAGCCATAAACCTTGCTCGCCGGCGTGGCCATGCTCAAGTCACTCCTCTCCATGTGGCCAACACCATGCTCTCCTCCTCCACCGGTCTCCTCCGTTCGGCCTGCCTTCAATCCCACTCTCATCCTCTCCAATGCAAAGCTCTTGAGCTGTGCTTCAACGTCGCCCTTAACCGCCTCCCTGCCGCCTCTTCCTCATCCCCTCTGCTTCCCCCTCAACAACCCCCTTCCCTATCCAACGCTCTCATCGCCGCCTTCAAGCGCGCCCAAGCTCACCAACGTCGCGGCTCCATCGAAAACCAGCAACAACCCCTCCTGTCCGTCAAGATCGAGCTTGAACAACTCATCATCTCCATCTTAGATGACCCTAGTGTTAGTCGAGTCATGCGTGAGGCTGGCTTTTCGAGTACTCAGGTCAAGTCTAATGTCGAACAAGCCATCTCATCAGAACCTAACCCTAACTCAAACCCTAAACCTAAACGAACCACTCCTGAAAAGGCTGATGAGGACATAACAAGCTTGGTTGAAAGTCTCATGAGCAGCAAGAAGAGAAGTATAGTTGTGGTTGGGGAGTGTTTGGCTAATACTGAAGGAGTTGTGAAGGGGTTAATGGAAAGAGTTGATAAAGGACAAGTCCCTGAGATTCTCAGAAACTTGCAGTTCATTAATCTTCCACTACTGTCCTTTAGTGGGATGTCTAGAGGCGAGGTGGAGCAGAAGGTGAGCGAGTTAAAGTGCTTGTTAATGAAGAACTGTTGTGTGGGGAAAGGAGCTGTGCTTTACTTGGAGGATATAAAGTGGATTGCAGAGTTCAGAGCTAATAGCTATGATGAGAGGGGAGGATTTTATTGTCCTGTCGAGCATGTGATTATGGAGATTGGTAAGTTGGTTTTCTCTGGTATTAATGGAGGTGAAGATGGAGGTATAAGAGGAGGAGGAAGGTTTTGGTTAATGGGAATTTCAACTTATCAGACTTACATGAGGTGCAAGATGGGAAATCCTTCTTTAGAAATTGTTTGGGGATTGCAGCCTCTTACTATTCCAGTTGGAAGCTTGGAGCTGAGCCTCAATTGCGATAATTGGTAATTTTCATAATCTATATCTATATTTCTATGATAATTTTGAATTATACACAGTTCTGTTGGTAAGGTTCTTCAACTCTCATTAAGGTGATGAAATCTATGCAGTTGCTTGCAAGGTGTGCTAATCTATAAAGAAAAGTTAGTATAAGGACTTTTAATGAAGAAAAGTTTATGCTCCAACTTTTCTTTTCTTTCGTTTTACTTTTTTGAATTCTTTTATGGCTCTTCCTTTCATGTAACTAAGAATAGGAAGCCGTTTAATATCTTATGATTAAAAGAACTTAAATTTTCAATATATATAAAAGTACTTACAAATCTAAAGCTTTTTCATTGCTTGCAGATTTGAGTGGAAAGTAAGTTTAGATAAATGATTAAGAAACCAAGCAAACTTTTAATATGCCTTCTCCAAATGTGAATTTCTAATTAGTAGTGAAGAAAAAATGCAGCTGAGTAATTTTCTATTATCTTTTTTTCCCAGTGATGCACAAAGCCTGCACAAAAGCAGTGTAAGTGTAGCTTGGCCTGTTCTACAAGAAGATACAGAGGGGAATCAGCTCACTTGCTACACTAATTTCCCCATAAAGTTTGAGAAAGATGCTCAAGCTTCGACTACCTCGACTTTACCTCCATGGCTGCAACATTATAAAGAAAAGAGCAAGAAAGATAAGAGAGATCAGGTAGTTAATTTAAAACCTTTAATTTATACATGAATTTTTTTGAAGTAAAAAGAAAAAAAAATGTAAAAGAACTTTTATGCAATGCAGGATTGTCTCAATTCAATCAACAGGCTACAAAACCTGACATCGGAAATTACTCTACATTTCTCTTCAACTTCTCCATCTAATTCTTCTATATCTTCCTACAACCAGTTCCATAGCACAGCCGCCATAAGCTTGAATCAAAGTCAGCATCCATGGAAGCAAAATCAAGTTTGGTCATCAGAAGGAATCAGTAGAGCGTTTCCTTTTACAATTTTGAACAATTCTTCTGCTAACCCTAACTTAACTTCTACGGCTAATACCATGGACATGGAGAATTGTTACAAGTTCAAAGAAGTAAATGCTGAGAATCTGAAGATTCTGTGTAATGCTTTGGAGAGAAAGGTGCCATGGCAGAAGGCTATAATCCCTGAGATAGCTAGCACTATACTTCAGTGCAGAGCTGGTATGAAGAGAAGGAATAAAGAAGACACTTGGTTGTTCTTCCAAGGTGGCGATATAGAAGGCAAAGAGAAGATTGCTAGGGAGATTGCAAGCTTGGTTTTTGGTTATCACACGAGCTTCGTTGCATTAGGTCTCAGTACCTCTTCATCAACTAAATCTGATTCGACTGATGATGCAAGGAACAAGAGGTCTAGATCAGAACGAAGCCAAGGTTTCCTTGAGATGCTCGCTCAAGCTTTGAGAGAGAATCCTCATCGAGTCTTCTTGGTGGAAGATATAGAGCAAGTGGATTTTCACTCTCAAGTTGGTATAAAAAATGCTATAGAGAAAGGCAGCTTTCAGAGCTTAGAAGGTGAGGAAGTAGCCGTTAAGGATGCCATTGTCATATTAAGTTGTGAAGCTTTTGATTCAAGATCAAGAGGTTGCTCTCCTCCTGTGAAGCAGAAAATAGAGAGAGAAGAAGGAAAAGATGATCAGGAGCTGTGTGCGAAGGAAAACAATTCATATATTTGTTTGGATTTGAATCTTTGTGCTGCAGATAATGAAGCGGCTGAGTCTTTGTGGTGTGGTGGGGAGAGTGAGAAGCTCTTAGGTGCTGTTGATAGAGCCTTCTTTTTTAAAATGCCTGAGGATCTGTAATTCTTTTACAAATTTCTGTTGTTTGAATTCATGGGTTAAGAACTGCTGAGAGTGTTGCTTCTTGTTTATATTTGCTTTTGTGAATTTTCAAATGAGAGATATATATATTTTGCTAGCCACCGGACTTGAGAAAATTCCAGGCTTTTGTATTGGGAAAAGGAGGGGAAAAAAATCTACCATTAAGTCATATCCTGATGATTTTTTTTTTTTTCAAGTTTTTGCCTATGTCTAATGGATCTTATATTATGATACTGATTTTCCTGTGGGTATCTCATCATTTGGCGTTTCATGGCATTCAAGTAATAAATTGAAGTAAATTTAGAGGTGGTACGTGGGCGAGCACGGTGGGAACCCCCATCCCGGGTTCGAATCAGTAGAGGTCTAGCCTCTTAAGTGGGGCAAACCAAGTGTGAACCCGATGCTGGTTGGTGGCATCGCTAGGTTATGCCGAGGGATTAGTTATGCTGTCAATTGCTTCCTTTTTAGTGACAGCGGGTAGATACCCCCGTTTCAAAAAAAATTGAAGTAAATCTTTTTCAAAAAAAAAAAAAAGATTATTAATAAGCATTATTATAAATCTTTATCACTTTGATAATAATTACAAGAAAGAAAAAAGAGATTGTTGATGAAATTAATTACAGACGGAATCAAAACGGATGAAATTCGGGTGGCACTGATGGAAGAAGTGCCGGTGGAATTTAATGGAGATATTTTAGGTAGATTTTTTTTAGAATATTCTTACAGATATATTGTTAATTATTTCTTGTAGAATTTTTTGCAAAAAATATATAATAATTTATCCATTTGGGGCAATTTTTTATTATATTTAATACTTCAATTCTTAAATGGATTTGAAGGTAAATATCTTTCTTTATCTTATTTTTCAATCAATTTAAGATTTTGCCAATTAGTATTTTTTTTTTAGGCTTCTAAAATTTTAGGTTTAGGGTTTAATTAAATTTGTTAATATATATTTCAATTTAGATTATAATATACTTTTGAGAAATCTTTATGTTTTAGGTTAGATTTTAGATATCTTTCATTGGTTTACAAATATTTTCATTTGTTGGATTTTAATGACCCTTTTAAATTGGGTGAAATATTTGTTCTTTTGTTAGATTTTAGTGATCCATTAAGTTTAAAATTATTATGTTATAATTGATTGAAGTTTTGATTGGAATTTTAGGTTAAATTTAAATGAAATTTTTATTTAGAACATTTATATTTTGTTTATGAAAATATGAAGCAAAATTGGTATACTTATTTGATATCAGGAACTTCATTTGTTAATGAAATTATATATAGTCTATTTCAATTTTACATAAATATAACATATATAAGGATATTCAAAGTAAAAAATCCTTGATGTGGAATAATATATGAATTCATCAAAGGTATTAAATATTTAATATGCATAGCTTCTCAACAATCATTATTTTTATCCAAAGGAAGGTTTAGATATTTATGCTCTAAACATAAAAATTAAGCGTAACTTATGCCTGATGAGGTTAAGCTTGATTTAATATAAAGGATTCCAATCAATTTTTTTATTCTGGACATCACATGGAGAGTGAGATCTATGTATCAAATCTTAATGCAGTTCTTCTATAAGATACGTACCAATACATAAAGAACATTCTTGGAGAAATATTAAAGAATTGGTTTTCAATGCAAATGGCTAACAATTTAAAGAACATACAAATGAACCTTCTAACATAGAAGCCCAAAATTATTATTAATTATTATGGACAACTGATCAATAACCACTATGGAATGGTTATACCATTCACTTTAACTTATCAATTGCACTTAGGATGCTCAACATTAAGACAAAGTATAACATGATGCATGAATATTTCAGTCAATTTGTTGGACTAATAAATGAAACTAATCCAACAGATAAATTAATTTCAGTTGATTTATGCAGAAAAAATATGTTAGCATCCAAATTTATAAGTTTAAGTGAAGAAAAAGTAGATTGATCTTCCACAACTCTCCATCATCAATAAGATAAATTTGCTTGATCATGATGATGGTTTTATAAAAATTGTATATAATCCAAGGTTGTGAAAACTGGACCGGGCAACGAACCGGTAGAGAGAGCGGTTCACGGTTCGACCGGTCGAACCGGGGTCGAACCGGATGACGTAATAAATACAATTTAGATGATATAAAAATCATATAATAATATAACTTTTTATTAATAAATAAATTGAATTTAAACATTATTAATATCTTATATAATTTTAAATTTAAACATAATCAATTTTTAAATTTAATTTAAATTTAACAAAAAATTAACTTACAAATGAATTAATAAGTTTAATATAAATAATCCTTAATTTATGTTATATATTTATAATTTATATATTAGATTCATATTATTATCTTACATTTATTTATTATTGAGGTTAAATTAAATCATTTATTATAAATAATAAATTAATTAATTAATATTTATGATACATAAAAAAAATGATGAATATAATTTATTTAATATTTTTAATTAAAAATAAATATTATTTCATCATAAAAATATTATTTAAAAAATTTATTTTAAAATGAATAGTGTATGTTGTAAACTTAAAAGTTAAGAAGAAAGACATGAGCTTTAGATTTTTTAGTCCCACATCACTTGGGAGACTTTCCCTTGGTGAAGCTTTTACTATATATTGGCTTTTGAGCTAAAAAGTAGTACTACACTTTCCCTTTATGAAATGCTTGTTTGGAATTTTTTTATTTAAAATTAAGCATTTCAAATTTGAAATTTAATTACAAATATTTTTAATATTTAAAAATAAATTATTTAAAATTTAAATATTAAAAAATACAAAATTTGAACCGGCCGGTTCAATAGAACCGTGACCGGTTTGCCGGTTCACCGGTTGAACCGGCGGTTTTGGACAAAACCGGCCGGTTTGAAGATAAGCCGGTTTTCGGGTTGAACCGAACCGGCCTTTGGACCGGTTCGGTCCGGTCCGGTTTTTAAAGCATTGATATAATCACTAATGCACCTTAATTCATGAGCTCTAAAATATATTACAAGGATGATTTGATAAAAATTTTATATAAGCACTAATGCACCTCAATTCAAATCAAGAAGTGAGAAACAACGATAGCACAAGGATGTCCCATAGTAAGTTATTTTATTTACCTATCATTTCACATCTATATATAACAATATGCATCCATGAGCTCTACTAGTCACATGAGATGGCTTCATGAAAGAATTTTAAATTAGGTGATCTAATTCATCCATCATATGTTGAGGTATAAAAACACTTTGATCTTAGACATCCACAATTCGCCACCAAACTACAAGATATTAGGATTATATTATGTGCTAATGATTTCACTCCTCATGATCAAGCAACTTTATCTTACTGATGATGAAGAGTGATACTTAAAATTTGTAATCACTCACCTGAGATGTACATAACTACATACATATTTCTCATGCTCATTATACCTAGACTACATAATTAAAAAATAATAATAAAAGTACTTATAATAACTAGTGATAGATTGCTTGAAGATTTTGTGGAAAGAATGTGTGCTCATATATGATACTCTTGGAAAATAATTTTTTTAGATGAAAGCAACACTACTATGGATAACTTATGACTTTCCAACATACGAGATGACATAAATTTGGAGCACTACATGAAAGTTGCCAAGCCCATATTGCATATAAATATGTAAAGCATTCACATAAAAATATGGAGAAAAATATTTATGATTTGACTAGCTATCATCGTATATTCTTAAATGGGGATCGTATATTAAGAAGAAATAAAGATGTATTAAAAAAAGAGTGGAGAAATCATCAATAACATCAAGTTGACTTAGGATCATTTATGAAAAGGATAAATATAATATACAAAATTACTAGGTCTCCAATATTATCAAATCGTAGACTTTCAGTTTATGTTATAATCACAAATGGACCAAGAAAAATATTTTGTGGGATCTATTGTATTGGAGGATAAATTTTATACAACACAGTTTAGATGTTATGCATATTAAACAAATGCATTTAAGATTTCCTCTTTGACTTCAGGGAATCTCCTAATAATTTATTTAAGATGCACTTGTTTCTTCCACCTAACTGAAGAGTAATTTGTATTAGACTATTCTTGACAAAATACTTGGTTGGATATCTAGCTAGAAGGGTTTCTACCTTGTAGGCACTTTGAGCTTATCAAGACAACCTTTTAATAATATTTACTTTCTATACTTTGGCCTTTACTTTCCAACAATCAATTCTTTTTTAGGTTTGCTCCATCTATGATAAATCTTATATCTATGGGCACTTTTAAGAAATTATAGATGATGTTTAGAAATCATATATTATTTCCTAAAAAATATAGTGCTCATTGCGGTAAGATGAATCCTAGCCTCTTCTGGTTAATACTACATAGATCATATTTTATATTGTCTTAGCAAATAACTGAATGCATATTTTATTGGCATTCTAAGATATCTCATGACTCTTTATGACTCTTTCTCTTAATGATTCATTATTAGTGTTAAACTGATTATGAAGATATATTCTAAGTATATTATTGGCAAGAAGAAATCTCAAAGTCTTTTTTTAAACAATTGCCTAATGGCTCCACTGTTATTAATCATTTGGGATATAGCTTCATTGATGTTTTAGATCTTTTAGGGTATCTTAAGATATTTTCTATCCTTATGGGTATGAAAATTCTATTAGATGCTTGAACATTTATGATGCTCTAAAGGATATATATTTGCAATAATCCTGATTGCAATGATTCTATTCTTGGTACTATCAATAGTAATTCACTTTTTCTTCTATCATTAATCTTCTTCTTCTTATTCTAAGGATTGTGGAATGGTACCCCTTTATTCGGTTTATAGAGGTGAAGAAGAGAATCTTTTTCTCTTAATGGACATTTGCCTCCTACAAATTTTAGTAATTAACTATATGGCTTAGCTTATGAAGATTATACTCTTAAAGTTATTATATGTGTGACATATCCTTTTTATGAGCTAATTATATAGCCCTAATCATTTATTAGAGAATTATATGACACATAGTTTTTTTTTTAATGTTCCCTTATTTCTCTTTATAAGATCATTCTAATTAATTATTTGAGGTTTTAAAACATTCGATTTTGTAGCTCCTAAGAAGAAGAAAATTTTCAACAATTAATATATATACATGGAAACAATAGTAACAACTAGTTTCCATTATCTCTAACACTTAGGTTTTTAATCTTTTCTATTTTTCATTTAAAAGTTCTAGGACCTACCATAATTTTAAATATATTTCTTAAAAGTATTTTTTGTAAGGCAAACATTTTTAAAAAGTATAAAAACTGTCATTCAAACGTATATTATTAATTTTTTATTGACTATTTTCTCTTAAAAAACAAAGAAAAATTAGCCCAAACAAAATTTGAGTAAGAATCAGCCCTAAATTATAATATTAGGGAGAGATGAGACCTTCAAGCTCCACTTCTACTCCTTTGAAAATAAGAAAGGTATTTAATATTTATTTTACTTAGATGTCCCAACTTGTCAAGTTTCAAATTTAAAAGTTAGAAACATTCAACATTATAGTGCTTCTGCACTTCTTTTAAATTCATGAAAATTGATGTTCATTAAGGTTTCATTAGGGACGTGCGGCTTTCTTAATGCTTCTTAAAACAGCTTTTTAATATAAAATTTTAATTTTTACACTAGAAAGTTGCTTTAAGAAGCAGAAAGCAAACCGTCCCAAACGAAACCTAAGAGTTTAAAATTATTACTACAAATCAGACCTTTAATCTCCTCCTGCAGGAGCATAGATCATACATATGAGCTTCCCAGCAATAATTTTGTTTATTTGAAGAACAGACAGTGGCCTCCAAAGCCTTATGCACTCAGAATAGTTCAATCATATCCCATAGCCTCTCCAAGAATGATGACATGATGTGTATAAGAGATAAAGAATTAGAAATTATGAAAAGAACTTTAGAGAGAAGCACTAAAGAACTGTGTAAGGGATTATTCATAACTTAGAAGTTGTGCAAAGTAGGAGCCACTTTAAATGGCAAAGGCACAAATCTACCAAAATAAATAAGAAAAGCTTCCTCCTTTTCATAAATTGTGAGGAGATTTTAAAAAGAATCACTTTTTTCTCTCATTATATTTCATAGCCAAAACATTCTCTCATCTTTGGAAAGCAGTGTAATGTTAAAAGGATTAACACTAATAAAGATGAGCATCTTGTCTTTTAGACCATAAAGAGCTTTGCTTTAGAATCCTGAAAAGCCAATCTTCTCTACATTCCAGCTCATCAAATTAAAGGCCAAGTGTAAATAGGGAGTTTGTCGTCTACAACTTTGCACAAATTTTTTGATTCATTGGGTCTGTAAGTTATCACAGAAAAATTTGAACAATTATATATTACTTAGCTTCTTAAGAGGGAAAAAAATCTTCTATACTAAATCATTTATTGCCCTTTAGTTTACCTTGATCAGATAGTATATTTCTGAATATAGCTCTGTAAGTAATTTTGAGGCCCTGAGAGTGTATTTTCTGATGTAATTATCTATCAAACATAAAGGCTTAGGAGCACAAATCTTAATATAGAATAAAAGATGATAAAATATCTCTAAGGAATTTGTAAAGTTGAAATTCCTTATAGGATTTATGCACTTAAGTCCATTATGGAGCTAAGTTAATCCTGTAGTACTCCCCACATTCTCTAAAGGAGGAAGTCTCTATCCTAACTCTCTCTCTCTCTCTCTCTCTCTCTCTCTCTCTCTCTCTCTCTCTCTCTCTCTCTCTCTTATTTGCTTTAAGCTTAGCTCAAAGCGTTTATATTGCATTTATTCAATGTTTTTTATTATTAGTATTACTTGGATGTTGAGCAATATTAAATAAAATACTTACTAAATGCACAATGATTTTTTAGCTTTGCCTAAACTTCTTTCTCTCTCATAAATAAATAAATAAATATTAAATACTAAATAAATAAATAATATTACATCCCAACAACTAAAAGCCCCATCTCTTATTAATACCCGCAATCAAAGTCAAAGTTCATTAAGAGAGTACTATTTGGAACAATTTTCTGACAATTTTGTTTTTCAGACAGTAACCACAATTTTATTTGATTGTTGAAGTCTTACTTCTTTTTAGAAACCTCTGTGACGAAAAATTACTTTTGCAATCATAATAGCGAAAGTACTATTTTCTCCACGATAATTTCATAATCAACTTTATAAAATGTTGTAGTCGCCCCAAACAGACCTAGGAGAATAGGCTATGCTTTTGAGGAAGTATGCATGCAATGATTTTTCCAATGGGAGATTAATGGACAGATGCTTTTAGTTAAAGATTCATTAAATATAAAAAAAATACTTAAAACCAAGCTTCTTAAGGCTCATAATAATAAAAGATTATATACAAAAAGACAAACAATCAACGTGTATTGGATTGAAAAGGTTCCTGTAGATTCTCACATCCATGCCATTGCATGTGCATGCATGCACCTTGACGTCCACTGTTTACTATTTTAATTATTACCTCTGCCCTCCGAAGAGATTCAATGAATTATTTCTCACTCTTTTGTCTCGCATTCATTCTCCTCTTCATTTTGCTCATCTACTTGTAATTTGTGGTACATTAGTATAAGGTGTCCTTAGGAAAATGCATGGAGAGTTAAATTGAGAACACATATATAGATATATAAACATTTAAGATATATATGATGGTAGGGGCTATGACATGATGATTGTAGATTGATACATCATCAAAAATCATCTTCATTGTGCATGAATCTTGAGGCATATTCAAGTTGAAAGATTCTAAGATCAAATTCGGGACCATCTGAACTCCAATTTAAACAACTTTATATTCAAACTGAATGTCTCGAAGATCGAAGAGACGAAACCAACGACGCCAAAACTTGTCTGATCCGAACTGAAATGAGTTCAAATCAAGAGTCTGAAACATATTTGGAAGGTTCAATAAAAAAATTTGGATGACAAAATGATATCCATATATGAAATGCTTATATTCAAATTGAACGGCCCGGCGAGATGAATCCAACGAGCCCAAGATCGTTGAATTATGACAACGTTAAGGCACTTAAATAGTTGAAAAATGTTCTATGATCGAGGGAATCAATACGGGTCATCCGATGGAGCTCTCCAAACCTCCCCCGGATCCTGTCGTCGAACCACCACCCAACGATCGATAACCGCCTGACTTCCGCCCGACTATCGTCCGACCACCTCCCGGACGACGAACACCGTCAGACCTCCACCCAACCGCCGCCAGACTTCCGCTCGACCATCGTTGAACCACCGCCTGACCGTCGACCACTGCAGAACTTTCACCAGACCTTCGACCTCCGCCTAAATTATGCTTGACCATATTTGGACCACCGCCCGACTGCCGACTGCCGTCTGACCATCGTTAGACCACCGCCAGACTTCCACTAGACCACCGACCATCGCTAGACTTCTACAAGATCTCGACTTTTACTGGACTTCCATCGAGCTGCACACATCACTGCACCTTCGCCCGACCATTGTCGGACCATCACCCGGCCGCCGACCACCGACCACCGCTGGACTTCCACTCGGCTGCCAATCGTTGTCGGACTTTCACCCGACCATCATTAGACCACTGCCCAACCGCCGACCGTTGCCGAACGTCCGTTTGACCATTGTCTGTTCATTCTCTATCGCCTGAACTTCTGCATGGACACCGTCAGACTTCCGCCCAATCGTCGCCAGACATTTTTTCCAACTCTCCAAACTACTGTAATTCAATTGCATCTAATTAAGTCGACGGGTTAACCTTTGTAATTTACTCAAATCCAATAGAATCTTCTCATCTGGGCGAGGACTCGTGGTGTTTTTTTCCTTTCGGGCTTTCTATGTAAAAAAGATCGGGTGTTTTACCCACCCCTCTCTCTCTCTCTCTCTCTCTCTCTCTCTCTCTCTCTCTCTCTCTCGCTGCTTTTGTGATGGATATATGCGCATCGCTAAGATGAAAAGTTTACTCACTCTACCACCTAGAATATTCTAGCCCGCAACATAGATGATCATAATATAATTTAATTAGGAATGATAATTTTTAAGGTATGCTAAAGATGACTATAACATAGGCCTCACAAGAGACTATTGCAATGTGGATTTTGCGGTGTTATTGTTATGACGAATGCCTTAAAGGAGATAATTGCTAGGTTGTGATCCAATCTTTTTGTGTAGCGATGATAATTATGGTACAAGTGAGTTTATGATACACTTCTCGGATATTGCTCAAGCTAGGTTATAGTGTAGGTCATGAGGCAGTGATGATAGTGGTGGAAAGTAAGGTTATTATAACTTAAATTTTGGAGTTTTCTATGTAAGATTAATCAAAATGAAGAAAATTTCATCAAAATTTTTCCTTTCGGGCCAAAAATAATTCATTAGTAAAAACTATACTGTGAAAAAAAAATTAGTAGCCCAAATTATCGTAAGTATATTTTTTGGAGACCGAAAAATCATTAGACAATTGTTTTCCAATTGATTTTTCATCATAAATCGCAATAATAGGTTGCGACGTCTTAATACTTTGAAAATCTATCAAAAAAAATTTCACTATCAATAGAAACTTTATTTTCTAGGCAAAGGCCTTCTTATGCTCAATTCTGCTTGAGCTTTTTTGTTTCAGATGCTCTGTAAGGCATCTTCTCAGGAGCTTGCACCAAATTTTCCCCCAAAAAATATCAATTATTTCAAATGGAAAATCTATTAGCCAAATTCTGATGGTTTTTCCTTTGAATAATTCCTAACTTTTGAAAATTTTAAGTAGCAAATGACATAATTTCATGACAATTCATTTTGCCCTTAATCTCTTAGAAATGTGGAGCTTTCAAAAAACTTGCAAAGTCATCCCTCATATGTCAATTAACCACATTCAACAACTATAACATAATTAATTACACATTTAACATAATATTCATATAAACCACAATAAAAATATTAATTTCTTATAACTTTATTATTATTTTATTCACTGCATCCTCTCTCTCTCTCTCTCATATTCCTTCTCCTCTTCACTTTCTCTCTCCTTCCCTCGATCAGTTCCTCTTCCTTTGCTACTATTATGTATCGTTAGCTCATCCACTGTAGTACCAATCCATTGATCCTTACTTACATTTCTTCACTCATATGATCGATGCACATTTGATCATTCATATGGCAACAATCTGATCATATTTCTGTTGAAGTAACTATTCCCTTAATCTGGCCGTCTAGGACTTCATGAACACAGCGTTTGATAGAAATGAAATTCAGTAAATATATACTATCTAGATATCACATAAGTGTTTCTGATAACAAATGAGGTAAAAGTAGAGAGAGAGATAGAATATAAATCGAGACATTTATCTGTTCACTCTTCATCATTTCTCTCTCAAGATACTTAATTAGTGAATAGCACTAGGCTTTCTTCTTCTTCTTTTTTTCTTTTTCATATGCACCTCAACTGAAAGTTCCTTATAATAGAAACAAAAAATTACGAATTTTAAGCTTCATTAGGGATCGGATAACTTTTCATTGCTTTCTAAAACTGTTTTTAGTATAAAAAATTCTAATTCAAAAATTTTTTTTAACTAAAACACAGTTTTAGAAAGCATTAAGAAAACTATCCCAAACGAACCCTTACTCTCCACAACCCTGTCACATCTTGCTTAAACTTCTGTAAGAATTCTCTAACGACTCATTTGGTTGCTAATATTGATTTCATATTTCTCAAAACTCTCTTTAAAATAAGATAGAATTGTAATTTCACAATCAAATTAGGTGAAAATAAAATATTTATTATTTCATAATATATATATTGTAGCTTTTACTCTAAAACCACAATTTGTTTAGTTAATTCAAGCAATTTGTGACTAATAGTTGCTTTTACTAGTTATACAATAGTATATTGGGCACTAAAACTCTCATATAATAAACAAAGGTAAAGCAAAGTTATACCATATTGACTACAAAATTCCAATATTCCGACCGCCAAATGTATCACCTTATCACACAAAACTATGAGTAATAAGCTCTTCTCCACAGTCCTCGCTCTATAACAAGACAACTTTCAACTCCTCTTTACTCCTTAATCTAACAAATAGATAAAAAAAAGATACAGTTATGATCAGGCAGCATCTAGAAAAGATAACTAAGGCATGGAGACAAAGTTTCCACACACATCAAGCTCTCTTTTGCAGACTTCAAGAAAGGGAGAATGCACTGATCTCTTCAGCTAGATCAGGTCTACACCTTTTTCTTTATTTGCTCTTACCTTTTCTTTCTAATGAAAAAGAATATATTAGAGAGCATAGAAGTTAGACAATTCTTGGATCAGACAAACCTAGCTAGCATTCAAGTGATAGTTCATCAAATATATATAGCTCTCCATCATTTGAAAGTGATGGTTGAGGGATCCAAGGAGATATATATGGATGAATAAGCTTCTTTTTTACTCTTTTGTTAATTAGATGCTTCAATTTGTTCTAGCAAGCTTGAAAGAGAAGGTTGAGAAACAATTAAGAATCCCATGTATCTTCTGCATTTCTCTTGTATTTTTACTTCATTTTTCGATTGAAAGATCAATGGGTGGAGGGAAGAGCTTTTCTCTTTTGTTTTATCTTTTGTGATTCTGAAAGAGGAGAGGTCGAGGACCAGTCAAAAGGAGGAATGGTGATAGGAGTAGTACTGCACTGTTGAGCTGCGTGAACAGTGATAGATCAGAGAATAATGTTTGTGCTGTTCTATGATTGTATTTTCATAACTTTTGGCCATGGTAGGGCCGTTTTATTGTAAAGAACATTTTGCTTAGGCTTTTTCTCTCCCAAGCAGCTGAAATTACCGGACATCGTTCAGAGGCGAATCAGAATGCGCCGCTTCACTTTTTATGCGTACCGATGTGTGATGGATGACGAAGCACATCCTGATTCCGCTCTGACCGCACAGAATAATTTCTACAAAAATAGAGTTCAAGTGTTTTTGAGCTCAATTGATTAAACGAGCCAAAAAAAATTATTTACATTTGTTCATTTTCTTATGGAGCTAAATATTAAATTTACATAAAATATCTATATAAGTTATAGAAAATACAAGTTGTCACATTACAGAAGGAAAATCTTGTTTTATTAAGAAGCTTCAACTATAAAAATAAAAGTTTAAGAAGCATTGCCATTTCTCATGGATGTTGCTCTTGATAGGGGCATTTGTGGTGAAGTTTTCTAGACTGTATGAAAGGCTTGAATTCATGCATAGTTTTTGTTTCACCATTGTTGTTAGAAAAAAATTTCTGTTAAAAATCAGCTTTAGAAAAAGTTATTTTCTCTACAGCAACTTCATGACCAACTTTCATAAAATTTTACAACCACTTGAACAAATCATTTATAAGGCCAGACAAGTCTGACATAAACTAATGCTTCATTTGGGATGGCTTTTTTATTGCTTCTTAAAACTGTTTTCTAATACAAAAATTAAAAAGTTTATACTAGAAAGTTGCTTTAAGAAGCAGTAAGAAGCTGTCCCAAACGAAGCCTAAGCTGGTTCTCTTGAAACCGACTAATTTGGTTCAATTAGGAATTTCAAAATATTCATTTCAAATGTTTTCATATCAACAGTTTATTTTGAAATTAATAAATCCCTAATACTCTTAACAACACTTTACAAGAGGATAAATTTTGACATATTGTATTTTTAAATACAGTGCTTCTCCTCAATATATGCTTGGGCCATGGGTCGTAAATGTATAGTACAATTTCTAAAAAGCCCAAAACTTAAAATTGTGGCCCATTTGAGAACAAAGAAAAATGATGGCCGGGCTGTTAAGGAACAGCAGCATTGGGCCAATGAATTTCTCCTACAGATGATATCGCCTGTAAATTCCTTCTGCCACTGATAATGGCGTAAAATTACAATTATTAATAAATAAAAATTAAAAAATCAGGAAAAAATATATATCCGATTTATATAGAAAGTTATTATAAATATTATTAATTTTAAAATTCACTTTCATTTTCAGTCAGAATAAAAAACTTTTCATTTTTTATTTTTACATATTTGGACTTTGGAGAAAATTTATGTCAAGATATTTTCATCTATTTTTTTTTTTGGGGAATTTTTTCATGTAATTTAGCTCAGATTTTTTTAATTATTAATTTATTTTATAGTCAATATATAAATCAATAAATTTATATTAAATTTATTTCAAATCAAACTTAAAAGCCAAAAAAAATCATTTTATGTAAATTTGAAGTTATAAAGTTGAGATAATCCTAATTTTCATGCTAATCAAACTTGTTTTGCTTATTTTTAATTCATCAAATAGATAAAATTAAAAAAATAATAATAAACTTAATTTTATTATTTTGATATTATTTCTGTGAATTTTAAAAATTATGTAATTATAAAATTTAGTATATCTCTTTCAACAAATGGTAAAAAATGTGGATCAATTTAATGTAATTAGTTTTGATTATTGAGTAAGGCTTCGTTTGGGACTTTTTTTTTTACTACTTCTTAAAATTGCATTTTAGTACATAAATTAAAAAAAATTATCAAAAAATTGCTTTAAAAAGTCGTAAGAAAACCGTCTCAAACGTTGCCTAAACAATGTTAGTTGTGCTTATAATTAATTAGGAGAATCATTATCAAGCTTTAATAAAGTCTAAATTATTATAAAATTAATTTTATACTAATTATTTAAACAAATACTCTTATTATTGGGCATGGTTGAATTTATTGATTTTAATTAAAATTGGTATCTTTCACTAAGTATTATTCAAAATATTTGAAGAAATTCAAATATAATAAAAAAATTAGTTTGTACATCTATCTATTTATGGTATTTTAATTTCTTTATGCCTTTTATAATACATATAATTTTTAAATGCATAAGCTATATGAAAGTGACACAAAAGCATAAAATAAATCATCTAATAAATAAATAAATTATTATTAAGTGAGTGTTTCAGAGATTTTTAATTAGCTATTTATTAATAAATAGTTATATTTAAGTTAAAATGCAGAAATAAGTCAATGTTAAAATTTATTCTTTTGTAACATAAAATTTTATAAATTTATTCAAAATTATTTAATTATATTTATATAAGTAATAAATAAATAATATATTAAAAAATATCAAATTATATTCATTATTATTAGGGGTGTCAAAACAGGTTAACGAGTTGGGAAATTGACTCGACACGAATATGATCAACTTCGAACCCGACCGATTTAATAAACAGGTAGAAAATGCGGAGTCAAACCTAACCCGCTAGCAATCTGAATGACTTGAACCCGACTCAATAACCCATCTTGATTTGAAAATAGTAATAATAAACTTTTTAACAATATATTTTAGATTAATTAATAAAAAATAAGACATTCATACCAAAAAATAACAAAATTTAAGAAAAAAATAAGTTAAACAGGTCATTTCAGATCAAAATTGAATTGGTATGTCAACCTGAACCCGACTTGTTTGATAAATGTGTAAGAATTCCAGATCCGAACCCTACTTGTTTATTAAATCCGAACCCAAATTTTTCTGAGCAAATTCAAATCAGTTTTTTTTTTTAAAAACCCCTACTATTAGCCTATAATCAAATATTTTCTTTTTTAGAAGTCCGAATAAACTTTTGAAGAAAAGGAGATGCCAAATAAAAAGAAACTTAGATTGGTGGAAAGAATCCTTTTCGGATTAACTTATGATTAGCATTTTCCCATAAAAATTTTCAATTGAATTATCGATTTCATTAATAAATATTTTTATTAAATATATTTGTGATTAAATCTAATGTTTTGTTATATTTCATTAAAAAAATATAATTGATATTTTTAATGAAATATGCCCCCATTTTTTACCCAAAAGAGGTTCAAAATTAAAGAAAAGTTATAGATTTGAAGAATCCTCAAGCCTTCTCACGGAACTGAACCCTAAGAATATCGATCAACCATAGTCGGTCAACTATTATTATCATATAGCTATTATTGCCTGATCATTATCGTAAAACTATCATCTATTGACCATCTTTAACTTCCTGTTGCCCACATCAACATTTTCATTTATATTGATCTATTTCAACTAGGGGTGCAATCAGGTCGAGCTCATGAGCCAGTTTAGCTCACTTACACACCTAATTTCAACTATCGTCTTCCAATGTCTTCAATTCAATTGCCCAATTTTATCTTATGATCGTTACAGTAAGTCAAGTCGATAATTCAAGCAATATAGGGCCGATTTGGGACTGTTGCAGTAGTTTATACAATTCGGTTGTGAAATTAATCAAATTATAAAGAAAATAATTTACATGCTCTATTTCCCGAAGCAACTTTTCACTGTATAAATTTTTGAAAAATAATGATTACTCTCTAAAGATAAAATAATAAAAAAAATTATCCCAAATTGACCCATAATCTCGCCTTATCCATCTAGAAATCTCTAGCTCTATAATGGTTAATTATAAGAAATTCAGATCTCCTAATTTTCTTCTTCTTTAATTCATTTGGGATTTTTTTTTTATATTTTGTATTTTTTAATGTGTACGAACTATATATAAATACCCCTCTATTGAAACTTTTGTAACACATAGCAATATTTTTATTAAATAAGAGATTAGGGCCATAGGATTTTGTCCTACTTGCTTTGTCCAAACTCTGTTGGCCAAAGTGGTTTTGCATTTCAAAAGTTAGTACTAGATTATTTCTGAACTATGCAATTGAGCAAAATGTTCAAAGAAAAACAAATATTGCATGAGTGTTTGATATATTTTATTCACGCTCAAATTATTAAAATTGACCTGTCACAAAAAAAAATTTCTTGATCGGGCACGAATCTTGATTCATATTTAAATTATCATTTTCAAAGTTAAATTTGAGACCATACAAATTCTAATTTCAGCAAACTTACAGTCAAATTGAAGATTTCAATAAGATGAAACTAACGACTTCAAAATTAGATCAATCCAAGACTAGGTGGACTCAAATAAAAGGCGTATAAAGCATATTAGGAAGCTTTATAACATTAATTTGATGGTTGAATGATATCTAAATATAACATGTCTATAGTTGAATCGAGCGGCTCGACGAGATGAATCCAACGAGCCCAAGATCACTTCATTATGACATCATTAAAATAATTAAATGCTTAATAAATGCTCTATGATCAAGAGAATTGGTATAGGTTATCCAATGGAGCACTTCAAATCAACCCTTGATCTTATTCATATGTACGGGGCATGTTATTCACAAAAACTATAAGTAGACCCCATCTTCCTGCATGAAGGGGGCTTGGACTTTTAGAGGCTTAGGGGCTAGAGAGTCAAGAGAGATCCGAGACTTGAAACATCCCGGAGCACCACCTTGGCAACACCGCCAATGAACCCTTACCACCAGACTGTCGATGCTAGACTTTTGCCTAACCATTGCCATCGGATCTCTGTACGGCATACATCGTCAAGCCTTCATTCAACCTCCACTGGGCCTTTATCTAGCCTCTGTCACCGGTCGACTACAGTTCCTCCGACCACTGTCGTTCGCCTATTATGATCCCCCTGACCATTGCTGCTCGTCGACAACGGTCCATCCGACTATGGTCCCTTTGACCATTATTGCACATCGACTATGGTCCCTCTGAACTTTATCACCCGAAAGCGATCCCGTTTACCTCCGTCACCCAACTATCGCCATCTTACCTCTGTTGCTCAAGTATGGCCCATCCAACCTCCATCACTCAATTATGATCCTATCAACCAAACGAACATATCAACTTTCTCTTGAGAATAATGCTCATATAATTGGATTCTTCCAACTCCCGTCATCTAATGTGCTCTATATGATATATATTTACTACATTTAGCTAAGACATTCACTCAAGGAAGGACATCATTTGTAAACAACTAAAACATTAATATAATCATTTTAGCTGGGCCAGGCCCAATGGGTTTTCCCTTTTTCAGGATTTTCTCTATAAAAATCTTAGTGTCTCTTATGACTTTTGCACATTTCTCCATTTATTTGTATGTGTGCTAGATATTCGCTCAAAACTAAGACGTTAAGTAATTTATCTCTCAACCGCAATGAATATTTTGGCCCGCAACACAAATAAAAAACCAAAATCTTGATGTAATATTTAAATGAAATTTTTTCAGGGTTAAATTCAAGATCATTTGAATTCTTATTTAAGCAAATTTATATAGTCATTGTTTGACTATCATCACATTCGCTATTACTCAAGCAATCTCTAATGCAATCGCGGAAGACAAAGTTAGTGTTTCCAACTTTATAATATTGCCTTCTCTAATTTTAGTGTAGTTCTATATCTTACTTACATAGTACATCATTTCAATAGGTCAGACCTCGGAATTTTTTTTTTTCAATTTGTTCATATAAAAACTTTGATGTATCTTTCATCATTCTTTTTTAGTATGTATGATAGATCTTCTAACAAAGCGAAGATATTAAACTTCCTCACTCTACTACCACAAATATTCTAGCTTACATTTTATCAAATATTTTTTTTATTAATATGGTGTATCTTATACTCATGCCATAAAACATGTATAAAATGCTCTTGACTTTATTTCTTAGTTAAAATTTATTAAAATTGACGATTAACTTTTTTTATGAAATCAAAAACTCTTTTTTTTTTCTTAATAGTAGTTTATGTAATGATGATCATTACAATAATATTCATAAATTTTTAATAATTTCAATTTATTTCATAAAAAAAATGATCATGGTTTGATGAAAAGGGTGTGAAAAATATTTCAGATGTAAGAGTTTAGAAATTTTAGCATTTGGGCTGATGAAAAGGAAATAAAAAGTAAAATTATAATGAATTTTAAATTCACTTCGTAGTTTATTTTTTATGTAATCAAAACTCAGTTGTTTTCGACTAAATTTCAAAATACATTGCAAGCAGACTCTATTGTTGTTGTCGGTCGCCTAAAACATAGCTGCTTGGAGTCATTGGCTAACTATTGACCACCCACCCTTAGACCATCCATGTTGCCGCCTAACACCACCGTCTTCCACTTGTTTTCTAGTGCGATCAAGATCAAGATCGTACTGTGCGCTATGTTCAAGCACAAATTCATTCAAATATTTAATTAAAAAAGAATAATTAAAATTGGGCTATAACTAATTGTATTGTACGGGTACGGTCAACTATTTTTATAATACCCCATTGTCAAATTTGTATTACTTAGAATAGACAAATTTGAATTTCTTAAATTTGTACTGATGTATTGTACAATCTGGTTTGTACTGCACAAACATTAATTAAAATTGTCTAACTTAATCTTATAGATTATGGAATCGAACCAGGATCCAATCAATCATTAAAGATCATACTCTACAATCTTGATCTTACTGGATAATCAACAAAGAGCTCAATTGGACAAACATGATTCGTCCTGAACAGTCTGTAGTTTGATATAACTAATCATAGTTGGCTATTGTATATCGTACATGACTATCTTCAACAGAATTAAAATAATCGTATTGTATGAACTGTGCAGCATACTGTACGATCATATGGTGTAAATTTGAAAAATAGAATTTTTTCGAGCCCACTTTATAAACTCTTGTTATGTCTTGAGACATAATTTATGAGCAGTCAGAAACATTTTCTTCTTAGGAGAGAGCTTAGAGAGTCCACTTCATAAGGGAGAGAAAGGAGGTGAGGTTGAGAGAGGAAGAGAGCCTTAAGGGAATCAAGGGATATGAGAGTGGTCACACGGTTGCTCCGGCTATCCTTTGGTCCTCCTGTTGTATTTGATGATGTTTTGGAGGAGAGCTCTAGGAAGAAGAGTCTTTGCTGCGAAAGACTCATAGCCAAGGAGACTAGCATCTGTATCTCCGTCGAGCCGAGGGGGCGAGAGGAGGCACGTTATCTTCGTCGTTGCAAGGAGCATAAGGAGGGTTGGCATCTCTACCGGGTTGAGGAGACGAAAGGAGGTATTGACTTCTCCATCGAGTTGAGGACGCCAAAGGATGGATCAGCATCTTCGTCGGGCCAGCAAGCGAATGGAAGGATCAGCATCTTCGTTGGAGCAAGGACCTAAAGGAGGGACTACATTTCTGCCGAGCCAAGAGGTGGAAGGAGAGAGATTCTTCAGAGTCTGTAAAGGCTATTCTCCATTTGGTGAAAAGAGAACTTCTCCGCCTAGCTGTGTGCTAACATAGAGACACTTCTGTAAAGGTTATTCTCCATTTAGTTTAATTTTGTTTATTTATGTGGAATAAATATAGGTGATAAAATCATTGGTTGAATTTTTATTTATGAAAAAAAGAATTGTTCTCTAAAAGTTTAAAAACAAAAATCTTGTTTGCTTGAGGTTTTATTTGAATAGCTTATTCTTCTAAATCGCTTCTGCATATTTCATTAGCTTTAAACAAAAGATTTAAAAAAACCAATTCAGCTCATCTTTTATATCAGTGCACTTTCATCAATTTGTATTTTTTTACACTAAAAAACTCCAAACAACATTGTATTTATTTCATTTTGCATTCATTTTTCAGCAAAATAAAAAACCTGTAAATTAAACAAAAGTCAAAATTAAGATTATTTTATTTATATTTAAATTAATATTTAGTGCTTAATTTGTTCCTTGGCATATGAGATTAAAATTAAAGCCGGTTTTGTTCTTTATAATAAGAAAAAAATACAAATTGGAACCTACTTAATTGGTTGTTTAAAATTTGAAAATGATTTTAAAAAGTGGCTAAATTTGCTTCATTATTTTGTTTCATTAGAGGAATTCAAAAAAAAATTCATTTATCTGAAGTTGTTAATAAACTCAAAATATATTGTTTATCAAGATTCCAACAATAGAGTTATAACAATGGTGCCCTAATTGCATTGCGTCCTTTTCATAATCATGAAACCTAATTCGCAATATACCCTCTATACGATTATGAAGATTACATCACTTCATCTGTGACTTTCAATTTGCTAAATTTGAAATATTCAAAACTACCCATTGAGGCTTAGGGTGGTTGGTGGGCTTGCATGGCTGGAGACTCCCCACCCCGGTTTCAAATCCCCTCTACTACAGCCTCGCCTTTTCAGTGAGACAAAGCAAGTGTGGGCTCGATGCCAGTGGATGGCCTCGCTAGCTTCCGCCGAAGGATTAGTTATCCCAACAAGCGCTCCCTTTAGAGTGGCAGTAAGTAGATACTCCCGTTCCCAATAAAAAAAATCAAAACTCTAACCGCCCTGAACCCCTTCTCAATCATTTGCAATTCCAGATAGCAGCTTCCTCCTCACCTTCAACCATCTACATCTCCCATCGTTTAATGGACAAATTTCAATTCCTTCTCTTCTATCAATTCACCTCCATTCAAACATCGCTGCTCGCTCCTCCTTCAATTGCCCCATATACATATCGAGAAATCTACCCCTTTAATCACTTTCATCAAATTAAATTTAATTAAAAAATTTTCATAAGTTTTATAGCTTTTTACAAACTCAACAAAATAATCACATATAATAATTAATTTATCCTTTAATAAATCATATAAATAAGTTAACCCAATATTTTAAACACTAAGACCATATTAACAGTCAAATTTATTTCTTCTGTTTGATTTGACCCAAAAAAAAAAAACAGAAAATGTTTGCATAATAAGTAATAACTCCCCAACGGCAGTCCTACCGGCTACAGACGGTCATCCGTACATTCGCAGGTTCCCCAGTACACCTCTTAGCTCCTAATCCGGTAATTCTCCTTCCCCACCGCACCACCTTCATTTAAGAGACTTCACTCGGCTTTAATAACCTTCCATCGACGCCTTTCGGTTTACTCCCTTCATCGGGAAGAAGAAATGAGAAGTTTCAGCAAGCTCAGCTTAACCCTCCTCCTTTCCGTCGTCTTCGCCCTCTCTCTCCTCTGCCTCGTCGTCACGCTCCTCTGCTTTTTCTTCCGCCGCCGGCGACGCCAGAAACAAACACTCGTTGGCGATGTTGAGCTCGGTTGCAAAGGTGCATACTTTAAAGAATCCACAGCGCTCAACTTTCTTTGCTGTAAGATTCGGTCACGTGTTGAACCCGCCGGGGATTCTCCGGTGCTCTGTTCCTCCAGCGGCGAGCAGGTAAAGATTCCGCCGGCGGCGGCGGCGGAGGAGGAGGTGGACGACGAATGTGCGCTGGCCATGTGGCGGGCTGTGGCGTTTGGGCCTTCGAGAGTGCTTTATACGATAAAGGAGGAAGAGAGGGAGGGTTTGGAGTTCGAAGAGAAGGAAGAAGATGATTTGTTCGCGACACCGTGCGAGTCCCCGGTGTTCTACACTCCGGCTTCATCTCCCGCTCGAGCGCCGGAGAAGGAAGGGGCTGTCGCCGTCTGGGTTTCGCCGCCGGCAATGGCGGATGGGTGTCTTAGCATTTCTTGATTAGAGAGGAGATTAAATCTTGAAAGAGTTAGAGAGTTAGCACTTAGCAGTGGAAAATTTTTGGGTTTTTTTTTTCTTACTGTAATGAAATTTGTTTTTTTTTTTTTCTTTTTTTTTTTGGTAATATGTTTGTTCAGTTATGATTTGCGTCAGCTCTTTCTATTAATTTATTTAGGGAAAGACAGGACAATTATTATTTTAAAACCAATAAAAATAGTTTAAAAAATATGTATTAAAAGTTGAAATTTTTTTATTTTTTTATTTGAATGGTCCTATGATTGAGCTACTTTTTGTAAATAGAAGAAATTATATATATATATATATATATATATATATATATATATATATATATTTTAGAAGTATTTTATAATTATGCATTATAATTTTTTAAAAAAATTAGATTTTTTTGCATAAAATAAAATCTTATAAGAATTTATGAAATATGTCTACTTGCATAAGAATTAAAAAATATTTTGAAATCATATATTTAAAATAGTTCAACCATTATTAAAGATAAGATAAAACAATCTTCTTAATACAAATGTTGTAACATTGAATATGTTATAGTTAAGATAGAATGTGATTCATTCTAATTCTAAGGATAAATTATTTTAATAATGAACTGAATTAGCCGGAGAGCTTATTCATAGTCGAATAAGTGAACCGATTGGCTCGATCCTATTTTCTAACCTATTACAAGCTGTATATACAAATCATCAATATAATAATTCAAAATTAACGATCAAGATATTATCAATTTTAGCCTGATGAACTTATGATTTTCTCTCCTTGGTATATGTTCTTAGGGATTATAAGCCCATGAGTGCTCCTATACGAGCACTTTTAATTTTGAACTTTCTAGTAAAATTTTAGCCTCTATACCAAAAGGTAGATCAATATTTAAAAATGCTGCCTAAGGGATTTCACAATCTCCCTCATTTAAGTATTTAACAGTATCACCAGTATCCTTATATACAACTAAAAATTATTCATCAAGAAGTTAGATTATAGAGATGACCCCTATAGTTTTAAGAAGTGATTCCCATCATGTAGCATTTTATTTATTTTTCCTGAGAAGGATTCAAGAAGTGGCTCCCATAATGTTACATTTTTTTTTCAGTATAGTACTTAGATCTCATCTCCAAATTGGTATTTTGCTCAATGACATTTGTACCACACCGATCTTTCAACTATTTATTGGAGAAACTATTTTGTGCGGATGCCGAACACAATTTATCGTCCGAATAACAATCAGAACACGTCACATCAGCAGTACCGAGCCGCAATACCAAGCCTGGTGTCGAGCGGTACTGAGCCGCAATACCAAGCGGGGTACTGAGCAAGGGGTGATATGACGCATTCCGCATTGAATAATTTCTCCAACTATTGAAATATTAATTGTTTTTTTAATTGTTTTAACTTCATGTCAAGCTTAATCATGCCAACTTTTAATTTTTAGATGAAAATTTTGGCATATCATTAATGCAACCTTTTTTTTCATATTATGAATGTTCTTTCAATTACAGTCTAATTGATTAATTTGTAAAATCACTTTTTCATCTTATTTTTCTTTATTTTTTTCTTTTCAGATTGCTTTTATTCTGAGAACTTTGGAAAGCAACTTATTTAAATTTTAAATAAGTTCCCCTCCAAGCTTTGAACAGTGGGAGGCTCAAAAGAGAGCTGCTGCTTTGGTACTTCAGTGAATTCAGAAGCTCAAAATATTTAAAAACTTGTCCTGAATAGTGAAAAAGTACTGCTGGTTTTAATAAATATCAGTAGTTGTTTTCAGTGCTATTTTATCAAAAAAAAAAAAATCTTCATGATAGCCTGATAGGTACCTATCACATATTATTCAGATGATTATCACATATAAGTAGACTGATAGATTATGCTTAGGGAGATTTAGGATTCGTTTGAGACGACTTTTTTACTGTTTCTTAAAACAATTTTTGAGTACAAAATTTTAACTTTTCTACTAAAAAACTGTTTTAAGAAACAGTAAAAAAATCGTCCCAAACGAAACTTAGTAGCAAGGTTGTCTGAGTTGTACTCTATAATGACATTGAGGGTGATGAACACAAAGATGACGATATTGATGATGAATAACTTAGTTGCAACCGATTTGCAATATAAGATTTTGTAGCTTATGGACACTAATTTTTTTCTATTTTCAAGAAATTTTTGTACTAAAATGCTGATTTACAAAACAATAAGAAAACTATCCGAAACAACTTTTTGTGACATTGGCTTCACAAATTACTATTTATCCTATTGTATTTAATCATGATAAAGGTTAGCATAGCAAAACTTTATATTTAATTAAGCATATTTTTAGCATAAAGCACAAGTTTCAAACTAAGACTTTGTTTGGGATAGCTTTCTTATAACTTCTTAAAACAGTTTTTTAGTACAAAATTAAACTATTTTATACTAAAAAATTATTTTAAGAAGCAGTAAGAAAGTTGAGTTAGACCGCATTCTCATAAGAAAAAAAAGTAGCAGTAAGAAAGTCATCCCAAATAAAGCCTAAAGTAGTGAAATTAATGATCTTTTTTACTCTATAAATTTATCAAAGATCCAATAAGATAGAACTTAACATCATAAAATATAGTTATTAAGATAAATTCATTGAAAATATCACATTATTTAGAAACCATCTGGAGTTATATGCCTAAACTCAAGTTGTATTGGCTCAAACTAAACTAGCTAAAGTTGATGGTTGCATGTGAAGTTGAGGAAACCGGCCCCTTCTAGCACCTTGGAGCTGACAAATAAGACCACCTAGTCACTCTTTCCAAGCAATGTACCTACATTACTTTACGAAGCTTTCTTTGGTATTAGGGTTAGGGTCAAGCCGGACCCGAAAACCTAACTCAAATCCAACTCGAAAATTTCGGGTTAGGGTCAACCCGTTTCACCGGGTTCAACCGTTCAACAATTCGACCCGTTTAAAAAATCGGGTCAAGTTCGGGTTAACACTCTGACATGATAGTGCCCGAAATTGACCCGTTTTTTACCCGAAAACCCATTTTGACCCTGAAACCCTAGATTGACTCGTTTTTTACCCAAAAAGCGGAGTTTAACCAATTTTTGTCCCGAAACTAGCAATTTTTTTCACGATTATGGGTAGTGTCGGGTTGACCCGGACCCTAAGTGGGTCGGCTCGGGTCCGAAAAAATTGACCCGTTTGCAAAAACGGGTCGGATTTGGGTTGACCCGAATAGTGTCGGGTCAATTTCGGGTTCGACCCGAACCCCACCCGTGAGACACCCCTAATTGGTTTGTTGGTTAGTGCTTTGGTACCAACTAAGATGTCTTAAATTCGAGTCATGAATACTGACATATATCTATTTGGTGAGTCGCTTTAAGCAAATGATTACTCTAATAAATTAGCATCACATAATTATTATCTAGAGAAAGTTTACAGAAGTCAGATTCCATATGTATCTCACTTGCAAAGTACATATATAACAGTTACTAATCTTAGTGTCATACATAAACTAATATAAATCACACCAAAGAAGATCACCATAGACAACAAATCATTCAATATTCAGTTATTTGGATCCTTACCAAATCCCATTAAGGCATGTGTTATAAGCATCGAGCCCCTCCTGGTGATTTCAGCAAGACGGCCAACCAATGGCAGCTTCACTGTCTCCCTGTTCTTAAGTGGCTTCTTATCCCACCTGCAATTCAACAAAGGATCAGTAAAAAGTTAAAAAAAAAGCTAAGTAAAATCTTTCCACTCACTACTGCTTGCAATAACAATTAGTTGTGTGGAAGTTGATAAGATAAATAGTTCAGAATGACTCACCAATCTTCATGGCGGACGATTTTTCCTTTCTCCATTTTCAACTTGATAAGAGATACTAAATCCACATCTCTTCCAAATATCTTGTAGTGTTGCTTGTTATCAATTAAAACCTGAATGAAGATGCAATATTGTGATCATTTTTGGACTTTCTGATACAAAGCAATGGCCAAAGTAGAGTTGTGATCAAAAGAATGTAATACTGAACTCTGACCTCAACATTTCCTGGTGCGGTAGAATTCGCTTTTAGAGTGTATTCTACAATTTCAGACTCGCTGAATACCTGAAATAGAAGTGTTAGTCATGTCTGAGAATGCAAACAAGAGTTGGAATCCAATACTGAAATCTACTTTCCCATACATTTCTTCACAAATAAAACCATCAGTCACTTCTCCTCCCTTGCATGCCGGCACAAGGGAATAGCATAAAAAAGAAAAGATTTTACGTTGGGCAATTGCAAACATAAAAAGATATAAAGAATATAAAACTAGAAGAGACAAAATGAGAAATTACTAGGATAAAGAAGAGAGCAACAATTTTAAGATTTTTAATGACTTTATTTATATTTTATAATTTTAATAAACTTATACATAATATTTTTAAGTTTATTTTTATTAATATTTTTTAAATGAATCAGCATACAAGCCAATGGGACTAGCAGGGCTAACTAAATCTTGCCTTATTAGCTCATCAACCTCAGCTCAAAAGCCATTTATCAAGATAAACTTGAGCTAGCTCACATGCTAGCTTGGATCAATCACACTTTGAGCTCGAATGCTCAATTAGACCATACCAAATCTGATGTGAAACCACATGCGAAGGAGTTTCTTAAGAAAATTAAAAGTGATTGACAATGGAATTACAATTAAGAGCTTATTGAGATAACAAGTAAAATCATTAAAGGTTCTTAGTTGTTAACTTGCTTAGGCGAAGGAGTACAAGTAGATTAACCAAAACTCATAGGTAACCAAAGATAGTAGCAATACCAAAAGCTATTAACCAACAATCCGCAAATTAATAATGAGAGTTTTCACCTTGGGGAGTAATCACTCAACTACACTAGGCTTAGCGGGAGATGATCTTCAACACACTTAACGATGCCATGAAGGCCGCAACACCGATGGTCTTGAGCCACGGAAAGGTTGGCGGTGGTGGAGGAGGCACGGAGGGATAGCCGATGACGGTCCACGAATAGTCTTCGAATTGCTCGTCGATGACGTAATACTGTCCACGGGAAAGTAGCGTTCCTGGGACAGCAATCTGTCAATATCCAGAAATTCTGGACAGCAAATGAGACCGTTCCCGCAACCGGGACATCAAACTACCTTGCTGAAAATTGCTGGACAGCAATCCTGTGAGGTGGACAGAATTCTGGGTAGCAGTTATGGGAGGACTAGGGCTGCTAGACAGCTAGCCGTGGCCTTCACGTGGTGCAAGACAGCAGGTTGTCCTCTCAGAAATTCTGGGACAGCAATTGGTGGCCTTCCTGAGGTGCAGCCAGTAAAGAAACGCAAGCCTGAAAGGGCGACCAAGGTGGGGAGAAGAGGTGGGGTGATTCGGGTGAGGAGCTTGGAGTGGGCTAGGAGATTGGTGGGAAAAATCTGAAATTTTAATGTCAGATTTAATTAAAAGGGAAGGGGTCAATTTGAAATTCAAATTAACCTTAATTAAGGGAGTAATGGGGAAGGGGGGCCGGCAGTTATGATGGGGTTATGGGGGGGGGGGGTTTAAATGGTGCTTAGGTGGAAAATTGGAGAGAGGAGGGATTAATTTAAAACCTGAAATTAATTTCAGGTTTTAAAGGAATTAGGAGGGAAAAGTAATTTGAAATTGATTTCAAATTCAAGCGTCATCAATGCCTTAATGATGCTATTAATGGGGCTCCTCCAAAGATGAGGCTGGCGGCATGCTAAGGGGGAGAGGGGAATTCAAGGGAATAGGCTTCCAATTTAAGATGATGACGTGGCAATTGGTTTCATAACTCCAATCTAAATCAAATTGAAATTGAATTCCATCATGAAAATTTTCCTAAATTGGATTTCCAAATTAGGAAAGAATTTGAAATTTGAAATTCAAATTTCAAATTTTTCAAATTCGAAACAAGCGGAAGGAGGGGTTGGACGGGTGGGGGAAGTCACCGGCAAGGTGGCCGGCCGGGGCCGTGGAAGTGGCCGGCGGCGGGCTTCCAAGGGGCAGCAGCAATTTGGGTTGTGGAGGGATTTCTTGTGGTGGAGGAGAAGAAGATGGAGTGAGATACGAACGAGAAGATAGAATAACTTAACCACGAGCCGCGGACTCTTCCAACGACTGGTGGGTCTTGCGATTTGCTCCCCTTGAGCTCTCTCCCTTCTCAAGCTCTCATGCAAGAAGAATAAGAAGAAACAAAATAATTTTCATTCAAAAATTCATTAGCTATTACAAGAGAAAAGACCCATATATATAGGTCTCAAGCATACAAGAAGAAATAAAGACTAAATTGCCCTCAGGGCCTCAACATGACTCAACTCAACATAAGGGTACAAAAGGAATACATAAAATAAAATGCATAATAACTAAAAATATAAGCTCTGAATCGTGGCCGTCCATCTGTGATGCTTCTGGCGATACACCTGTTTGAACCTTGGATCGATGTCCTCATCAAAATCTGCCCAGCCCATAAAATGTTAAGCCCAAGCTTAGATCTAGCTTAATTTGAATTGAGATCAAATTAACTTGAACTTCTACAGCTCAAAAATCATATAAAATACATTTTTAGTTTACCAATGCTTAATCAAAAACTGATTTGAGCCATTATATATATATATATATTGTTTATGTTTCTAAGCGGTCATTGTTTCTAACCAATTTTTCATTATTATTACGTTTTGTTTTGGCCCATCAGGCAGTCACTGGAAGTGAGGCTTAACTTTTTTATTCTTCAGCTTATAACACTTAATATCATCATGGGGAGCATATATCAGAGTTTATTGCTCACCGTCTAGACTTACAACCTTACGCAACAAAGACATACTTAATCATAAAGCATAATAATAATAAAAAAAAAAAACTTACGAAGTTCAACTATCAATAACATATTCAAAATAGCGAGCAATTTCTAAGAATCAAAAGAACCAAACGTGAATTTTCAGCAACTTTATGACAAGTTACTTCATGCAAGAAAGGAAAATTTTCCAAATAACATTATTTAAGCTTAATAATTTATTTCAATAGTACTTTCTTAGAGACAATGCGAAACAAGTATATACGTGAAAAGTTGCAGCATCTCCAGTGGCAGATAAGATTAAAGAGAGTCACCTCAAATGGTTTGGTCACACAAAATGTCAGCCTTCCGATGAGCCAAATAGGAGAGTAGATATATTAAATATGACCTATGTTAAGAAAAATAGATGTAGATCTAAAAAGACTTTGTTAGTAACTATTAGAAATGACTTTTTTTTATTAGATTTAAATGAGATTCTGACTCTTAATAAGACACGATGAAGAAAAAGGATTCATATAGCCAATCCTATATAGTAGGATAAAAGCTTGTTGTTGTTGTTATTGTTGATGTTCCTGCAATACTTTCTTTGGGTTTTATATAATACTAATAGCTTGGTTTAGCTATGAAGAACTCCATCATAGTTAATGCATAAGATTGTTTTGGGTTTGTATTCTTTGTTAGGCCGGCCCCTCCTGGGCCAGTTGAACCGGTCCCTAGTGGAACGGTTTTAACCTACACCAGGCAGCCCAAGTGCTGGGCGGAACCAGGGAAGGGAGAAAGGGAGGGGGCGGTTGATGCTAGGGGGCCCACATGCTAATTATAATTGCTTGGGAGGAAAATTTTGAATTGGGGGGGGGGACCTATTTAGGAAATTTGTAATTGTCATTTGTCTTTATAAGCTCTTTTGGAGAGGGTAAGGGCTTCATCTTGAGATTGGCTGAATTTTGAGATCTAGGGTTTGGTTCTTTTGGGCTCTAGGCTTTGCTAAAGATTTGGATGGTTGTTTCTTCCTCTCGAATTGAATGTTCTTGTTTGTGGATTGAATAGAAGTTATTTTCCTTGATTTTACTCTCCAATTTCATGCAAATTATGTATCATATTGCTGATTTCTCTCTGAAATCAGCAGATTTCTCGCTGTTTTTACTGATTATTGATAGGTTTGTTTGCGAACTCAAGTATTTCCTATCGTTCTCTTCCGGTATCTAGTAACTTTCTCCATACAAATATTTTGTTAAATCTTATTTAACCGCTTAGTGGATAGCAAGATATTTGCCTAGACTGAGTCGACCTCTGCAAGAGAAACTCCCTCCATCTCATTGCCTAAGACTTTGCTGTGATGGGGCCATTGGACGCTTACCTTCACTGATGTCCATTCTTCCCCCACCAAATACAAATTTACGAGTTAGATAGATAAAAAGTTGGAAAAACAAGAGATATATACAGTATCGAAATCAAACAAATATAACTGTGCTTCCAATATGGCAAAGATTTGCTAAGATGCAACATTTGTCACATTCTTTTGATTAATAGATTTAATAGCACTTTAATCAATCCGAAGCAAGAATTTCTTGTTAAATAAAACATCATGAACTTTAATAAAGCATTTGAAAAACAAATGCATCTTAGGCTTTATTTGGGATGACTTTTTTACTGCTTTCTAAAAAATTTTAATTTTGTACTAAAACTGTTTTTAGAAACAGGAAAAAAGTTGTCCCAAACAAAGTCTTATTCTTGATGGTGGAATACTGGATCTCAGTGGTATATTAATTTCTAGAAAAGTGTCTAGCTACTGCTTAAGTAGAAGAATTGAATTTTATTTGTATTGATGCCTTACACAATTTGTATTTAATGTGCATTCTAGTATCATGATGAGGACATCAGAGATCTACGACTACGATCGTGCCTATTTATTAAGATCTTTTTTTTTAATGTATTTGATTTGTTATTGTTCTTTTCCCTTTTTTTACCCTCGCTTGAGGGCTTTGTCTTATGTATGCCCTAGGAGCAATAGTGTCTTTGTTATTTCCCCTTCATGTATTTTGGCTATTTAAAGCCACCCTCTTCCTTGGGAGAGGTTAATGAATGAATGAATGAATGAATATTATGAAAAATTTCTTGCCCTTGTGTGTTTTGAGAGAGTTTGAGAGTTCTTGGAGAGAACTTTAGAGAAATCCCTATGAGAGGGAGATCGGATCACCCACCAACCTTGGAGACGGCCGAGTTCGTGGTCTTTCTTTATCTTTTGTCTTTCCTCCTCCCATCACCACCACCGGACATCATTACACCCAAACCCTTCTCCATCTCCAAGCCATCATCTCCTCCCAACCGAACTCCACACATATTCCTCCACTAGCCACCGGCCACCTTACCCAAAATCCCACCACCACCATAACCCTACTGGTCACCCACCACCCAAGCCCTCACCGCCGGCCCTACTTGCCCCTCCTTTTCCTTCAAGCCTCCTCTAAGGAAAGGATTGAAGACTTGCCTAATTTAGATCATCTTAAATTTGGAAAGATTTCAATTTTCAAATTCAAATAAATTTGAATTTGAATTCTTTCCTAAAATAAGATTAATCTAATTTGGACACTTTCCAAATCTCTTGAAATCTAAATTTAATTGGAGATTCCCTTTACTTCTCTTCCCTTATTTAAATATCCTATATTTGGAAAGAGATTTAAAGCCCAATCAATTTTCTCTCATGCATGGCCGGCCCCCCCTTCTATCTAATTAATTAAATCAATTAATTAGATGTGATGCCCCAGATATCCATAGTGAAAGGATTCTTCTATCATTTCTTTTTCCATATATTTTACTTTTCTTTTTCTCGATCGTATCCATACAGTCATCCAGAGATAATTGCATTACAGGAAAGAAATACAGCAACAATAGTAATCCACATATATCAACATAAGCGTCCAAAAGGTCATATACAATAGCCAAACGGCTACAAAACAGAAGTCTACCACGGCTATAAAACAACGCTACAGCAACCGAAGAAACATCACGCGGGAGGCTCTGCACCTGAAATATTAACCACATATAATGAGCTTACTAGCCCAGCAGGTCACCAAAGCCTAAAACTGAAATCAAAGCACGGCGATGCTATCAATATGCAGGTCAATCAAGTCAAGTCAATCAATGGTCAATGAGTCTATGCAATACGGAAATCAATAGTCAATGAAACCAATAGTCGATACAGCGGAAATCAAATCAGTAATCAATGCAGTACGGAAATCAATAATCAATAATCACAGCGATAAAAACATCGATAAATCAATATTCCCCAGCAATCAAATCAGTATGTGACTGGAAGCCAATATCTATCCATCGTAGCAGTATCAATCAATCAATACTATCAGTTCAATCAATCGTGTCGTCTAGTCAATCGTGTCGTCTAGTCAATTCGTTGTATCTATATCATTTATCAAATCAGTCAATACTCTTGCAAATCAGTCAATCCAATTATTCAATACAATTCACTCGATATCAATATACAGTATGATACTACGGCAGCGAAGACGGTTCAATAATGACGACGTACGATGCTACAATAGGAAAATCATCTCAATCAATAGAGCACTTTCCAATCAATTATATCTATCAGCGGAGAAATCCATAGAACAATCGAATCAAATCAATAAGCATTTAAAACAATCCGTACAACGAAATCATCAGGTCAATTGAAATCAATACAATCAGCTCTATAAAGAAATCTATCCTACGATAAATCAAATCCATACGGCAATAATCCATTCAATCAATCAATCGATAATCGATACGACGAATCAATGTATCAGTGTATCAATAGCATATTAGGATCTGTCGTATCAATGGTATCCATATGTCAATATCATAATCCATATCAATGTCGATGTCGGTATCTATCAATCAATAATCTATGTCAATGTCGATGTCAATATCTATGAATCAATACACAGAATCCATATCAATGTCGGTGCCGGTATCTATGAATCAATACAATCCATATCATAATCCATAATCCATAATCCAGTCGATAAAATCAATCAGAAAAGCAATACGATAAATCAATTGTAGCAAGTCAATACAACGCAAAATCAATAGTATCAATGATCAATAATCAATCAATAAAATCAATAAATCCGTTCAATAAATCAATTCAATAAATCCATCAAGATCAATAAATCAATCGGAAATCAATAAATCAATGCAATGCAATATCGTATACATGCAATTCCATACAATGGTCTTACTAGACAAGCACAAACACTAGCTATGATCAATAGTGCTGTTGTAGAAATCCATAGTGCTGTTGTAGAATCCATATTGCTGTTGTGGATATCCGTACGTTGGTTTCAATCAATAAGAGTTGTCACTCTTTTTGCGCGTCGGCAGCCCGTCGGCATATAAAACTCCTTATGACTCCCATCTATAGTGTTGTTGTAGAAATCCATAATCGATGTTTAAAGGAAAGCCCGTCGGCCCACCATCCTGTACAGGTCAATATCTATCTCCAATCAACGTTCAACCAGGTTCTCACTTGTCTTTCAGTAACAATCAATTCAATCAATAGTCAATGCAATAAGAAATATTAAAGCAATCTAGAACAATCAGATCAATAAACATACGCATATCAATTCAATCTATCAATTCCAGAAAATTCAGAAATCATACGAAAATCGGACAGCGTAACGGCAGCCGGTCAAATTTACACAAAAATCCTGCAAAAAAGCACAAATTCCAAATTTCTCCAAATTACAGTAGAAGATCCACAACATCAATACAAGACTATTATTCTATAGAATCCAAATCAAATCAAGTCCTGATATGTTTCTATTCGATTAAAATCGCGTAGAATCAATTCCGACCGGTAAAATCGTCGTAGAAAATACTCAAATCGTGTACAATAGTCATATCTATAACATACCAAAAGTTGTGCGGTGAAAGTTGTGTCAAATCAAAATCAGAACAAAATTTCGACTACGAAAACACAAAACAGATCACAACTCGGTCGAAACTCAATATCTTTGAAAACAGAAATAGGGTTCGGAGTCCTTACCACGAGATCTTCACTTTTCCCAACAGCGACGTCGGACGAAAAGCGCTCCGCGGCCTCCAAAACTAGGTTTTCCTCTTTTTCCCTTTCTCTTTCTCTCTCTAAAATCAGATATTTTGATTTAAAAATGATTCTCTCTCCTCAAAACGAGCTGATTTTCTTATATCATGAAGCAGATCGGCCCGGCCGATCGCCAAATCGTCCTGGGACGATCAGACCAAAATAATCGTTCTGGACGGTTCCCAGAACTATTCTCAGGACGATATTTTCTACAGTGTAGATCGGCCTGGACGATCTCACTATCGTCCTGGATGATCCTGAGAGGAAAATCCAAATCAGAGAGGAACAGTAAGGGAATGAGGTCTCACATTAGATACTTGCCTATAATCCTCTTTCCTTATTTAACATCCTAAGTTTGGAAAGGAATCATAAATTTCCCCACATACATGGCCGGCCCACAACCTCTCTCCAATTCAATTAACCCCAATAATTACTCCTATTATTTCCCCATCCAACCCCAACCTAATTAGCCGCCTCTCACAAGCCATCTCCCACGTTACTTTCTATTTTCCTTGAGATTTCTGCTGCTGTCCACGTATTCCAGCAAGTTTGACTTGCTGTCCTGCTCCACTGAAGGCCATAAACGGATGTCCAGAACTCCCAACATTTTGTAGAAGTTGTCCACATAATTCTCCTCCTCCTCCTCCACGATCTCATGCATCCATTAGGGGAGATCACTGGAATTCCCTCCTCCAACTGGCCGTCCAGATTTATGGACAGATTCTAGTTGCTATCCAGTGAAGAACAGAGAGCTGTCACAGAGATTCCAGCTGTCCACCGGCTGTCCTGCACATTTGGAAGCCTAAAAACTGCTGTTCAAAGGATTTCAGCCGCCTATAACAACTACCCAAGGTGTATACAAGCGGTAGAGGTTGCTGTCCAGAATTTCCCAAGTGTCAAATTTGCTGTCCAGCATTCGTAGCAATCTCCTATTGCTGTCTCGCTGATTTTAAAGCTCATATTGCTATCCAAAGACGTCGAGAAGAATCACGGGTGCTGTCTACTTCCTCTCAAGCACATAAACACCAAATCGGAGCTTTGTTCAACATATTTATTTGAGTGATCTCTCTTCCAACTCTTTTATCTTTTAGTCGTTCTCAATTGTAGTTTTAATTGACTCATGAAAAGTTGTGTTAATTCTTCCCGCTAAAGCCTAGCATTTATTAGGAAGTTGTGTGATAGATCTTTCATGGCCTTACTCTTATTGTTAGATTAGGGATTTCTTGTTGAAACCCCTTTCGTTTGCAACGTCTAGAGTAATTGATTATTATGTGGTTTTAACCTTTTGCAAGAAACTTGGCCTAAGCTTGTGTTTTCTGTTCTCTGGTTTTATTTCTTTGCTTGAGTCATCACAAAGCTTTTATTAATTAGCTCTTACTCAATAAGCATGCAAAATCCTTATTAAAATCGTGTTTTCATATATGTCCTGCATCATATCACTAGCTGAAGTTAAACTTGAGTGGTTTTCTTAAAATATTTAAAAGGGTTATTTCTTTCTTGGATATGATTCATATATATGCTCCGCTATCAACCAAAGCCATAAGATTGTGAATAACATATAATTATTTATAATCAAGTGAATTCTAATAAATTATTTATGCAAGATTTCCTTTTGAAAGGCATTTATATAGTTGGGGGTTGAATTGATCTATTCATCCTTAAACTTGATATTCTAGAATCTAGATGAATAATATACTCGTATAAGTCAATGTAGTTATTTCACGGGTATCTAGAGGTCCCAATAAGAAAAATCGGCCAAAGTAGTCACATTGTTCATCTAAGGCACAAACTAGCATGGTTGGTGATTCATCCCAATCCATTGCATCAAAGAGTCGTCCCAGGCGTGCGCATCAGGGGACATGTAGAGATTCACGTAAGCCCATGGAAATTCGTCATCACGACAAAAATCAACCATCCATGACGACTCGTCATCATCCAAGCTATCACGTCACCACTGACATCCCCCTATCCAGCTACAAAAAGTGTACACCTCAGGGGTCCATGACTACGCTTGCCGATATTTTGTTAGACCTCAACCCACATATATCATTACCCAAAGGGACTCGTCCTTTGCACCTAATGTCCAAGTACAACCTCGAAGGACTTGCCTTCGCCTCTGTGGAACTAAACTATACAAACTCGACTTCCACAACTATCCTGAAGACTTATCCAGTGCGCTACCCGTGAAGACTTGTGCTGGAACAAAAGGACATGTAATAGAGAGCCATGTGGACACCTACTAGTCAATCTCATGTGTCCTATACAATCTATAATGGGTCATACTTTATGTTATACTTTTTGACCTTTTTTTATTTATTGTGTAGCATTTCCTTTAGCCCTCTCATTCCTATAAATAAAGAGTGAAAAGGCACAATTTGGATCTTTTGAGCATACTTTACACTCCCATCTCTCTCTCTCTCTCTCTCTCTCTCTCTCTCTCTCTCTCTCTCTCTCTCTCTCTCTCTCTCTCTCTCTCTCTCACCCGAATCTCTTTAAGCTCTTCAATTCTTACTTAAAAGATTGATTGATAGTAAAGTAAAGTGCCATCTACAGACAAATTCCGATCCAACATCCTAAAAAGTATAGTGAACATGAATTGATGCCAATGACAAGAAGACAAAAGCACATTGCGAAGATCAGTAGAACCCAGAGCCATTGGCGAACATGAATAACTCCAACTACAATACTCGTTGTGACCTTAGGAGATGGAAGAAAAACTCACTAAAATTGTAGTTCACAAATAACTTCTACAGCTGGAAATGAGGCTATCAAAATAGCCTTCATGTTTCCAAACAAATTGTGTCCATATGATAAGAAATTCAAGTTTGGCTCATTCACGAAGCATACAAATCATTCTTGTTAATTGCACAAAATAGTGCATGATATTGCTAATAGCATAGCAATGCTCATATCTTGCTCTATTGGCATATCAAGGCATAAGTGTTCTAACTAGTGCATATTACGTGCACTTTGTGCAAGCTATCTGCTCTATAGAGCATAGCACATACAATCCATGCTACAGTGTTGATTTTGTTTCTTAACTGAACTTCTTGATTATTTTGATTGGAATACCACTAAAAGAGACTAAAAGAGTTAATATTCTACGTGTACTAATCTATAACATTCAAGATCAAACTAAATGAAAAGAAAATAAATCTTTATAGGCCTAACATACTTGTAGATGGAAGTTAATGATGGAGCAATGAAGAATATTATTATCTAAGAATATGTTAAAACAATCTTATGTTTGATTATATAACAAATGGAGACTTTTAAGATTTAGAGAACCGAACTAATAAGCTTCTATAAATCATTCAAGTAAAAAAAAAAATCAATCTTTTTAAAATGGATAAAGATGTAAGAACCTTGGGAAGAGCATAGAAGGCCGACTTGATCTGCTTCACTCTGTAAAAAAACAGAGGTCTAGAAACTGAGCGTTCATCTAAAACATAAAACATCCTATATGCAAAAAAAATAGTAAGCTCGCTCACCCTTGAGCAAGCATAAGAGGGTCCTCAAAAGTGGCTTCCGGAGCGTAGATTTCAAAGTCTTTAGCCGTCGCGCGCAATCCATACCTATTAAATCAGCACAAACCCTAATATATATCCCATATATAGTAATCGAAAAACAACAAAAATCAAATTTTATATCTTTTTCTCCTCTTCTGAGTCGACGAATCGTCGAAGCCCGAGCAAGAGCCTACATGTTGAGAAGATGAGGCATGATGTGCTGAGATATTTCATCGATATTCAAGGATTTGGCATCGTCGAATCCTTTGGCTTGCTGCACCTTGCTCGACTGGGAGTCCATCGCCCCTTTCCCCATTAAAGCCCTAGTTCTTGTATGACCTTTCAGCAACAACGGGACGGGATGAAGAAATTTCTGCCTGAGGAAATTAAAATTTGAGGACTTCAGCAAGACGAGAGAAGCAATTTTGAGACAGTGAAAGGGCGAAGACTCGAGTGTCAGAAACAGGAAGAGTGGCGGGGTATTGAGGCCTTTTCAGAGTAAGATGATGGACAGGAATTCGACACGTGGCAAAGAGGGGGCACCTAGTCTCGACATGTGGCGTGGATCTCTCAAAATGCGCCATTTGGCTCGCCAGAGATGCGAAGGTTAGGAGGGATCGACGGGTGTTCGTTGGTGGCGGCAGAAATTTTATTAGTTTTTTTTTTTTATTAAAAATAATTTTTCAGTCAAAATACTTATTCTACTATATAAAAATTATATTTTAAAATAAATATTTTTAATTAAGATTTTATTTTGACAATTTTTATTACTAAATATTTTTCAAATGAATTTCATTTTAACCATTAAATCACAAAAAAAAATCTTATATATATATATATATATATATATATATATATATATATATATATATATATATATATATATATATATATATATATATATATATATATAGCCTAAGAACTCGTCGGGTTGATGGCGAACTCATCAAAATCATTATAAAGTCATGAAAGTCATAATAAATCCACTTGGCACATTCGTCCAAACTCAAGAGATTACCTAGTAGTTTGACGACCTCTTCAGCGGGTCAATTTTCTCTACAATAAGTCGGCAACTTTTCTCAACAAGTCAATGATCCGACAATACATCCCTTCCTTCTTAGAAAGGCTAAAAAGAGTTTTCCTCAAATCTTCACCTATTAGAATGGTACATATGACATCCTCTTTTCTATTATCTTTGATGATGAGATAAATGGTCTCTTCATGTTTACAGAAAGCCTAAGACAAAGTGCCTTTTAATCAGCTTTCCTATTCACCATTGCTATAGATGTGTCTTCTCTTATATACTTAGCGAAAAAGTTCTTAACTTAACATTATCTTCCATTAATAAAAATGAGCATTTAATTTCTCATATATCCAACATTTTGGAAATCACTAAATACCACGTCTCTCTAGAACACCTTGGTATCTCTCTTATTGTTAGTTGTTTTCAAGCCAAGGACTGCATTCCTGTTCTTGACAAGATTCATGATTGCTTGCAAGCCGGAAGTCTATATTTCTCTCATTTGGGGAAGATTTCATCTCATCAGATATTCTATTAACAATTATGTTTTTTATTGGCTACAATCTATCACATTGTCCAGATGTATCATTAAGAAAAATCACCTCGCTCAATTTGAGCTTTTTTTAACGATGGTGGGGACTTAAGAAAAATCTAAATCATCTCTTAAAACTATACCTCCATGCCTAAAAGCAAGTGGAAGAATTGGATTTGACACATTCTCTGCCTTAAACTTGCTTTGCAAAGTCAATATTATTCAGCCTTATCCTTGTCCATTTCTTCAACTAACCTAGAATGTTTTAATGCTATTACAAAGACAGCTATTTTGGATGGCATGAATCATGTTGTATGGAATACAAAACCTGCTTAAAGAATTCTCTTATTAAGCATGTTTTATTCTACAATTGTCTTGATGTTGTGGAATAGACTCATATAATTCAAAAGTCATTTTATAAAAAAATTTATTTTTTGTTAGTTGGTCATTAAAGGATTTATGTAGCTTCAATTTGTTAGTTGGCTATTTTTTGTTAGTTGGCGGCCTTCTAATGACCCGGTTATGAAAGTAGATGTATTAGATTTGATTTTTGTTTAGAAAGATAGAGGTAAACTTAAAAAAGACTTGCTTATAAACTATTAAAAATGACATTTCTTTATTAGATTTAGATGAGAATTTGACTCTTAATAGGACACAATGAACCAAAAGGATTCATGTAGCCGACCTCACATAGTGGGATAAAAGGCTTGTCATTGTTGTTGATTATTAAAGGGGGTTTAAAAATGTCAGATAATTTGTAATGGCAGACATCTTAAAGCGTACTCTCATCTATTCTTGATTACTGACCCCTTTTTGTCTACTTAGAAAGTTTATTCTCTTTGAGAATTCTCTCTCTTTGCAATCAAATTTATAACAAAGGCACTTCACCTAATTGTGGGTATAAATAAATAATAAGGCTTTATTTATTAACTATTTCTTTCGTGGTTTACACTATTTGTAGGATTAGAAATGAAAGAATCTTCAATCAGAGCATAAATGCATTTGATTGTCTTACTGCCAAGGTTAGACATCTAGTTGCCTATAAATTGTGAAGGCGAAAATTCAAAAGATCATAGCTGACGGAAATTAAGGTCATATCGAAGGGTTGGAAGAGGGTTAGTGCTTATGCCTAAAGCTTTACTCTATTAGCTTTACATCTTTATATGTTCTCTATCCTAAATTTTTGTCAAGCATCACTCTAGGACTAATTATTCCTGGCCTATCCTATTCATTGCTATTAGATGGTGCTTGTTTTGCATTTTCTCAATCTCCTTATTTTTGGTGGGTTATCTTTTTTGGTTTTGGGAGTTATTAATTCTTAATAATTCATTTTATTTGTATACTTGCTCTTTTTACAAAGCTCTACTAATTGTGTAAGCATTTTCATGTTATTTACGCATTGTAATCTCTTTCATTTAATGAAATTACGCTAAGCCCTCAAGATTTTGAAAAAAGAAGTACTTCCACAACTGATAAAAAAGAAATAGACATAATATTGATCATTGATATAAATCTATAATAACTAAAAGCTTTCTAATCACTTCACAATTATTTTAATTACTAACTAATACTTCAACAAAAATATATTTAGAAAATTTAATATATCTTATTTTGGCATACACATTTCTATTTTAAAGCACATCAATACTTCTCCATTAATTACGTTAGTTCAAAAAATAATTTTTATGATAAATCTTTCTAACAAGAAATTAAGTTAATTTTTCAACAATAATGTAATTTTTATAATCAAATGTGTTATTATGCATTTCATAATTTTGTTGTATAACTCATAAGTCCAAATTTAGTCATTCTCATTAATTTTGGCTTAAATAAATATTAGATATGCACATACACAAAAAGGTTTTATGGGATTTATATATAAACCATATAATTTTTATGTATTTATATATCTAATATTTAATATTTAATATTTATTTATATAATATTTTAATTTTTAAATTTGTCAAAATATATGTGTAAAATGATATATTTAGTTTATAAAAAATAATATTAATAATATAATTCAAAATGTTAAGTATTATATAAATAAATATAAAATTTAATGTTAGATTTATAAATATACAATAATTGTATGATAAGGATAGGTATATTAGCAAGAGTAGCAACATGGAAAGGCGGCGCCTTGCCAGGAGACCTAATTGGTGTTTGGCAAAGCCCAGAATTCGGGGAGATGGAGGGAGAAAGGAAGGTGGTGGTGGCTGCTCTTCAGTTTGCTTGCTCCGACTCCGTCTCCGGCAACGTTGAAACGGCTGAAAGGTGTCATTTTTATTTTTATTTTGTTACAGTTGATGATTTCCTGCAAATCCTCCCTGAATTGATTTAATTTATCAATCATGGATTTCTCTTGAAGACGAGTTCACCTCAGTCTACCCACTAGCTTCTCATCCAACCTCCATCCCAAGGTTGGACTCTTAGAACTTCACGCCCATCTACCAAATACCAACGAGCCCTAAGATAAAATAGAAGGATAAAGAAGTAAACGGAACAACTACAGTGTATCTTCTGTGATTCTGAACACCCTTGACATTGTGAAGGAATCTATCCTTAGCTTGTTCAAATATTGAGTACAATCTATTAAATTAATTGACCAAGAGCTGTAGTTTTAGTTTTTTGGAGGTCTATTTTAGTCCTATTTGAATTTATTATTTTGATTTAACCACAATAAATTTGATGATTTAATTGTAATCAATGTTATTTATCCTTTGTCTCGCCACCCCTAAATTTTCGGAATAAAGCTATGATCATGGTTATTCTTTGTTGGACTTGAAAGACCTACTCTAACCTAGGTTGGTCCGGGCGGTGATGGCTATTAACACGGGTGTCGTCTTGGTCAATGATTTGAAGTTTCCACATCATAAACGCATTGTAATGAGAAGAATTGTTGTAATATATCAAAATTGAGCAGATGGGTTGGAAGAAATCTAAGAAGGTTCTATATATCTTGTATTGATTTGATAGAAACAAGTAATAATTTCTTAACATTTTTATATGATTCAACTCCTCTCTATGAGATGAGTGTTTAGAGATGATTGACTTGCGAAAATTGTGGCATGTAGGAGGCACTATGGCTTGGAGAAGTTTAGTCATTTTATAATGATATGCACAATAACAAACGCCCACCAATGCAATCAAACCTCCTTAATGTACTGCTTATGACGAGAAGAATCCATGCAATTGGTCCAACAACTCGTTCCCACATGTTCAAGCTTTGGCGGTGGCAAAGTCATTTCTTATTAATGCTTATATATGGAAGTTGCATTATATAAGGAGTGTGACACAATTAGGTGGTCTTGTCTAACATGGGCCTACTTAAACTTGTTTTGCCTATTAAGGGCTGGCTTAGCTCCGATTCAATTAGCTCAAGTGTCCACAGACTTGATGTGGTGTGTCATATCTCATTTGAGGGCTTGTTATATTGTTATCTAGTCATCAGTTTAGTGGAATCAAGTTAAATTAGGGATTAGTTCACTCCACCTCAGTTTTCTCAAGATGCGTGATTCATGTCAATTATTATACTTGATTAGATAGTAGTTTTTTAGGATCCTGATAAAATTTGACATAGAAAATCAAAGAAAACAAGATAGCAAATTTTTTTTTTTTTTTGTAGAATTCTAAGAGTAGCATATTTAATCTGGGAATGTGAGTTTGAGAAAAAAAAGTTGTTATAAGGCAATATTTAGTCTGTAATAGTGTCCAGAAAGCTCAATTGATGTCATATCTTGTCTCATGATAATGTTGAATATGCTATATTAACTGTACATGCTAAAAAGTTGATTTGCATTTGATATTTGTACTTTATTTTCCTTTTGTTAAAATTGTAATTATAAATTTAAAACTTTATTCAGGTTGGTCAGGGCTGCTCACAAGAAGGGTGCAAACATTGTTCTCATTCAGGTATGCTTATTCTTTCATACTTTTGGTATAAATTTTCTTAGTACTTAAACTTTTAAATAGCCAATTATGAAATTGGATGACAAGTATTTTTCTGTGGTAATGAGAACGTACAATCGAATTCTTCCATCATGGTCACTTGCTATAGTGTCGATTAGATTCATCCTCTTTTTGTTACAGTAGAAACAAAGCATGTTGGAACCAATGTGTGAAAAGCTATGGTTTTTAATGATTTATTCATGTTATCATTGATATTTTATCATATTGGAAGTTATTTATTATTTAATATTTTGTATTCCCTTAATTGAGGTTATTCTCCTAATTATTTCTTTTGTATTTTTTTCTCATGTATTTGCCTACTAGAGACATTGAGTATTATGACAAAAAATATATCTATTAGTTTTCAATCACATTAACATGCCATCAGAGTCCTATTAAGGCTTAGTCATCAATTCCCTTCCCCATTCGCCCTCCTTGTCTTTTTCCTTTTCTATTCTTGTACCTTTACTATTATGTCTAATGACTACAATTGCCTATTAAACTTGTAGGTTGTAGACCAGCTGTGCTTATGCTACTTCGTTTGCCATGCCTCATTCTTTCTCATTGTGTTCTATTTTCCCGCTACTCCCGTTTGATGCGTTCGTTATCTCATTGGCTTGTGTGTTGTACTCAAACTCTACATGGGGTGCTTTAATCACTTAATGTGTGTGTCCAATCATGCATGTTGTGTGCATTCACACATCTCCTTCCTTTGTCCCACATTACTCACATGTAGTTGCACCTCTTGCTTGTTGCAAGCCTTCCTTTTGCTTGCGTTCTTCTTGCTCGTAGGAGCTTGCACATGTAACCAGTCTAAACAATCTTATATGATGATTAGTTTTTTGCAACCTCATTCAAGCATTGCCTTTCAATCTACTTAATTAACTCATTGTTGTCATCACCTTTTCATTGTGGTTTTCACCGATGTGAATCAAAACCCTCCTTCAATACTAATACCACAATCGAACTCATGGCATTAACTATCTTGTGGTCTCAAGCTTTCTGTTTCTTCATTGACTCTAAAAAAAAACTTCGTCATATGGACCTTCTAGTTCCAAAGTAACAAACAACACCAAACGTACAAAATGGTAGGTCTCTGATTATGTACTTCTCACCTTGAGCTCAATAGCTTAAATCTTAAATTCCTTTCAACGTCATGTTTTAGGATATTGCTAAAAGGGTTGTTGAATTTTTTGCATTCCATATACCAACATCTTTCCGATATAAATTCCTTACTCTTACATCTTCTCATGAAAATAGGACAACAAATTTGATTATGTTTACTACGACGGTACATTGAAAGATAAATGAGATGAATTTCTTCAACATCTCTCATTTACTGTTGATCCTACTAAAAAAATAAAATGAAGATTTTCTTGTTATTTTCTCTTTGGCTCCATCTATCTCTCCTGTTTGTTCAAGCTTAATTAATTATTGACTAAGCTGTTCTCAATATCTCCACAGCTTAATGCTCCTATTCTTATTATTATGAACAAACTGTTCTTATTGGTAACACAAGTGATGGTGAGGGTAATCGTGGTTGTTTGTGGTAGATCTAGTTGGTGTGTTTGTAATTGAAACTCTTTACCATATTGCCAACAATATTATAAGACTAATCACTATTCTGATTGTTATCGGGGAAATTTTGGTTATCCTCCTACCACTAAGCATGTCACCACTACTACCCTAATTTTGTTGGTCCTTATTTTGAAATTGTATCTCTCCCAAGAATAGCATGATTGCTTGAACTGGCTACCACTGCCTCTTACGTGATTTCATCTCGTTATGCCAAAACTATTTATTTTGGTATGTTTTATGTCGTAGATTTTGGTACTTTTTTCCACATGATAGGTAACCCGCAATTATTCTCATCTACTTCTATGCAATTTCTTTCTCCCTCCTATCATTGTTCTTGATGGATCCCCCCTCTTATTTCTAGAAAAACCTATAGGTCTCTTTAAACTTTCTTCTCAAATCCCACAATTGCTCAATAATTTTTTATCCCACCCACTATGTATTCCAATATCTCAGCACGAGAAGACATTTGATGGAGGTGTTGAAGTTGGAGGCATTTTCTATCTCTGCAATGCTCATTCATTTTCCTCTCTATTATTTCCCTTTATTATCGGCATTATCATCTTGGTCACCCTCCTCATCATCTTCCTCATCATCTTCATGAATTGACTCATCTTCTCTTCTCTGTTTTTAAATTTGAATGTTAAGCCATTAAGTATAGTAAATACCATAATGTCTCTTTTCCTACGTCAACATATTCTCATAACAGTGCTCCTTTTTGAATTGGTACATTATGATACCCAAGATCCAAATGTAGTGTCTAGTTATTTGTGTGTTCGTTACACCAAGGTTACTTGGATGTGTCAAATAAAATGTTGACCCAAAATATTTGTTTTATTAAAAATAAAACTTCAAATTTCCACCTCTTTTAAAATTCATCATTTTAATGATGCCTTGAAAGATACGCAATCTACTTTTTGCTCTTGTACTAAAAATGCTATAATCCATCAGTTACTCTACCTTTTTACATTCTTTTACTTTCTAATAAAGTGGTGTGGTTGAATTTAAACAAATATCTCCTTATCGTTGCTCATACCTTAATGTTTCACATGAAAGTTTCATGACAATTTTGAGGAGATGCTCTTCTTAATCAATTATTAGTCTTTCACTGCTCTGAGTCGGGCTTCTCTCTTGTTTATCTGCACAAATATATTTTTTCCTTGATTCATTATGTTTTCAATTGTATTGATTATGTGCACTCTCTTCATCCTGAATGACATAAACTATTTCCTTATTTTATTGGGTTATTCTCTTGCTCATGAAGGTTATCAAAGTTATGATCCATTTATGCCTTTATATAATCGTTGACATCATCTTGCATTGTTATATTCCACATAGCATCGCTTTATTACCCTTCTACCTCCACTACAAAATTTTCTTTAGGAATTCCACTTCCACCTCATGCTTTGATGCCTACTCCTATATTATGGGTTTATACTCGTTCGTCTCATCTATCCCCTTCACAAGCATCTCATTTCATCTTGTTCACTATGATTGGGCGTCTATCTACACTCAGAAACCTCAAATCTCTTTTTATTTGTTCTCCAAAAAGGTACACGATATTGTACTAACCACCTGATACATTCTTTTACATTGTTTGATCATTTTTCCACTTCCTTTTATTGTTTGGCCTTGTATCTCTTTGTTGTATCTATTCTTAGGACTTGCCTGATCCTAATTTGTAGCTTGCAATGGATATTGAAATAGGGACACTTCTTGATTACCCATTTCATGTCTATAGGTGTTACACGCTACTAAGATAAATTGATAGAAGTTCATGATATTGACTATGTTGATATCATTTCCCCAACATCTTGACTAAATCTTTCTTGCCTCATTCTCTATGTGGCCATTAACCAAGGTCCGACGATACTTCAAATGGATGTAAGTAATACTTTTCTTTATAAAGAACTATTCAAATAGATTTATATAGAGCAACCTGCGGGAATCCGTCATCTTGTGCTTGATTTAATAAATTTTAAAAGGTCCTTGCTAATGTTGCTCTTTGAAATTACTAAGTTTATCACTCTATCATCATTCCACATTCATCCTTCTGAATTATGATATTTGGTGTGCTTACTAATGATATTCTTCTTATTAGAAATAATATTTCTATCATTGAGGAAATAAAACATTATCTTTGGATGACATTCACAACTAAAAATTTGGTACGGCCAAAGTAGTTCCTCGACATCGAGTTTGCTTATAGAAAAGATGATGTTGATGTTTCCTAAAGGGAATATGGCATATACCTTCTTGAAGAAATCGAATTTTTCAGATGCAAACTTGTTGATCTCCCATGAATACCTTAGATACGTCCAATGATGAGGAAAGCTTCAAAGATACCCCTCTATTGTTTGGTCGATAAGCTTATTTATTTAACTGTAACCTGACTTAATATTGCATTAAGATGTTAAGGATTTTAAGCTATATTAATAAATCTTTGAGAAAGTACTAGTTTATCTAAAACAAAAATTAAAAAAAAAAAAAAAGAGGAGAGACACGTTTACTAATAGTATGGAGAAAGGAATCCTTAGGAGAGAGTAGAGAGGAAAGAGAGGAGGGAAGAGAGATATGTTTAAGAAGAAATAAGAGGGAATCTTGACTAAATTTAATTCAAAATCAAATATCCAAATTGAAGCTTTGAATTTTTTATCTATAGAAATAGGTCAAATGATTATTTAAAAAATAAATAAATAGTCCTAAAAATCTACCATCTAATTTAACAAAGAATTTAGTTCTAATGAAATGCTTAAAAAATATTTCAAATAAGTAAAAATTGTTAGAATAATCTAGAAAATGCTAGAATCTTCATACATGTTTTGAAAGTGTCAAAATTTTACACATGCTCTTGCATAAATTTTATAGAGTCTATTGACTAGCTCCATGATATACGTTTGCCTGATGTATGGGCAACATTTGGGTTTTGATGTTTGAACTTTTTATTCAAGTGAACCATGACAGTGGTGATACCTCCTTGATATGCTTTTGTCTAATGCATGTGCAATATTTGTGTTTTGATGTTACATTTCTTTGTGGAAAACAGGACAAAATGAGTAAGGTTCATGTTATGCATGATTACTTTAAGATTATTTGATTCTTTGACCTAAACTTTTGATAGACTTCCTTACCAAACATTAACTTTCTTAATTCAGGTTTTGTTTGGACAGCTTTCTTGCTGCTTCTTAAAACCGTTTTTGTACTAGAAAGCGGCTTTAAGAAGCAGCAAAAAAGCCATCCCAAATGAAGCCTTATCAGTGTTGTGGGCCAATAGCTTTATTTTTGCTGTTACCAAGTTAAAAAAAAACTAACACTTGATATTTTCTTCTGCAGGAATTATTTGAAGGCTATTACTTTTGTCAGGCTCAGAGGGAGGATTTCTTTAAGCGTGCAAAGCCTTATAAAGATCATCCAACAATTTTAAGGTAACGGATGAAGTGTTTTGCTTGGTGGCTTACATGCACTTTGGCATTCTTGGCCTGAACCTTCAATTTTGTGTGTTCAGGATGCAGAAACTTGCTCAGGAACTGGGTGTGGTCATACCTGTGAGCTTTTTTGAAGAAGCAAATAATGCACATTATAATTCAGTAGCCATTATTGATGCTGATGGAACAGATCTTGGGCTTTATAGGAAATCTCATATTCCTGATGGACCAGGCATGTTTAATTTTTGTTGTTGGGCTCTGTGAGGAATGTTTCATAAAGCAATCGAAAATTTTGTTCTTAACAGGATATCAGGAAAAATTCTATTTCAATCCTGGCGATACTGGTTTCAAGGTAGGTCCTAACTTTTTTTTTTTTTTGACAAGATAATTTTACTCTGGACAAAATTTGATATAATGAAACTTCGTATTTACTGGAACTGATCTTGTTCTCTTCAACCATTTTTTGGCAGGTTTTTTCAACTAAATTTGCCAAAATTGGAATTGGTAGGTCATTGAAAACTATATTGTTACTGTGTAGAAAGTGAGGATTTTTTTCCCCTTTGTTACAGGAACTAGTTGTCGATCTTCTATCGCTAGTCGAACCAACTTATATAAAAACTTCATTTATATAGACTTCTAGACCAAGTTTTACACTGGTGTAGCTTTTAGGTTTGAAGGATCCTACAAATTATTTGCAAGTGCTTCTCCTTTTATTTATACCTGAATTGACTTGCTAGCCATGTTTTGGACAAGTGAATCAATCTTCTAACAAATCTTTGGTACCTTCCTCTTTCTAGTGCATCATCATTCTTTTCTTCATCCAGTCTATGATTTGGTTCAATATTGATGGGTGGCAGTGACGATGAGGAGAGAAAAAAGTGGCAACTTTGAGCGAGGAATATGAGGTTGTAGGTTGTGAGTTTTCCCTGTATTTAGAATTCACACGATTTGCCAAATTCCCAATTCATAAAAAATAGGCATTGTTGCTAATACATTATATTAGAGGCACAATATGTTCTACTTGAGATATTCCATGAACAAGTAGATTGAACAAGTTAGCTGTTGCTACTGCTAATGATGTGATTATGATAGCTACTTGTTTTGTTCTTGCTAGCAATATGCTGGGATCAATGGTTTCCAGAGGCTGCAAGGGCTATGGTTCTTCAAGGAGCAGAGATATTGTTTTACCCAACTGCTATAGGATCAGAACCACAAGATTCAGAACTCGATTCTCGTGAACACTGGAAGCGAGTAATGTGTGGTCATGCTGGAGCCAACTTGGTAAGTTAGCTTATGCAATCAAAACATAATAGCTCTATGTGACTCGCTGAATAATCTCAGACAACGACATAGCATTCAAGAGTACAAAAATTTACAAGTTCGTAGATCGGCATAAAATTGATTGGCGATATTCATCAATCTTCTTCAACACTCTAGCTCACCATTTCTATACTTTTATATGCTTCCAGGTTCCACTTGCAGCCTCTAATAGAATAGGCAAGGAAACTATTGAAACAGAACATGGTGATAGCACAATAAAGTTCTATGGAAATTCATTCATAGCAGGTATTTCTATTGCATTTTCTTTTCGTTCTTAGAACTTCATGGAAAATTGTTCATTCTTTTCCATATAAAACTGGAATCAGGACCTACCGGCGAGATCGTGGCACTTGCAAATGATAAAGATGAAGCTGTTTTAACAGCTGAGTTCAACCTGGATAAAATTAAGTACCAGAGACATAGCTGGGGAATTTTCAGGGATAGACGCCCAGATTTATACAAGGCGCTCTTGACATTAGATGGAACCAGAAAATCATCATCAGGTTGAAGTTCTGAAACTTCCAATATGACTCAATAAGTTCTGATCAGTCCATGGAAAAAAAAAAAAGTTCATAATGTTGAACTGGAATGAAATAATTTATTATTAGATTGCACAATCTTAGCAATTTTCGCTGATATTTTATTCAGATAAGAACTGTAACCACATTTACAGCTTGAGAAAACTTTTGGAAGAGATTTGGAATGGTTTATAACAGTTGTATGAACTAACAAAGATTCCTATCTTTTTAATATCAAATTAGAGGTAGAAATGTCTGATTCAAAACTTGGATATTAAGAACATTGATACTGCCTATTAAGAACATTGATAATCATATATTAAAAAGGATAAAATTTATGGGGTAAAAAGTTGATCATATTTAATAAAAAAATATCATCAAAACTCAATGGCTGAAAATCAGTTTATTGAATAAATCTTAGAAATTATCTCAACGCAACAAAAATAATCAGTCATTGAATCCCATCAGAATACAGCACCACTTTCTTCCATAGCTGCCACATTTGATTAGATCATCACAGAAAGAACTCAATAATTTTTTAGCTTGAAGGTCTAGATGATAAAACGAAAAACGTTGTGATCAACACTAATTATCATCCAGATGAGTATCAATCTTAATTAGGTCAAACTATCAACCAATTGGTATAGCTCTTTATCTTTCATATTAACCAGCCAGCCATCCATCCAATCTCCTTTGCTTACATGCAAATATTATATTTTTGTTCATGTCATGTATGCAAGATAATAATTCATAAAATACAAAGAAATATATCAATTATATCTATTATGCATTTATTCGAAACGACTGCAAAACTATAACATCAGAAACCCTTGCAAAGTGAATGAAATCATATTTTCAAGTTATTGGCTAACAAGGTAGATCATATATGCCCATTCTGTACAAATGCAAAGGTCAATGCTCCTCTTTCAATTACAGATAAGGACTTTTTCGTCTCTACAAGTTCTTCAATAGGTAAACGTATGTAGAGATCATAATTTTACATGTTTCACAACTTATGGGTGTTTACCCGTTCTGAAAGATTACGAACCTCAGCAGCTCAGCTTCTACGGGACCATTGAGTTGTTTTTTTTTTTTTTCTCCATCGCAGAAGCATAGTCTCCCTCCTGTAAGTCTTAATCAATATTAATTTCATTATGATTAGAAAAAATAGAGAAGAAAGCAATAGATGCATTGACACCCTCACTCAGGTTACGGGATTCTTACACTTGTACTCCTTTTCTTTAATAGCTCTCATTGCTCATCTCCTATGGTGTTGCTCTGATGCTAACTCCAGACCAACCTAATGAATAAGCAACAGTGACTTCAAAAGAATAAATCAGTAGCAGTTATGATAGAAAGTTTGTCTCCTGGTCTTAGATTAGCCACAAATGGCTGCCATGCGATTCATTTCGTATTAAAGGATAACGTCTCCACGATTTGGTGCTGTTATAAAACCTTCAGTTAGTGTTTCTGGTTCCCTGTGATAATACTCTCAAGCTTGCAGAAGATTTGCAGAAGGAATAACGCAAATGCATTACCGAAAAACAATTCTATTGGCTTTGCTCAAGACATTTCATTCAGAAGCCCGTAAAGAGTTCAGAGAAACTTTATCTGGAAATAATGGCCTCACCATTAAAGATTTCTGAGTTGCAAATGCGGATTGCCAAATTACCACCAGAGGCTGATCAAGTTCAGTTTCTTCGCTGCATCAAGGTTCAATAAGAAAGGAATGAATAAACAGTATGTACAACTTTTTCCTGAGAACCGCAGGCTCCCTCGTTATGATTGCAAACAGATTCATTCGTAACAAATAGTAAGTCATCCTTTTAATTTATTTTATCTTTTTTTTTTCTAGCATGAAGCAAAAGAATGAAATCAAAGAAGTGAAGATGTGTACAAATTTCTTTCAAGATTCCTCCGAAGCTCTGAGAGACATCAGGAAAGTGGGAAGTTTTAAAAAGAATGGCTGCATCTGCATGATCCAAAGACAGCTAGAATGCCTCCCAACAGCAAGAGACTATAACCTAGAAGATTATTTACACTATCCAAAGATCCCAAATTCTCCCAAGTGCACTATATCGCAGGTTGCCACCTATTCCAAGTGAAAGTAATCAAGGATACTTCTATAACAAAATATTAAGCCTAATCTGCACATTTGCAATTTTTGACGTGCAAAAAGAAGACTGATCATCAATGCTTCTTCCATTACAAAATAAAACAAATTAAATCCAATAACTTCTAGGCCATGCAAAATAGCCATCAATGCCCACAAGAAGATGTACTAGCATATCAAAAATATTTATTTCTGTGCAAGAAAGAAAAACCAGGAAATTTTTTTTTTCTAGGATTTGCGCCTACTTTTTTTATGAGAGTATCACTCGTGAATTTGCTAATCAAGCACAGAAGAGACTTAACATGCAACTACTCAATGTAAATGTAATTAAAATATTTGTTCTTTGCAAACTGAGTAGGCCAATTAAAACCATCAAATTTATTTAGGCCTCATTAAGAATAATGACAAGTATTGGATGGGCGACACTGCTACGGTTGCCTGACGAGAGGATCCTGCAGCCATCCATGATGCAGAGCCTCACAACATATCCATCTCTATCTATATCCCATGTGAGTTGGACAGTGTAGCTTTTTATTTATTTATTTATTTGGGACTTGTGAGTATCAAAGAAAATATTTGATGTAGGCATAATAGCATTACTCCTCTTTATTTTACGGAAGTACGAGGAAAAGCAAAAAGAGATAATCACCTCCTTCCTGCGACGCAAAAAAACTTTAAAACTCAATCATATAAGATGGCTGCAACACCTTAAACTTGAAAAGCAAAACAGAGAAGTTTCTTTGTTGCGAAACAATCAATTGAGAAGAGTAAAATGAAATAACAACCTTCAAAATGGCTCTGGATATCACCCCTATCCATTTATGTGTGAGGTTATATGAGTGAAGCATTACTCTGACAACAAATGAACGTAGCAATAACCTCATCACAGCCATGTATGACTTTCAATGGCCAGCCAAGCCCAACAAAAGCACAAGTTTTTGGATCAGTCGGGAGTTGAAGCCAGTTATCAGGCTAGGGCTGTGACAAGAGAAAATATGGCTCCAAAAGGAAGAAGAAAACTTGCTCTCTCTCTCTCTCCCTCGCATCTATATGCCCAAAAAAAAGCCATATTTTCTATAGGTGTGAATATTGATTTCACCCTCATTTTATGAGGACTATAAGATCTGAGTTCAAGTTTCCTATAGGCAAAAGCCCCTATAGTTAATTACCCCTCCCGATAGCAAGAGAGAACTTTCGATTATGGTTGGTTGTCAAACAAATATGTAATATCCGGGTATAGTAGCAGCATGATTTTGTATTTGAAAATTTAATATTTAAAATTGAAAATATATCACCTTGCACTTAGAGTGCATGGTCGGAAAAATGATGATAGACCCGATCTATATCCCATGATATCGTCGTCCAGGGTCATCATGATCCGGGTCTACATAGTCAACCAAAATAGTCGACCCAACCTGACAAAAGGACCACTGGTATATTGCATTTTTTGTGGCAGTAGCTTTAATAGAGCTTCAACCACAAGCGATGTAGAAAAATATTCTGTGACATAATGATATGATTCGCTGACAACCTAAAATAACTGCTAATAAAGAATAAAACTGAGCAACTAGGTGTAAATGAGCTAAAGCTTGAGCAAGTTGCAGCAGTGTTTAGGTCGGTTCATTTCCTATCAAACTAGAGTAGGTAAAGCAAAGAAACATGAACTCTTTGCAAACATCAAGCTATATTGATAACCATAGGAGCAACCAATTGGAATTCAATAGTGTATTTACAAATGCAAGCCCAAAATTCAGTATGATCGCTTAATAGCAACAGGATTTTACAATCCACAAAATATATCTAATCCTCACAATGGCCGCATCTGCATGATCAGAATACTTAACATGCCACCCAACAACAAAAGACAATAAGCCATGCGCGTCTCAAAGATCTTATCCAACGAAAGATATTTTGGATCAAAGAAGAATAAGAAAGGACCACTGGATCTCTACAGAATAGAAAGAAAAATTTTTTTGAAATGGCGTGAATGATAAGAAAATATTTGCTGTTTGCAAACTGAAAAGCCCAATCATAACAATCAAATTCAATAAAAATGTCAGCATCTAGAATGATGACATAAACAACTGAGGGGTGGCACTACATCGGTTGCCAGAGAAGAGGATCCCCTGGCCATCCATTAAGCAGTCAGCTCTCTGTGGCAAACCAAGCCCAACAAAGCCACATATTTCAGATCATTCAAAAGTGGAGGCCAGCTGTCGGACTAGGGCAACACCAAGTACTTTCAGTGCAAGTGACAAAAATCAGGAATAGAAAGATTTTTTTTCAAATATTTGACCGTTATTATTTATCAAAGTATGAATTCACTAATGAAGCAACAACGAGAGACTATGCATGCAACTACACGATAGACAACCATTTGAAATGGTGTGAATGCGAACTCAGCGAACAAAACATTTGTTGCTTGCAATTGCTTGCAAACTGAGAAGCCCAATCAAAACTATCAAATTCAATTAAAATGTCTTATCTAGTATAATGGCATAAACAACGGATGGGTGGCACACTGCATCGGTTGCCTGAGTAGAGAATCCCCTGGCCATCCATGCGGCAGCTACCCCTATGCGAACTAGACAAGCCCAACAAAGACACAAATTTCATATCATTCCAGAGTTTAAGCCAGTTGTGAGAGTAGAGCAAGCCCAACAAACGATATTTTGCATTCAAGAGGAATAAGAAAGGGCCCCTGGATCTCTACAAAAAAAAAAAGACAATTTTTTTGGAAATGGTGTGAATATAATACAATATTTGCTGTCTGCAAACAGAAAAGCCCAATCACAATAATCAAATTCAATAGAATTGTCGAATCTAGAAGGATGAAAAAAACAACTGAGGGGTGGCACTGCATCGGTTGCCTGAGGAGAGGATCCCCTGGCCATCCATGAAGTAGTCAACTCTCTGTGGCTACCCAAGCCTAACAAAGCCACATTTTTCTGATCATTCAAGGGCAGCTGTTAGACTAGGGCAACACCAAGGAAATGTAGGATCAATGATGAAGGAGACGTGTGTAATTGAGAAATTATTCTGTGCGGAGTCTGTACATATCTCTACCTCCGGACTACAATCATGTCAAGTTTGTAGTCAGGCTAGGGCAAAAAAATGAAATAAGGTGGGCCAGGTGGTTTAACATGTACACCACCTCTCTCGTATATTTCAAATTATTCGAGAATGGAATCCAGTCCGTGTTATTAGATCTAAAGAGAGAAGAGAGAACTGACTATTCTCCCTCCCTCCCTGGCTATCCAAGTCCAACAGAGCCACCAATTTCAGAGGCTGTTTGGTATCGGATTTACAGCAAGATTTAAGTTGGATTTATGCTAAATCCAGCCAAACGGTTTTTGTGCGCACGTTAAATCCCGGCGATAGGTAAATCCCGGATTTAAGGATTTACGGCATAAATCCCGAATTTACTAAATCCCTCGGTTCGGTGGATTTATGAGATTTGGCCGAAGAAGCACGCGAAAAATAGAAAGTTACCTACACAACCAGCGACACATGCAATCTCTACACCTCCTGCGAAGCAACCAAGCTGAACAGCAAGGACGAAAAGAGAAGATGAAAGGCAACCCTTAGAAACCTCTAAGTTATTATTGATAAATTTAATTAATATAATTTAAAATATTAATAATTAATTAATAATCTAACTCGTGCATAAATTAATTATCTAATTTAACTTAATTGTATAATTAGTATATATATATATATATATATATATATATATATATATATATATATATATATAATTAAATATAAAATTAATAATGTAAATAATAATTAATAAGTAACTTATCCTGAACATGTTATTAAATTCATAATATATTAAATTTATATTTTAATTTATAATTATCTTCTTCATATTTAAATTCCTAATTGACTGTCATAAATCCGGAAACATGTTACCAATTTAACATTTGTCATATCAAATAATTTTCAAAATTTAATACATTCAGGATTAACAGGATTTACTAAATTCCACTAAAGTTAAATCCCACTTGTTGCCAAACAGCACCTTGCAAAGAAAGCTACCACCTTTGGATCATTGGAGTTGAAACCAGAAGTCAGGCTAGGGCACGAATTAAATAAGAAGATTTACATACATACCACAAAAATCTAATGAATCCAATAAGGAGAAAAGACGCAAGACTCTCCTATCTGAAAAGCCGAGAGCGGAAACCAGCCTTCAGGCCAGGGCAATACCAACTAAGGAAACATTAGATCCAAGAGGAAGGAGAAATAAGCATTCTCTCTCTCTCTCTCTCTCTCTCTCTCTCTCTCTCTCTCTCTCTCTCTCTCTCTCTCTCTCTCTCTCTCTCTCTCTCTGTAGCCAACATAAGTAAATATAATAGTTTTAAGTGTTATGTATGTAAAAATCCCTATATATATATATATATATATATATATATATATATATATATATATGAGTGCAACAATTATTTGCCTAAAAAATGTCAAAAAAGGAGGATTTACAGAGAGTACTGCATCACCTGCAAGAGTGAAAAATCCAAGATGCTAGACAAAATGTACTGAAAATCAACAAAGGAAAGAATACCAAGACCAGAATTCTGAATAAAATTAAAAATATTAATAATAACATAAAAAATTCATATATGGTCGTCTAATTTTTTAGGCAACTGGAAAATGCAGTTTACTTACATTACAAGAGGCTCAGTCAATCCTTCAACACAAAGTCTGCTAATTAGTCATAATTTATGGTTGGGAAGAAACAGCTAGTGCATTTTTGTAGCAGTAGCTTCAATAGAACTTCCACCACAAACGATGTAGAAAAATATTCTGTGACATTGTCCACTTGGAAAAATTATATCATTCGCTGACAACCCAAAATAATTGGGATTGGGACAAGGATAACTAATAAAGAATACAACTGAGCAACTAGGTATACATGAGCTAAAGCTTGAGCAATTGTAATGTTCAGACCGGTTCATATCCCATCAAACTAGAGTAGGTAAAGCAGAGGAAGATGAAATATTTGCAAACATCAAGCTATATTGATAACCATAGGAGCAAACAATTGTAATTTCATAGTGTATTTTCAAGTGCAAGCCCAAAATTCAGTATGATCGCTTGACAGCAACAGGATTTACAATCCACAAAATATATCTAGTACTCACAAGGGCCCCATCCAAGTATGAATTCACTAATGAAGCATCAACGAGAGACTATGCATGCAACTACACGATAGACAACCTTTTGAAATGGTGTGAATGAGAACAAAACAATTGTTGTTTGCAAACTGAGAAGCCCAATCACAACTATCAAATTCAATTAAAATGTCTTATCTAGAATAATGGCATTGTTAAGTCCTGCAAAACTTGCGGCGGTAGAGAAATATAAAGTTTAACGTCTTAGCATTGTATGAAGATCCAGCACACAATCAGATAAAAAAAGAAGGTACAGTATTTATAAGAGACACCAAGATTTTTACAAGTAAAACCCTAAAAAAAGGAAAAACCACGAGGTCTATCCTAATTTGAATGAATTCACTAGTATTTGCAGTTGATTACAAATGAGGCCAGTAAATAGGAGAGAGATCAAGGATAAATTGGGAGTGGTTTTAATGGACAGTCGATGTTGATTCCCTTGATTGTGGACTACTTACTGGGCATTTGAATGTCTTAATGATATCAGAATTTAGCGATCTTGAGCTCGTGGATTTGTCTCTTTGAGCCGCTTGATTTGAATATAAGCATGTCACGTTTGGAAACCATTTGGTAATCCAAATTATGGTTTTAAACTTCAAAATGTGATTCAATCTTGTATTTGGACTCATTTGGGCTCGGATTGAGTCGAATTTGGTGTCGTTGGATTCTTATTTCCGCGACGTTCAGTTCGGCTGTAGGTTTACTAAAATTGGAGATCAGATGGTCCCCGATTTAATTTTTCAAGTTTCCAACTTGATTTTGCCTCGAGGTTTGTGCCCGATCAAGATAATTTTTTGATGATATATCAAGCATAAATGACAGATGGCTGGCACACTACATCGGTTGCCTGAGGAGAGGTTCCCCTAGCCATCCATGCGGAAGTTACTGTGACTAGACAAACCCAAGAAAGCCACAAATTTCATATCATTCCAGAGTTTAAGCATGCCGTGAGAGCAGATCAAGCCCAACAAACGATATTTTGGATCCAAGAGGAAAAACAAAGGGCCTCTGTAACTCTACAAAATAAAAAGACAATTTTTTTGGAAATGGTGTGAATCATAATAAAATATTTGTTGTTTGCAAACTGAAAAGCCCAATCACAACAATCAAACTTCAATAAAAATGTAGCATCTAGAATGATAACAAAAACAATTGAGGGGTGGCACTGCTTCGGTTGCCCGAGGAGAGGATCCCCTGGCCATCCATGAAGCAGTCACCTCTCTGTGGCTAACCAAGCCCAACAAAGCCACATAATTCAGATCATTCAACAGTGGAGGCCAGCTGTTAGACTAGGGCAACACCAAGGAGAAATTATTCTGTGCGGACACCGGAACGTCGAAAGGCGAATCATAATGCGCCACCTCACCCGATAAAGCGGGTGAGTCCGGATGGAGTGCATTTATCAACACCAAGGATATGTTGGATGGAGAAATGTGTGAGTGGAGAAATTATTCCGTGCGGAGTCCGGACATAGCTCTACCTCCTCCGGACTACAATGAAATCGTGTTATTGATTTGGATTCATTTGCGCTCGGATTGAGTCGAATTTGGTGTCATTGGGTTCGTATTTCTGAGACGTTCAATTCGACTGTAAGTTTCCTGAAATTGGAGTTCAAATGGTTCCTGATTAAATTTTTGAAGTTTCCAACCTGATTTTGCCTCGAGGTTTGTGCTCGATCAAGATAATTTTTTATGATATATAAGTCATAAACAACGGATGGGTGGCACACTGCATCGGTTGCTTCGGGAGAGGTTCCCCTGGCCATCCATGAGGTAGTTACCCCTCCGTGACTAAACAAGCCCAACAAAGCTACAAATTTCATATCATTCCAGAGATTAAGCCTGCCGTGAGAGTAGAGCAAGCCCAACAAACGATATTTTGAATCCAAGAGGAATAAGAAAGGGCCCCTCGATCTCTACAAAATAGAAAGACAATTTTTTTGGAAATGTTGTGGAAGACTATTCTCTCTCCCTACCTGGCTATCCAAAGCCCAACAAAGCCACAAGAAAAGAAAAGAAAGCTACCACAAAATTCTAATGAATCCAATTAGGAGAAAAGACCCTCCTATTTGAAAAGACGAGAGCGAAAACCAGCCATCAGGCGAGGGCAATACCAACTAAGAAAACATTAGATCCAAGAGGAAGGAGAAATAAGCTCTCTCTCTCTCACTCTCTAGCCAACAAAGCCACAATTTCGAATCATTGGAGAGGAAGCCACTCGTCAGGCTAGGGCACAAAAGAAATAAAGGGGTTCAAACAGCATTCTAATGGATCCAAGAAGGAGAAAAAACCCTAAGGGGCCGTTTGGTATCGGATTCACAACGGAATTTAAGTAGGATTTACACTAAATCCAGCCAAATGATTCTTTTGCACGCGTTAAATCCCAGATTTAAGGATTTACGACCTAAATCCTGGATTTAATAAATCCCTTGGTTCGGCGGATTTATGGGATTTGGCCGAAGAAGCGCACGGAAGGTAGAAAGTTGTCTTCACAAATTAAAATTCATTGCCCAATAGGCAACATACTAGTATATCAACATGTCTTTTCAGTGCAAGTGACAAAAATCAGGAATTGAAAGATTTTTTTTCAAACATTTACCTGTAATTATTTATTCAAGAATGAATTCGTTGCTGAAGCACCAACGAGAAAATAAGCATGCAACTACACGATAGAAAGGCAAACCTTTTAAATGGTGGGAATGAGAACAAAACATTTGCTGTTTGCAAACTGAGAAGCCCAATCACAATATCAAATTCAATTAAAATGTCTCATCATAAACAAACTGATGGGTGGCACTGCATCAGTTGCCAGAGGAGAGGATCTATTCAAGCCCAGCAAAACCACAAATTTCATGTAATTCCCCAGAGTGTAAGCCACACGTTAGGGTAGGCCAAGCCCAACAAACGATATTTTGGATCCAAGAGGAATAATAAAGAACCCCTACATCTCTACACAATAGAAAGACAACTTTTAGGAAACGGTGTGAATGAGATCAAAATATTTGTTGTTTGCAAACTGAAAAGCCCAATCAAAATTAAAATGATGCATCTGGAATAATGGCATAAACAGCTGATGGATGGCACTGCATCAGTTGCCAGAGGTAAGGATCCCCTAGCCATCCAAGAAGCAGATAGCCAAATCATTTAGGTCTACCTCTACGGCTCTACCTTTCTTAATGTAGACCAGATCTAATACATCTACAATCCAGATTGGGTCATCGAAAGGACGAAGTTTTATGTGACCAAGCCATCAATAAGGAGCTAGAGCTACTCCAACCTTTTCTAGTATATACTCATTTTGCATTCTGTCGGTAAGAGTAAAGGCACTCATCCACCTGAAGATCATCATCTTTGCAACACTTGACTTAATTTTATGCTTCTCTTTTAAATATCAACATTCTACACTATAAATCATTGCAGGTATCAACACCATCTTATAGAATTTTCCCTTAAGTTTGAGAGGTACATTAGACCCAATGTGTCGAATACGGCTTTTGTCATATCCAATTAAAATACTATTTAATTTGTAAAGGACACGCACATCTGATACGCGTTTATGTTGATAAACAAAAAAAATCTAAAAAAAAGAAGCAACGTATTTACTTCCGCGGCTGCGAGTGAGGTACTCTCATTTCTGAGATGGATTTGAATCTCTTGATGATATGGAAATATTAGAAATTGCTAATCTTTCACTTGATGAGCCTAAATTAGAAATTATGACATTTGATGAAGATGATATAGAAGTTCAAAGACAAACCACCGAAGAAGCTAATCATATCATTTCTTCTATTGAACAATTGAAACTTCATGTGCTAGACAATTTATGTTTATGATTTTGTTGTTGTACTAGACATTTAATGCTTACTTTTATTTTGATATTATAAGCTACAAGGCTACAAAAGATATTGCTTTCATTTTTTTCCAAATATTATGCTTTGATTGCTTTATTTATTTTTATGTATATGATTTATAAATTATAATGCCGTGTCCGCGCCATATTTGTATCCTGTATTTTTACGAATTGACGTATCCCGTATTCGTATCGTGTCGTATCCATGTCGCCGTATCTGAATCAATGGAACATAGCTTTAAATAACATACCCGAGATATCTAAGATGTGCATCCTTTTTAATGACTTTTTTGCCTAAAATCACAAACTCCCACTAGATCTATTACTACTAAATTACACTCCATTTGTTCTATTTTAGATTTACTCAAGGGAAAACTTTTAAACATTAACACGACCTCCATAATTAAAGTTTCCCTTCAACTCCCTCTCTAGTATTATCAACGAGAAAAAAAAATCCACAGCAAAAAGCATACACCAGGGTACATCCACTTGCAAATGTCCAGTAAGAGCATCTATGACTAAAGCAACAAAAGAAAGGAGCTTAAAGGTGAATCTTGATGTAATCAAACTGATATAGGAAAATACTTGGTCAAACCAATTTGTGTTTAAACACAAGTAATAGCTCCTGCATACCGAGTAAATAATGCATTACCTGCCCTTTGTTGTTTTACTTTTTCAAAGAAGGATTCATAAGACTGAGAGAGTGAGGTTTTTTTTTTTTTTACATTAAGAAAGTTGAGGTTAAGGACCCTATATGGATGCCTTATAGCCTTAGAATTAATAGAGTATATATGAATGTAATATATTGTCTTGATATTAATTTGACATAACTTCCCACCAAGACCACAAAACTCCTCTCCTTCATGGGACCCTATGATGCACCGACACTTCTCCTCAAAGAGGCGTGCAGTGTCCGACACCGTGTCCGACACGACACTCCTCCGACACGTGTCGGACACGCCGAAAACGTGTCCGATTAAAAAATATTAAAAACAAATTGGACACGCGTGTCCGACACGCTTATCTTAAATATTTTATAATTTTTTTAAAATATAATTTCTTATTTTGGCGAGATTTAAACTAAATTTCTTATTTTTTATCCACAACACCAAATCAACGTCTGCATTTAATACCCTTCATCGAATATTCTCATTTTTATTTCTCTTTGAAAGTGAAGGTATTTTCATCTCTTCTCTTTTTGCATAATTACAAATCTTTTTCTTTTTGAACCAGAGTTGAAAGCAGTGATATTCAATGATGATGATATTAAATGCCAAAAACAAACCTCTAAAGCTAATCCTAGTAGTTGAAGCTTGAATGCTTGATGTTGTAGTAAGTGATTATTTGTTTATATTTTTGTGGTTGTACTAGACTTTTTGTACTAAATATTTTATATTACAAGCTAGAAAAGTTATTATGTCATTCATTTATTATTGTTTGTCATTTTTAATATAATATTACATTAATATATATACACTATATAAAATATGTATTGCCGTGTCCGCGCCGTACCCGTGTCCTATATTTTCAAAAAAAGTCGTGTCCCGAGTCCGTGTCGTGTCGTGTTCGTGTCGCCGTGTCCGTGTCCGTGCATCATAGATGGGACCACAAATGAAGAACATTGCAACTCTCAAGAGGCATGCAGCCATTATATATATATATATATTCAGAAAACATGAAAAATTGCAGAATTGAAAAGAATCATAAATTAGGAGAAAAAAAAACGAGTTCATAAAAGAAGTACCAACATTCTATAGGTTCTGATGTTATATAACGAAAGCCATGATAATTAATCAGCAATTAAACTCGAAAACTGGTGTTTCAATTACATATTGCACGCAAGTGAAACATTTATTAGCCTCATAAATGTCAAAAAGAGGATTTAAGGAAAGTAGTACAACACCAGCAAATCAAACGAAATGATAGTGAAAACCCAGGATGCTAACCATAATATACTGAAAATCAACAAAAGAAGAATACCAAGACAAAAAAACCAATTCTGAATAAAATTAAAATTATTAATAATAACATAAAAAATACATATTTGATAGTCTAATTCTTTAGCCAACAGGAAAATGCAGTTTGTTTGCATTACAAGAGGCTCAGTTAATCCTTAAATACAACATAGAGAAAAATCAAGTATAATCTGTAAATTAGTGATAATTAATTGTTGTGAAGCAACAGCTAGCGCATTTGTGTAGCAGTAGCTTCAATAGAGCTTCCACCACAAGCAATGTACAAAAATATTCTGTGACATTGTCCAATTGGAATAATGATATGATTCGCTTACAACTCAAAATAACTGGGACAAAGATAACTAATAAATAAAACAACTGAGCAACTACGTGTAAATGAGCTAAAAGCTCGAGCAAGTTGTAGCCGTGTTTAGCTAAGTTCAATCCCTATCAAACTTGAGCAGGAAAGCAGAGGAACAGAAACTATTTGCAAACATCAAGCAATATTGACAACCACAGGAGCAACAAATTGGAATTCAATTGTGCATTTTCAAGTGCAAGCCCAAAATTCAGTATGATGTCTTGATAGCAACAGGATTTACAATCCACAAAATATATCTAATCCTCACAATGGCCGCATCTGCATGATCAGAAGGCATAACATGCCACCCAACAAAAAAAGAAAAAAACCCATGGGCGTCTCATAGATCTTATCCAACAAACGAAATTTTGGATCAAAGAGGAATAAGAAAGGATCACTGGATCTTTACAAAATAGAAAGACAATTTTTTTGGAGATGGTGTGAATGATAATAAATTATGTGATGTTTGCAAACTGAAAAGCCCAATCACAACAATCAAATTCAAAATGTCGCATCTAGAATGATGATCTAAACAACAGAGGGAAGGCACTGCATCGGTTGCCTGAGGAGGCCATCCATGAAGCAGTCACCTCTCCGTGGCTAACCAAGCCCAACAAAGCCACATATTTCAGATCATTCAATAGTGGAGTCCAGCTGTTAGACTAGGGCAACAACAAGGAGAAATTATTTTGTGCGGACACCGAACGACCATAGACGGGATGGAGAAATGTGTGAGTCGAAAAATTATTTTGTGCGGAGTCCGGATGTAGCTCTACCTCCTCCTGCATACATATCTTTAATGATTTGAATATAAGCGTTATTAACTCCTTTCGTTTCAAGAATTCTCCATAGCACTTCTCTTGGAACTTTATCATAAGCTTTCTCTAAATATATAAATATCATATGTAGATCCCCCTTATTCTCTCTATATTTCTCCATCAAACCTCTCAATAAATGTATCATTTCCATAGTAGACCTGCCCGGCATGAATCCAAATTGATTTTGAGAAACATTAGTATCACGCAGCAACCTACGCTACCATAAATCGTGCCCATAGTTTTAAAGTATGATACATTAACTTAATTCATCTATAATTCGCACAAGTTTGTCCATCATCTTTATTCTTAAAAATAGGAATTAACACACTCATTTGACATCTTTTAAGTCTTCAAAACAATAGTAAAAAATTTAATAAGCCAATAAATTCCTTTATCTCCTAAGCATTTCCACACCTCTATTGGAATATCATCAGGTACAACAAATTTTTCATTCTTCATTTTCTTTAAAGCCTCTCTAACTTCAATTTTACTAATATGCCGATAAAAATAAAAATCTTTATTTTCATTTAGGGTTTAGGGTGCTAAGGTCATTAAAGTCAACCGTATTTTCACATTCTTTATTGAAAAGTTTAGCAAAATACCTTATCCACCTTTGTTGGATATCATCTTCTAAGAAAAGTACTTTTTGATCTTGATCCTTAATACAATTAACTTGAACTAAATCCTTGCTACTCCATCTCTTGAAATAATGATATGATATACTGACAACCCAAAATAACTAGGACAAAGATAAATAATAAATAATACAATTGAGCAACTAGGTGTAAATGAGCTAAGCTTGAGCAAGTTGTAGCCATGTTTAGGTAAGTTCATTCCCCATTAAACTTGAGCAAGAAAATAGAGGAGCATAAACTCTTTGCAAACATCAAGCAATATAGCCAAGAACAGGAGCAACCAATTGGAATTAAATTGTGCATTTTCAAGTGCAAGCCCAAAATTCAGTACGATCACTTGATAGAAACAAGATTTACAATCCACAAAATATATATAATCCTCACAATGGCCGCATCTGAATGATCAGAAGACACATAACATGGCACCCAACAACAAAAGACAATAAGCCATGGGTGTCTCAAAGATCTTATCCAATCCGACGATCCCAAATCCCCCCAAGTGCAGTGTGCACTACATCACAAGTTGCAACCTATTCCAAGTGAAGATAATCAAGAATACTTCCCCAATCTTGCATGTCATGCTCAATGCTTGGCCCCATCCTACACATTTGCACTTTTGTTAGGTTTAAAAAAAGGAAACTGATCATCATTGTCTCCTCCTTAAAAAAATAAAACAAATTAAATTCAATTAAATTCCAAGGACCAAGCAACATAAACATCATTGCCCAATCAGTAACATACAACTATATCAACAAGTACTTTCAGTGCAAATGACAAAAATCAGGAATTGAAAGATTTTTTTTTTTTTTCAAAGATTTGCCCGTAATTATTTATCCAAATATGAATTCACTAATGAAGCACCAACGAGAGACTATTCATGCAACTACACTACAGACAACCTTTTGAAATGGTGTGAATGAGAACAAACCATTTGTTCTTTGCAAACTGAGAAGACAATCACAACTATCAAATTCAATTAAAATGTTTTATCTAGAATAATGGCCTAAACAATGGATGGACTACAATGAAATTGTGTTATTGATTTGGACTCATTTGCACTCGGATTGAGTCGAATTTAATGTCATTGAGTTCGTATTTCCGAGACGTTAAATTCAACTGTAAGTTTGTTGAAATTGGAGTTCAGACGGCTCCTAATTTAATTTTTGAAGTTTCCAACCTGATTTTGCCTTGAGATTCGTGCCCGATCAAGATAATTTTTTGATGATATATCAATCATAAACAACGGATGGGTGGCACACTGCATCGGTTGCCTCGGGAGAGGTTCCCATGGCCATCCATGTTGCAGTTACCCCTCTGTGACTAAACAAGCCCAACAAAGCCACAAAATTCATATCATTCCAGAATTTAAGCCAGCCGTGAGAGTAGAGCAAGCCCAACAAACGATATTTTGGATACAAGTGGAATAAGAAAGGGCTTGAAAATCGGCGGATAAAGGACTAATGAAGCACCATAAACATCATTGCCCAATCGGTAACATACTATTATATCAACGATTGCTTTCAGTGCAAGTGACAAAAATCAGGAATTCAAAGATTTTTTTTCAAAGATTTGCCCGTAATTATTTATTCAAGTACGAATTCACTAATGAAGCACCAACAAGAAAACTACACCATAGACGTCCCTTGGAAATGGTGTGAATGAGAACAAAACATTTGCTGTTTGCAAACTGAGAAGCTCAATCACAACTACCAAATTCAATTAAAAAGTCTTATCTAGAATAATGGGACAGGATACCCTGGCCATCCATGCGGCAGTTACCCCTCTGTGACTAGACAAGCCCCGCAAAGCCACAAATTTCATATCATTCCAGAGTGTATGCCAACCGTCAGGGCAGGGCAAGCCCAACAAACGATATTTTGGATCCAAAAGGAAAAAGAAATGACCTCTGGATCTCTAGAAATTAGAAAGACAATTATTTTGGAAATGGTCTGAATGATAATAAAATATTTCCGGTTTGTAAATAGAAAAGCCCAATCACAACAATCAAATTCAATAAAAATGACGCATCTAGAATGATGGCATAAACAACTGATGGGTGGCACTGCATCGGTTGCCTGAGGAGAGGATCCCCTGGCCATCCATGAAGCAGCCACCTCTCTGTGGCTAGCGAAGCCCAACAAAGCCACATATTTCTGATAATTCAACAGTGGAGGCCAGTTGTTAGACCAGGGCAACACCAAGGAAATGTTGGATTCATGATGAAGGAGAAATATGTGTGTGGAGAAATTATTACGTGCGGAGAAATCGTGGAGAAATTATTCTGTGCGACGCCGAACGAAATTTACCGTCCAAAGACCTACAAGAATGCGCCAACCATAAACCCTAAACCCTAAACCGTGACACCTAAATTACACACTGCACACTGTACAAGCATGTAGTCAGGCTAGGGCAAAAAATGAAATAAGGGGGCTTCACATAAATAACACCTCTCTCTCTCTCTCTCTCTCTCTCTCTCTCTCTCTCTCTCTCTCTCTCTCTCTCTCTCTCTCTCTTATATTTCAGATCATTCGAGAGATGAAGCAAGTCATCAGGCTACGGCAACACCAACTAAAGAAACGTTAGATCCAAAGAGAGAATGGAAAGCTGACTATTCTCTCTCTCTCCCTGGCAATCCAAGCCCAACAAAGCCACCAATATCAGCAAAGAAAGCTACCACCTTCGGATTATTGGAGTTGAAGCCAGAAGTAAGGCTAGGGCACAAATGAAAAAAGGGGATTTACATACATACCACAAAATTGAAATGAATCCAATAAGGAGAAAAGACCCAAGACTCTCCTATCTGAAAAGCCACAAGTTTCGGATCATCCGAGAGCGGAAACCAGCCGTCAGGCCAGGGCAATACCGAGTAAGCAAACATTAGATCCAAGAGGAAGGAGAAATAATCTCTCTCTCTCTCTCTCTCTCTCTCTCTCTCTCTCTCTCTCTCTCTCTCCAACAAAGCCACAATTTCGGATCATTGGAGAGGAAGCCACTCGTCAGGCTAGGGCAAAAATAAAATAAGGGGGCTTTACCAGCAGACAACACTAATGGATCCAAGAAAGAGAAAAAAAAACCCTAAGACACACTCTCTCTCTCTCTAGTCACTCTCGAGTCTCGAGCTCCATGGACGAGAATCCTGTTCATGGTGGTTTGGACTTTGGTGGAGCCACCTATCGATTTGTAATCTCTCTCGAGTCTCGAAGTAATTTAATCAAATAAATATTTGAAAAATATACACTATAAAATTTGATTGTATGCGAATATTATATTTATATATAATTAAATTAATTAATTCTAAAATATCATTAAATTTAGAATTATTAAATCGCATAGTTTGAACCTCTAAAAATTTTGTTTTGCTTTTAGCTTATTTAACTTATATTAACTAAATTAGAAATAAAAAATGTTAAAACTAAAAATTAATATCAAATAATATCTACTACCGTTATATTTGAAATATTTCTTTTTGATTTTGGGGCTGTTTTGTAATTTAGTTGGATAAAAAAGGAAATGTAATATAAAAGGAAGATAGTATAAAAAAGATATTTTCGAGTTGTTTGTATGAGTGAAACAAATTAATATAAAATTTTTTTAAAGTAAAATGAATGTAATTTAAAGTCTAAAAATGATGGCGACCTACGGGTTGCGATCAATGACGAGTAGAGGCTGTGGTGGTGGCCGGCGGAGGATTGTAGAGGTAAAAGAAATGTAATATATTTTAAATGTTGAAGTTTTAAAAATATGAATATTTTATTTAAAATAATAAAAAAATACATAATAAAATTTTATATATTTAGGAATTGGAATGACCCCTTTAATGTAATTTTAATGTAGTTAAAATTGAAAGATTTGAATGAGATTAAATACAACATAAAATTTTTATTAGTACAATTAGCGAAAGGAAAGGTAGAGCTTCTCCTGCATGAGCTCAAAGGGAACAATCGTTGCCAACAGGTCAACAATAATACCTCCAACCGACTGGAAAATTATAACATCAGAAACCCATGCAAAGTGAAAGAAATCATATCTTCAAGTTAGATCATATAAGCTCATTCTGTACAAATACAAAGCTAGGAACAACGAAGTGGGCACTTATCAATACTGCTGCTCTTTGAATTACAGATAAAAATGGACTTCTTCGTTTCTACAAGTTCTTCAACAGGTAAACGTATATATAGATTATAATTTTACATGTTTCAGATCTTATGTGTGTTTACTCGTTCTGAAAGATTACGAACCTCAGCAGCTCAACTTCTACGAGACAATTGAGTTGGGTTTTTTTTTTTTTTTTTTGTTTCTCCATCGCAGAAGAAGTCTCCCTCCTGTAAGTCTTAATCAATATTAATTTCATTATGGTTAGTGTTGCGGGCTAGAATATACGCGGTGATAGAGTTTATGAATTAGCGTCCGAGCGTTGCACGAATATTCAGCACACAAACAGAAAAGAGAAATGAACATCAAGGTTTTTACGTGGAAAACCCGAAAGAGGGAAAAAACCACGGGGCCTCGCCCAGTTGTAAAGTTCCACTAGAGTTTATTTGAAGTACAAAGGTTAATCCGTCTTACAAATCATAACGATCAGTTTACAATCAAGTTCTCACAAAGTTACAAAGTTCTGCAAATTCCCGGCGTTTCCCGAAAATTCGACAGAGTTCCGACGTCTTCAGGCGGCGGGAAGAGCTCCGACGGTGGTCGAAGAGGAGCTTCTTCCTTCTCTTCCTTCTTCTCTTCTTCTTCTCTCTCTTCACTTGAGTCCCCTTTGTGAAGAATAAGGGCTCTATTTATAGTTTTTCTGGAGTGACATAGCTCATAAATAGTTGTGAGAACAGAGGCGAATAGGGAGTGGTCGAATGGACGGCCGATATTGAATCCTACGATCATGCACCGTTCGTTGGACATTTGAAGGCCTTAGTGATGTCGGAATTTGGCGATCTTGGGCTAGTTGGATTCGTCTCGTCGAGCCGCTCGATTCGAGTATAAGCTCGTTAAAATCGGAGACCGTTTGGTAACTCAAATTGCGGTTTGAACCTTCCAACAGCGCTTCGGGTCCATGATTCGGACCCATTTGGGCTCGGATTGGGTCGAATTTGGTGTCGTTGGGTTCGTATTTCCGAGACGCTCAGTTTGACTATAAGCTCACTGAAATCGGAGTTCAAATGCTCTTGAATTTAATTTTTGAAGTTTCCGGGTAGGTTTTTGCCTCGAGATTCGTGACCGATCAAGATAATTTTATGAGAATATATCAGTTAGAAAAATAGAGAAGAAAGCAAAAGATGCATCAAGACCCTCACTCGGGTTACGGGATTCTTACACTTGTACTGCTTTTCTTTTATAGCTCTGGTTGCTCATCTCCCATGGTGTTGCTCTGATGCTAACTCCAGACCCAACTAATGAAGAAGCACCAGTGACTTCAAAAGAATCAATCAGTAGCAGTTATTACACAAAGTTTGTCTCCTAGTCTTATTCAAAACTTATCGAGGCAACCTCTTGTTGATATGTTATTGCTCCGAGTTAATTAGACTGCAATGGTTCTCAGCATGGCTGCTCCAACAGGAGCTTCATCCTACTGTCATTAATGAAGCTTCGCCTACCACTAAACGGATTTTCTTCTGCAGTGGCTGTGGAGAAGTGATGTGAATCAACAATGCTATGGCTTATTTGGCAAGCAATAAGCGCTTTTATTGTACTTCAATATAACTCAATTTATCATCTTCTTATCGTTTAGAGGAAAAGGTTTGAAAGAAAGGGAAGCAACAGAGGAAAACAAAGCAAAGTTATAGGAGAATGACAGGAGAATGCCTTTCAAAACTTAGCAGTAACACGATCTAAATATAATATATCAACAAGCATCAATCAGATTGAAATGAAAGATCTATCAACAAAATAATTCAGAAATTTTATTCAGAAGCCCGTTAAAGAGTTCCGAGAAACTCTATCTAGAAATAATGGACTCACCATTAAAGAGTTCTGAGAAACTTGCAAATACAGATAGTCTTGCAGTAGATTTGCAGAAGGAATAACGCAAATGCATAACTGAAAAACAATTCTATTGGCTTTGATTAAGACATTTCATTCAGAAGCCCGTTAAAGAGTTCCGAGAAACTCTATCTGGAAATAATGGACTTACCATAAAGAGTTCTGAGAAACTTGCAAATGCAGATTTGCCAAATTAGCACCAGATGCTGATCAAGTTCAGCTTCTTCGCTGCATCAAGGTTCAATAAGAAAGGAATGAATAAACAGTATCTACAACTTTTCCCTGAGAACTGCAGGATCCTTCGTTATGATTGCAAACAGATTGTAACAAATAGTAAGTCATCTTTTTTTTTTCTAGCAGGAAGCAAAAGAATGAAATCAAAGAAGTAAAGATGTGTACAAATTTCTTTCAAGATTCATAATTGGGAAAGGAGGTTGAGTGATGAGCTGCATAGATGAGAGAATGTAAGCAATTCATATGGTTTTGTTCATCTGAAAAAGGTCATTCTACCCATTATATCTCTAAAAAACCTTTTTGAAGTGCAAAAGGAAGACTGATCATCAATGCCTCTTCCATAACAAAATAAAACAAACTAAATCCAATAACTTCTAAGGGCAGTGTAACATGGCCATCAATGCCCACAAGGAGATATACTAGCATATCAAAAATATTTATTTCTGTGCAACAAAGAAAAACCAGGAAATTATGATTTTTCCTAGGATTTAGGTCTTATTTTTTAATGAGCGTACCACTCGTGAATTTGCTAATCAAGAACAGAAGAGACTTAACATGCAACTACTCGATGTTGTTGTATGCAAACTGAGTAGGCCAATTAAAACCAACAAAAATTTATTTAGGAGGCCTCATCAAGAATAATGACAAGTATTGAATGGGTGACACTGCAACGGTTGCCTGACGAGAGGATCGTGCAGCCATCCATGATGCAGTGCCACACAACATATCCATCTCTCTATATCCCATGTGAGTTGGACAGTGTAGCTTTTTATTTAATTGTTTATTTATTTATTTGGGAATTTTGAGCATCAAAGAACATATTTGACGTAGGCATAATAGTATTACTCTTCTATCTTTATTTTACAGAAGTATAAGGGTTGTTACAATGGGGAACAATGATAATCACCTACTTCCTGCCAGCAGCAGATCCGCCTTAAGCCTGGGGGCAATTGGGCCCCTAAATAAAATATTTATTATATGATTATTTAGGTAATTTGTCCCCATCTATTTTTTAGTCTTACAAGGGTTTTAGGCAATTCCTAGCCAAGATGCAGTTGCCTAACATCATATTCATCTCTCTCTCTCTCTCTCTCTCTCTCTCTCTCTCTCTCTCTCTCTCTCTCTCTCTCCCCCCCCCCATGTAATGTATAGTAGATTTTCTTTTTTTTTTTACGATGAATAGTCAGCGCCTAGGCACAATTTTGATGTTGACAATATAGCATAAGTTTTCTTTCTTTATTATCCCGACAGAACCAGATTTTACAATGGGGAACTATGATAACCATAGCATTCCCACTGCGTGAGGTCGGTTACATGAATCCTTTTTCACCATTGAGTCCGGTTAAAAGTCAAATTCTCATTTAAATCTAATAAAGAAAGATCATTTCTAATATTTTCTAACCAAGTCTTTTTAGGTCTACCTCTGCTTTTTTTAACATAATTCAAATCTAATACCTCAATTTTCCTAACCGGGTCATCGGAAGGCCTCCGTTTAATGTGACCAAACCATCTAAGGCGACTCTCTCTAATTTTATCTTCCACTGGAGCTACTCCATGAGAACTCCAAACTTCTCACGTATATGCTTATTTCGTATCCTATCTCTAAGGGTCAAGCCACTCATCCACCTAGTGATGGGATTGTGACTTTTGCATCATCCTGAACTCAGATAGCAAAAACTGAAATTTCTTTGTTGTGCAACCATCAATTGAGAAGAGGAAAATGGCAGCGAATTAGAACAAAACATTTGCTGTTTGCAAACTGAGAAGCCCAATCACAACTATCAAATTCAATTAAAATGTCTTATATCTAGAGTAATGGCATAAAAAATGGATGGGTGGCACACTGCATCGGTTGCCTGAGGAGAGGATCCCCTGGCCATCCATGCAGCAGTTACCCCTCTGTAACTAGACAAGCCCAACAAAGCCACAAATTTCATATCATTCCAGAGTTTAAGCATGCCGTGAGAGTAGAGCAAGCCCAACAAACGATATTTTGGATCCAAGAGGATAAGAAAGGGCCCCTGGATCTCTACAAAATAGAAAGACAATTTTTTTGGAAATGGTGTGAATGATAATAAAATATTTCCTGTTTGCAAGCTGGAAAGCCCAATCACAACAATCAAATTCAATAAAAATTTCACATCCAGAATGATGACATAAACAACTGATGGGTGCACTGCATCGGTTGCCTGAGGAGAGGATCCCCTGGCCATCCATGAAGCAGTCACCTCTCTGTAGCTAACCAAGCCCAATAAAGCCACATATTTCAGATCATTCAACAGTGGAGGCCAGCTGTTAGACTAGGGCAGCACCAAGGAGAAATTATTCTGTGCTGACACCAAACCGCCCGGAGGATAATCAAAACACGCCACCTCACCCAGTAAAGAGAGGGTCCATTTATCAACACCAAGGAATTGTTGGATGGAGAAATGTGAGTGGAGAAATTATTCCGTGGGGAGTCCGGAAGTAGTTCTAGCTCTGGACTACAATGAAATCGTGCCTACACCTTGTACAAGTTTGTAGTCAGGCTAGGGCAAAAAATTAAATAAGGGGCCTTTACATACATACCACCTCTCTCGTATATTACAGATCGTTCTAGAGATGAAGCCAGTCCTCAGGCAACGGCATCACCAACTAAAGAAACGTTAGATCCAAAGAGAGAATGGAGAACTGACTACTCTCTCTTCCTCCCTGGCTATCCAAGCCCAACAAAGCCACCAATTTCAGCAAAGAAGGCTACCACCTTCGGATCAACGGAGTTGAAGCCAGAAGTCAGGCAAAGGGGATTTACATACATACCACACAAAATTCTAATGAATCCAATTAGGATAAAAAACCCAAGACTCCCTATCTGAAAAGACGAGAGCAGAAAACAGCCGTCAGGCCAAGGCAATACCAACAAAGGCAACATTAGATCCAAGAGGAAGGAGAAATAACCTCTCTCTCTCTCTCTCTCTCTCTCTCTCTCTCTCCAACAAAGCCACAATTTCGGATCATTGGAGAGGAAGCCACTCGTCAGGCTAGGCCACAAATGAAATAAGGAAAAATTATTTTGGGCGGACACCAGAACATAAGGTTCCCATAAGGAGAAAAAATCCTAAGACTCTCTCTCTCTCTCTCTCTCTCTCTCTCTCTCTCTCTCTCTCTCTCTCTCTCTCAGACTGGGAAAATTATTAGGTCAGGCGACCGGACAAAGCTCTGCGTTCGGACGCCAATAACTAGTTGACAGGTGGATGATTACATGTGGAATTTTTTCAATAAATCTTTTAATTTAATTTATATCAGCCCGACATGACCCGACCTGGTCCACAATTTTTTTCATTTTAAACATAGGGTTGATGCTATTTTAGAAACCCGCCGCAGATCTAAAATATTTATTGCTTTTGATACGTACTGAAGAAAAAACGAGTTATGAAATTGCATAAAAGAGATGGAATGCTCTCCGAAGAGAAATGGGGAAGGGGTGCATGAAACTAGAGTAGGTAAAGCATAGGAACATGAACTGTTTGCAAACATCAAGCGATATAGATAACCATAGCAGCAACCAATTCGAATTCAATTGTGCATTTTCAAGTCAATTGTGCATTTTCAAGTGCAAGCCGAAAATTCAGTATGATCACTTGATAGCAACATTTACAATACACAAAATATAACTAATCGTTACATGGGCCGCATCTGCAAGATCAGAAGACACATAACATGCCACCCAACAATAAAAGACAATAAGCCATGGGCATCTCAAAGATCTTATCCAATCCAACGATCCCACATTCCCCCACGTGCAGTGTGCACTACATCACAGGTTGCAACCTATTCCAAGTGAAGATCATCAAGAATACTTCCCCAATCTTGCATGTCAAGCTCAATGCTAGGCCCATCCTACACATTTCAATTTTTTTAGGTTTACAAAAAGGAAACTGATCATCATTGTCTCTTCCTTTTAAAAATAAAAAAAAATTAAATTCAATTAACTTCCAAGGACCAAGCAACATAAACATCATTGCCTAATCGGCAACATACAACTATATCAACAAGTACTTCAGTGCAAGTGACATAAATCAGAAATTGAAAGATTTTTTTTCAAAGATTTGCTTGTAATTATTTATCAAAGCATAAATTCACTAATGAAGCACCGCCGAAAGATTATGCATGCAACTATAAGATTGACAACCTTTTGAAATGGAGTGAATGAGAACAAAACATTTGTTGTCTGCAAACTGAGAAGCCCAATCACAGCTATCAAATTCAATTAAAATGTCTTATCTAGAATAATGGCATAAACAAAAGATGGGTGGCACACTGCATCGGTTGCCTGAGGAGAGGGTCCACTGGCCATCCATGCGGCAGTTACCCCTCCTGTGACTAGACAAGCCCAACAAAGCCACAAATTTCATATCATTCCAGACTTTAAGCCAACCGTAGGGCTGCAAACGAAACGAGCCGAGTATGTGAGCGTTCCTGTTTATGTTCATTTAATATCAGCTTGTTCAAGCTTGGTTCATGTTTGTTCGAGCTTTATTGTTTGTGTTCATGTTTGGTTCATTTAAATTAATGTGTTCATATTCGGTTCATGTTCAGTTCATGTTCGTTCGTTTAGTGCTTATCGAGCTTGTTCGCGAACATATTTAATGAATTTTTTTTAACTATCAAACAAACATGTTCTTGAACATATCCATGAACAAATACATTTATAATAAAAGCAACAGTCTATGTAACAAAGGCAATGATTATTTATATTTATTAATTCTATAGTCAAATATTAATTATTTTTATCGAGCTTATTCACAAGTTCAAAATCGAACACGAATCGAGCTTAATGTCGAGCTTGTTCACGAACTTCAAATGATGTTGTTCGCAAACATAAATGAGCCGAACGCATTAGTGTTCAAGTTTGTTTATTTAAGAATCGAGTATTTAAAATATTGTTCAAGTTTGTTTGTTTAGTTAATAAAACGATCACAAACGAGCTTCAATCGAACCGAACAACGAGTAGCATGTCGAACGTTTGGTTCGCTTGCAGCCCTAGCCAACCGTGAGAGCAGAGCAAGCCCAACAAACGATATTTTGGATCCAAGAGGAATAAGAAAGGGCCCCTGAACCTCCACAAAATAGAAAGACAATTTTTTTCAAAATGGTGTGAATGATAATAAAATATTTGCTATTTGCAAATTGAAAAGCCCAATCACAACAATCAAATTCAATAAATATGTCGCATGTAGAATGATGACATAAACAAATGAAAGGTGGCACTGCATCGGTTGCCTGAGGAGAGGATCCCCTTGCCGTCCATGACGCAGCACCACTCTGTGGCTAACCAAACCCAACAAAGCCACATATTTCAGATCATTCAACAGTATAGGCCAGCTGACAGACTGGTGCAACACCAAGGAAATGTTGGATCCATGATTAGGGAGAAATATGTCTGAAGAAATTATTATGTGTGCGGAGTCCGGAATATGTGGTGGAACTGCATCAGTTTCCTGAGGAGAGGGGGTCCCCTGGCAGTCCATGAAGCAGTTACCTCTCTGTGGCTAGCCAAGCCAAACAAAACCACATATTTCAGATCATTCAACAGTGGAGGGCAGCTGTCAGACTAGAGCAACACCAAGGATAAGTTGGATCCATGATGAGGGAGAAATTATTGTGTGCGGAGTCCGGACATAGCTTCCTCCTCTCTCTCTTTCATACATTTCAGATCATTCGAGAGTGGAAGCCAGTCATCAGGCTAAGGCAACACCAACTAAAGAAACGTTAGATCCAAAGAGAGAATGGAGACCAGACTATTATCTCTACCTCCCTGGCTATCCAAGCCCAACAAAACCACCAATTTCAGCAAAGAAAGCTACCACCTTCGGATCATTGGAGTTGAAGCCAGAAGTCAGGCTAGGGCACAAATGAAATAAGGGGATTTACATACATATCACATAATTATTATGAATCCAATAAGGAGAAAAAACCCAAGACTCCTATCTAAAAAGCCACAAGTTTGGGATCATCCGTGGGCGGAAACCATCCGTCAGGCTAGGGCAATACCAACTAAGGAAACATTAGATCCAATAGGAAGGAGAAATAACTACTCTCTCTCTCTCTCTCTCTCTCTCTCTCTCTCTCTCTCTCTCTCTCTCTCTCTCTCTCTCTCTCTCTACCCAACAAAGCCAAAATTTCGGATCATTGGAGAGGAAGCCACTTGTCAAGCTAGGGTACAAATAAAGAATGACGGTAGATTTACATACATAACATTTTATTTCATGCTATACATATCGAACACCTCAAGTTTTAATATTACATTCCTAACATACATATAAATTTTAATATCAAATATATCACTCATATATTTCATTTTTATCATCATATAAACTTTAATATTTCATTTCATCCACCCATATTTGTTCTTTGGTTGGTAGGCATGTAATATTAAAGTTTTAGCTGTTAGATATGTAAATAGCATTAACAAAAGTTTTATGTGACCAAACCATCTAAGACGACTCTCTCTTGTCTTATATGCCACTGGAGCTACTCCAACCTTTTCTAGCATATACTCATTTCGCATTCCATTAGTAAGAATAAAGGCACTCATCCACCCGAGGATCATTATCATTGCAACACTTAACTTAATTTTATGCTTCTCTTTTAAGGATCAACATTCTGCACTATAAAACATTGCAAGTATCAACACCATCTTATAGAATTTTCCCTTAAGTTTGAGGGGTACTTTTCTATCAAACAATAGGCCCAATGCATTCCTCCACTTCAACCATCCAACTTGAATTCTACTAATAATATCCTCATCTATTTCACCATCACTCTGAACAATAGACCCAAGATATCTAAAACGTGTACTCTTATTAACGGCTTAATCACCCAAAGTCACAATCCCCACAAAACTATTATTACTAAAATTGCACTCCATATATCCAATTTTAAATCTACTGAAATGAAAGCCTTTGACTCAAAAGGTTGACCTTCATAATTCAAGTTTACCTTCAACTCCCTCTCTAGTCTTATCAACAAAAAGAATATCATCAGCAAAAAGCATACACCTGGGTACAACCCCTTGCAAATGTCTAGTGAGAACATCCATGACTAAAACAAAACGATATGGGCTTATGACTGATCCTTCATGTAATCCAACTGAAAAAGAAAAATTCTTGGTCAAACCACCCTATGTCTGAACACAAGTAACAGAACCTGCATGCATATTCTTAATGACTTGAATATAAGCATTACTAGAACTCTCCAAAAAACTTCTCTTGTGCTTTCTCTAAATCAATAAAAATCATATGTCGATCCTCCTTATTCTCTCTATATTTCTCCATCAAACCTCTTAATAAATGTATAGCATCCATAGTAGACCTACACGACATGAATCCAAATTGATTTTGAGAAACATTAGTATCACACCACAACCTATGCTCCATAACTCTCGCCCATAGTTTTAAAGTATAAAACATTAACTTAATTCCTCTATAATTCGCATAATCTTGTGCTTCACCAAGACAAAAAAAACAACACTAAATAAAATTAAAAATATTAATAATAACATAAAAAATACATATTTGGTAGTGTAAATCTTTAGGCAACTGGAAAATGCAATTTGTTTCCATTACAAGAGGCTCAGTTAATCGTTTAATACAACATAGAGAAAAATCACGCAAATCTGCTAATTAGTCATAATTTATTGTTGTTAGAAACAGCTAGTGCATTTTTATAGCAGTAGCTTCAATAGAGCTTCCACCACAAGCGATGTAGATAAATATTCTGTGACATAAGGATATGATTCGCTGACAACCCAAAAAAACTGGGACAAGGATAACTAATAAAGAATACAACTAAGCAACTAGGTGTAAATGAGCTAAAGCTTGACCAAGTTGTAGCCGTATTTAGGTAATTTCATTCCCTATCAAACTTGAGCAGGAAAGTAGAGGAACATAAACTCTTTGCAAACATCAATCTATATTGACAACCACAGCAGCAACCAATTAGAATTCAATTGTGCAAGCCCAAAATTCAGTTTGATCGCTTGACAGCAACAGGATTTACAATCGACAAAATATATCTAATCCTCACAAGGGCCGCATCCAAGTATAAATTCACTAATGAAGCACCAACGAGAGACTATGCATGCAACTACACGATAGACAACCCTTTGAAATGGTGTGAATGAGAACAAAACATTTGTTGTTTGCAAACTGAGAAGTCCAATCACAACTATCAAATTCAATTAACATGTCTTATCCAGAATAATGGCATTGTAGCATCCTGGTGGTAGAGAAATATAAAGTTTAACGTCTTAGCTTTTTACGAAAATCCACCACACAATCAAATAAAAAGATATTGTGCAGTATTTATAAGAGACAACAAGATTTTAATGTGTAAAACCCAAAAAAGTGAAAAACCATAGGGTTTATCCCAATTTGAATGAATTCACTAGTATTTGCAGTTGATTACAAATGAGGCCTGTAAATATGAGGGAGATCAAGGGTAAATTGGGAGTAGTTTTAAAAGACGGTCAATGTTGCTTCCCTTGATCGTGGACCGTTTACTAGACATTTGAATATCTTAATGATATCAGAATTTAGCAATATTGAGATCGTTGGATTCATCTCTTTGAGCCGCTCGATTCAAATATAAGCATGTCATGTTTGTAAACCGTTTGGTAATCCAAATTATGGTTTTAACATTTCAAATGTGCTTCGAGTCTTTTATTTGGATCTCGAATTGAGTAGAGTTTGGTGTAGTTGGGTTCGTATTTCCGAGATTTGTTCGGTTCGACTGTAACTTTGCTGTAATTGGAGTTCAAATAGTCTCTGATTTAATTTTTGAAGTTTCCAACTTGATTTGGCCTTGATATTCGTGCCCGACCAAGATAATTTTTTGACGATATATCAGGCATAAACAACGGATGTGTGGCACACTGCTTCGGTTGCCTGAGGAGAGGGGTTCCCCTTGCCATCCATGCGGAAGTTACCCATCTGTTACTAGAAAAGCCCAACAAAGCCACAAATTTCAAATCATAATAAAATATTTGTTGTTTGCAAAATGAAAAGCCCATTCACAACAATCAAATTCAATAAAAATGGCGCATCTAGAATGATGACATAAACAACTGAGGGGTGGCACTGCATCGGTTGCCTGAGGACAGGATCCCCTGGCAATCAGTGAAGCAGTCACCTCTCAGTGGCTAGCAAAGCCCAACAAATTCACATATTTCAGACCATTCAACAGTGGAGGCCAGCTGTCAAACTAGAGCAACACTAAGGAAATGTTGGATCCATGATGAGGGAGACGTGTGTTTGGAGAAATTATTGTGTGCGGAGTCCGGAATATGTGGTGGAACTGCATCGGTTTCCCGAGGAAAGGGGATCCCCTGGCCGTCCATGAAGCAGTTACCTCTCTGTGGCTAGCCAAGCCCAACAAAGCCACATATTTCAGATCATTCAACAGTGGAGGCCAGCTGTCAGACTAGGGCAACACCAAGGATATGTCGGATCCATGATGAGGGATAAATTATTGTGCGGTGTCTGGACGTAGCTTCCTCTCTCTCTCTCTCTCTCTCATACAGTCATACATTTCAGATCATTCGAGAGTGGAAGCCAATCATCAGGCTAAGGCAACACCAACTAAAGATATGTTAGATCCAAAGAGAGAATGGATAACCAACTATTCTCTTCCTCCCTGGCTATCCAAGCCCAACAAAACCACCAATTTCAGCAAAGAAAGCTACCAACTTCGGATCATTGGAATTGAAGCCAGAAGTCAGGCCATGGCACAAATGAAAGAAGGGGTTTTACATACATATCACAAAAATATAATGAATTCAATAAGGAGAAAGGACCCAAGACTCGCCTATCTGAAAAGCCGCAAGTTTGGGATCATCCAAGGGCGGAAACCAGCCATCAGGACAGAGCAGTACCAACTAAGGAAACATTAGATCCAATAGGAAGGAGAACTAACCATTCTCCCTCTCTCTACCCAACAAAGACACAATTTCGAATCATTGGAGAGGAAGCCACTTGTCAGGCTAGGGTAAAAACAAAGAATGATGGGGGATTTACATATATACCACTTTATTTCATGCTATACATATCTAACACCTACAAATTTAATATTACATTCCTAACATACATATAAAATTATAATATCAAATATATCACTCCTATATTTCATTCTTACCATCCTATAAACTTTAATATTTCATTCCATGCACCCATATTTGTTCTATGGGTGGTAGGCATATAATATTAAAGTTTTAGAAGTTAGATATGTAAATAACATTAACTAAAGTCTTATGTGACCAAACCATCTAAGGCAATTCTCTCTTGTCTACTGGAGCTTCTCCAACCTTTTCTAGTATATGCTCATTTCACATTCCATTAAAAAGAGTAAAGGCACACATCTAACCGAGGATAAAAAGACTAAAGGCACTCATCCACCCGAGGATCATTATCTCTACAACACTTAACTTAATTTTGATCATTATCTCTGCATCACTTAACTTAATTTTATGCTTCTCTTTTAAAGATCAACATTCTGCACTATAATGCATTGCAGATATCAACACTATCTTATAGAACTTTCCCTTAAGTTTGAAGGGAACTTTTATATCACACAATAGGCCCGATGCATTCCTCCACTTCAACCATCCAACTTGAATTCTACAAATAATATCCCCATCTATTTCACCATCACTCTGAACAATAGACCCAATATATCTAAAATGCGTACTCTTATTAACGACTTGATCACCCAAAGTCACAATCCCCCACAAAATTATTATTACTAAAATTACACTCCATATATTCAATTTTAGATCTACTCAAATGAAAGCCTTTTGACTTTAAGGTTAACCTTCATAATTCAAGTTTACCTTCAACTCCTCTAGTCTTATCAACAAGAAGAATATCATCAACAAAAAGCATACATCCAGGTACAACCTCTTGTAAATGTCAAGTGAGAACATCCATAACTAAAGCAAAACGATATGGGCTTAAGACTGATCCTTCATGTAATCCAACTGAAATAGGAAAATACTTGGTCAAAACACCTTGTGTCGGAACACAAGTAACAGAACCTGCATGCATATTCTTAATGACTTGAATATAAGCATTACAAACCCCTTTTATTTCTAGAACTCTCCATAAAAATTTTCTTGTGCTATCTCCAAATCAAAAAATATCATATGTATGTAGATCCTCCTTATTCCTCTATACTTCTTCATCAAACCTATTAATAAATGTATAGCATCCATAGTAGACCTACCCAACATGAATCCAAATTGATTTTGAGAAACATTAGTATCACGCCACAACCTATGCTCCATAACTCTCTCCCATAGTTTTAAAGTATGAAACATTAACTTAATTCCTCTATAATTCACACAATCTTGCACTTCACCAAGACAAAAAATAAAAACAACACTAAATTAAATTAAAAATATTAATAATAACATTAAAAATACATATTTGGTAGTATAATTCTTTAGGCAACTGGAAAATGCAATTTGCTTGCATTACAAGAGGCTTAGTTAATCCTTTAATACAACATAGAGAAAAATCAAGCAAATCTGCTAATTAATCATAATTTACTGTTGTACGAAACAGCTAGTGCATTTTTATAGCAGTAGCTTCAATAGAGCTTCCACCACAAGCGATGTAGAAAAATATTCTGTGACATTGTTCACTTGGAATAATTATATGGTTCGCTGACAACCCAAAATAACAGGGACAATGATAACTAATAAATAATACAACTGAGCAACTAGGTGTAAATGAGCTTAAGCTTGAGCAATTTGAATTTATGTTTAGGTAAGTTCATTCCCTATAAAACTTGAGCAGGAAAGCAGAGGAACATAAACTATTTGCAAACATCAAGCAATATCGACAACCACAGAAGCAACCAATTGGAAATCAATTGTGCATTTTCAAGTGCAAGCCCAAAATTCAGTATGATCGCTTGGTAGCAACAGGATTTACAATCCACAAAATATATCTAATCGTCACAATGGCCGCATCTCCATGATCAGAAGACATAACATGGCACTCAACAACAAAGACAATAAGCCATGGGCGACACAAAGATCTTATCCAACTATCGATATTTTGGATCCAAGAGGAATAGGAAAGGACTCCTGGATCTCTACAAAATAGAAAGACAACTTTTTTGGAAATGCCGTGAATGATAATAAAATATTTGTTATTTGCAAACTGAAAAGCCCAATCACAACAATCAAATTCAATAAAAATGTCGCATCTAGAATGATGATATAAACAACTGAGAGAAGGCACAGCATCAGTTGCATGAGGAGAGGATCCCCTAGCCATCCATGAAGCAGTCACCTCTCTGTGGCTAACCAAGTCCAACAAAGCCACATATTTCAGATCATTCAACAGTGGAGGGCACTTGTTAGATTAGGGGAACACCAAAGATAAATTATTTTGTGCGGACACCGAACATTTAAAGATGGGATGGAGAAATGTGTGATTGGATAAATTATTCCGTGCAGACTCCGGACGTTGCTCTACCTCCTCCTGCATGCATATCTTTAATGACTTGAATATAAGCATTATTAACACCTTTCTTTTCAAGAATTCTCCATAGCACTTCTTTTGAAACTTTATCATATGCTTTCTCTAAATCAATAAATATCATATATAGATCCCCCTTATTCTCTCTATATTTCTCCATCAAATCTCACAATAAATGTATGGATTCCAGAGTAGACCTTCCCGGCATGAATCCAAATTGATTTTGAGAAACATTAGTATCACGCCGCAACCTACGCTCTCATAACTCGCACCCATAGTTTTAAAGTATGACACATTAACTTAATTCCTCTATAATTCGCACAATCTTGTGCATCAGCTTTATTCTTAAAAATATAAAGTAACGCACTCATTCTCCACTTAAAAATATTTCCTGTTTGCAAACTGAAAAGCCAAATCACAACAATCAAATTCAATAAAAATGTCGCAACCAAAATGATGACATAAACAACTAATGGGTGGCACTGCATCGGTTGCCTAAGGAGAGGATCCCCTGGCCATCCATGAAGCAGTCACCTCCTTGTCGCTAGCCAAGCCCAACAAAGCCACATATTTCAAATCATTCAACAGTGGAGGCCAGCTGTCAGACTAGGGCAACACTAAGGAGAAATTATTCTGTGTGGACACCAGAACGTCTGAAGGCTAATCATAATGCCCCACCTCACCCGATAAAGTATGTGAGTCCGGATGTAGTGCATTTATCAACACCAAGGATATGTTGGACGGAGAAATGTGTGAGTAGAGAAATTATACTGTGCGGAATCCGGACATAGCTCTACCTCGTCCGAACTATAATGAAATTGTGTTATTGTTTTGGACTCATTTGCGCTCGGATTGAGTCGAATTTGGTGTATCGGTTCGTATTTTCGAAACGTTCAGTTTGACTGTAAGTTTGCTGAAATTGGAGTTCAAATGGTCCCTGATTTAATTTTTGAAGTATCCAATCTGATTTTGCCTCGAGATTTGTGCCCAATCAAGATAATTTTTTGATGATAAATCAGTCATAAACAATGGATGGGTGGCACTGCATCGGTTGCCTTAGGAGAGGTTCCCGAGGCCATCCATGCGGCAGCTACCCCTCTGTGACTAAACAAGCCCAACAAAGCCACAAATTTCATATCATTCCTGAGTTTAAGCCAGCCGTGAGAGTAGAGCAAGCCCAACAAACGATATTTTGATCCAAGAGGAATAAGAAAGGGCCCCTCGATCTCTACAAAATAGAAAGACAATTTTTTTGGAAATGTTGTGAATGATAATAAAATATTTACTGTTAGCAAACTGAAAAGCCCAATCAAAGCAATCAAATTCAATAAAAATGTCACATCTAGAATGATGACATAAACAACTGAGTGGCACTGCATCGGTTGCATGAGGAGAGGATCCCCTGGCCATCCATGTAGCAGTCACCTCTCTGTGGCTAGCCAAGTCCAAAAAAGCCACATATTTCAGATCATTCAGCAGTGGAGGCCACTAGGCCAGCTGTTAGACTAGGGAAAAACCAAGGAAATGTTGGATCCATGATGAAGGAGAAATGTGTGTGTGGAGAAAGTATTATGTCCGGAGTAACTTTAAGTTCAGACTACAATGAAATTTTGGAGAAATTATTCTGTGCTGAGGCCGAACGAAATTTAACGTCCAAAGATAGACGACAACCATAAACCCTAAACCCTAAACCCTAAACCGTGACACCTAAATTACACACTGCACACCGTACAAGCTTGTAGTCAGGCTAGGGAAAAAAATGAAATAAGGGGTCTTTACATACATAACACCTCTCTCTCTCTCTCTCTCCCTCTCATAAATTTCAGATCATTCGAGAGAAGAAGCCAGTCATCAGGCTACGGCAACACCAACTAAAGAACCGTTAGATCCAAAGAGATGATGGAGAGCTGACTATTCTCTCTCCCTCCCTGGCTATCCAAGCCCAACATAGCCACGAATTTCAGCAAAGAAAGCTACCACCTTCGTATCATTGGAGTTGAAGCCAGAAGTCAGCCTAGGGCACAAATGAAATAAGGGGATTTACATACATACCACAAATTTCAAATGAATCCAATAAGGAGAAAAGACCCAAGACTCTCCTATCTGAAAAGCCACAAGTTTCGGATCATCCGAGAGAGGAAACCAGTCGTCAGGTCAGGGCAAGACCAACCAAGGAAACAAACATTAGATCCAAGAGGAAGGAGAGATAACCACTCTCTCTGTAGCCAACAAAGCCTCAATTTCGTATCATTGGAGAAGAAGCCACTCGTCAAGCTAGGGCACAAACGAAATACGGGGGGCTTTACATGCATACAACATTCTAATGGATCCAAGAAAGAGAAAAAACCTTAGTAAGACACTCTCTCTCTCTCTCTCGGGTCGGACGAAGGAAAACTGCTGAATGATCTCGACTCTCAACTCGGTCCAGAGAACAATACCAGAGTGCCACTGATCTGGGTGCTTACTGTTTGGTACCGAGCACTCATTATCTCTTGTTATTTATCTCGATTTTTGATTGTTTATCCGGACGTAATAACTTTTCCTCAACTCGAGCTCTATGGACGGGGAGATTATTGGGTTCGGACACCTGACACAGCTTACATTCGGTATTCACAGTACCAAGCAATATTGAGCTCAGTACTGTGAAATATTGAGTACCGAACAATACTTAGTACCAAACAGTACCGAACTCTGCTTAATACTGTTTAATACCGAGCTCATTTTTATTGAGCTCCGAACACATCCCGTGACCGAACCTAATAATTTGCCCGATGGAGGACGAGAAAATTTTATCCATGAGCTGTAATTTAATCAACTAAACATTTGATTACTTCAATTATAAAAATATATAATATAAAATATGATTATATATATAATTAAATTAATTATTTCTAAAATGTCATTAAATTGAGAATTATTAAATCACATAACTTAAACCTCTAGAAATTTTGTTTTGCTTTTAGCTTATTTAATTTAACTTAATTAAATTAGAAATAAAAAAAGTTCGAACAAAAAATTTGATACCAAATAATATCTACTAATGTTATATTTGAATTTTTTTTTTTGATTTTGGAACTATTTGATAAACTCGTTGGCTAAAAAAGAAATTAGTATAAACGAAATATAATGTAAAAATTATATACTCGAAAAATATATTTTATATTTGTTTATATGAGTGTAAGGTAAATTAAGATATTTTTTTGAAGTAAAATACATGTAGTGTAAAGTTTAAAAAATGCTGGCGACCGATAACAAGTGGAGGTTGTTCTGGTGGACGGTGGAAAGCAGCAGAGGTAAAAGGAATGTAAATATTTAATGAATTCTCATATTTTGAAATAAAATAATATAATTTTTTTAAACTTCAAAAGTAATAAAAAATGTTTATAAAATAGCTAATTTTTTTTTTAAAAATCATATAATTTTTTTTAAACTTCATTCTATAAAAATGCGAAGGCAGGCACTTATCAATACTGCTCCTCTTTGAATTACAGATAAAAATGGACTTCATAGTTTCTACCCGTTCTGAAAGATGACGAACCTCAGCTGCTCAACTTCTAGAACTTTTATTTGGTTCGGCTAACATACGTAGAGCTAAGTTTGGCCGGCACTAAGATCGCAGGCACAAAACGAGAAATACCGAGCAATACCAACAATAACGAGAAATACCATTATGTGAAGACAAAATACCGAGTAATACCGAGTAATCCAAAAAATACCGAGTGAAAAAACTCGGTATTTCGGTATCACTCGGTGTTGATCTTCACAGAACGATATTCCTCGTTATTATCAAACAATACCTAGCAATACCGAGCAAAAACCGAGTAACAATCTTTTCATTATGATTAGAAAAAAAAGAGAATGAAAGCAAAAAGATGCATTGACACCCTCACTCAGGTTACGGGATTCTTACACTTGTGCTCTGGTTGCTCATCTCCTATGGTGCTGCTCTGATGCTAACTCCAAACCAAACTAATGAAGAAGCACCAGAGACTTCAAAAGAATCAATCAGTAGCAGTTATAACAGAAAGTTTGTCTCCTAGTCTTGTTGATATGTTATTGCTCCGAGTTAATTAGACTGAAACGGTTCTGAGTTTGGCTGCTCCAACAGGTGCTTGATCCCATTGTCATCATTAATGAAGCTTCGCCTACCACTGAACGGACTTTCCTCTACGGCGGACTTGCTTGATCAATCTTTCCTGGTTTTGAGAAGTGATGGGAATCAGCAACGCTATCGCTTATTTGGCAAGCAACAAGCAGTTTAAATGTAGGAAAACAAAGAAAATTAATATGAGAATGACAGGATAATGCCTTACAAACCTTAGCAGTAAGACGACTTAGATATAATACATCATTAAGCATCTATCAGATTGGAATGAAAGATCTAACAACAAAATAATTCACAAAAGAGAAAAAGGAATGGTATACAGTTAATCCTAGTCTAATAAGATTAATCACAAATGGCTGCCATGCATCCTCATTTCGGATTAAGGATAACGTCTCTACAATTTGCTGCAGTTATAAAACCTTCAGTTAGTGTTTCTGGTTCCTTATGATTGTACTCAACTCTTGCAGTAGATTTGCAGAAGGAATAACGCAAATGCATAACCGAAAAACAATTATAGTGCCTTTGATTAAGACATTTCATTCAGAAGCCCGTTAAAGAATTCAGAGAAACTTTATCTGGAAATAATGGCCTCGCCATTAAAGAGTTCTGAGAAACTTGCAAATGCAGATTGCCAAATTATCTAACAACTTAGAACCTGCCAACAACTCCGACCTATATCGCCAGACAACGGTCTTTCTGACCTCTGTCTCTTGCCGACTACGGTCTTTCCAACCTCCATCACCGACAACGGCCCTTCCAACCAAATAAACATGTCTATGACGATTATTGTAACTCGCACCTAGTAATGTGCTCTATATGACGTACATTTGTAATGTCAAGCCAAGGCCTTCTCCCTAAGAAGGGCCTCATTTGTAATCGACTGCAAATCCTAGTGGATTCATTCAAACTGGGCTAGGCCCCGTGGTTTTCCCCCTTTTCAGGGGTTTCCACATAAAAACTCTGGTGTCTCTTTTGAATGCTACACCCTCTCACTTATCCGATTGTGTGCTGGATCATCGTACAATGCTAAGACGTTAAGCTACATATTTCTCTACCACCGTGAATACTCCAGGACGCAACAAAAAGTTTTTTTTTTTTTTTTATCTTCATCCTTAATACACCTCACTTGAACTAAATCCTTGCACTCCTATCTCTTGGAATAATGATATGATTCGCTGACAACCCAAAATAACTGGGACAAAGATTACTAATAAATAATACAACTGAGCAACTAGGTGTAAATGAGCTAAGCTTGAGCAAGTTGTAGCCATGTTTAGGTAAGTTCATTCCCTATTAAACTTGAGCAGGAAAGTAGAGGAACATAAACTCTTTGCAAACATCAAACAATATTGACAACAACAGGAGCAACTAATTGGAATTAAAATGTGCATTTTCAAGTGCAAGCCCAAAATTCAGTATGATCGCCTGTCAAAAGGATTTACAATCCACAAAATATATTTAATCCTCACAATGGTCGCATCTGCATGATAAGAAGACACATAACATGCCACCCAACAACAAAAGACAATAAGCCATGAGTGTCTCAAAGATCTTATCCAATCCGACGATCCCAAATCCCCCCAAGTGCAGTGTGCACTAATCACAAGTTGCAACCTATTCCAAGTGAAGATAATCAAGAATACTTCCCCAATCTTGCATGTGATGCTCAATGCCAGGCCCATCCTGCAAATTTTTGAACTTTTTTTAGGTTTACAAAAAGGAAAGTGATCATCATTGTCTCTTCCTTGAATAAATAAACAAATAAATAAATTCAATTAACTTCTAAGTACCAAGCAACATAAACAGCATTGCCCAATCAGTAACATACAGCTATATCAACAAGTACTTTTAGTGCAAGTGACAAAAATCAGGAATTGAAAGATTTTTTTTTTCAAAGATTTGCCCGTAATTATGTATCCAAATATGAATTCACTAATGAAGCACCAACGAGAGACTATTCATGCAACTACACTATAGACAACCTTTTGAAATGGTGTGAATGAGAACAAAACATTTGCTCTTTGCAAACTGAGAAGCCCAATCCCTACTATCAAATTCAATTAAAATGTCTTATCTAGAATAATGGCATAAACAATGGATGGGTGGCACACCGCATCGGTTGCCCGAGGAGAGGATCCCCTGGCCATCCATGCGGCAGTTACCCCTCTGTGACTAGACAAGCCCAACAAAGCCACAAATTTCATTTCATTCCAGAGTTTAAGCCAACCGTGAGAGTAGAGCAAGCCCAACAAACAATATTTTGGATCCAAGAGAAATAATAACTTAGACACGTCTAGGGTTTGCTTTCATCTTATCTTTTCGTCATTGCTGTTTGGCTTCATTGCTTTGGCTACTTCATGGCTGTTGGACTTCGCTTTGACAACTTTCCCTTCCTGTCGGATAGTAAGTTACGACATTTTGATCGGAAACAACAACGGGAGCTCGCTGGCTCTTTCGCGTGCTTCTTCAGCCAAATCCCATAAATCCGCCGAACCGAGGGATTTAGTAAATCCACGCACAAAAACCGATTGGCTGGATTTAGCATAAATCCGACTTAAATCCCGACGTAAATCCGATACCAAACACACTGCACACTGTACAAGCTTGTAGCCAGGCTAAGGCAAAAAATGAAATAAGGGGGCTTTACATACATACCCACCTATCTCTCTAAATGCCAAAATGGAGGATTGATACATCACCACAAATCAAACGAAATGATAGTGAAACCCCAGGATGCTAGCCATAATATCCTGAAAATCAACAAAGGAAGAATACCAAACAAATACGATATAATTCGTACAAGGATAATTACAAACAAATAACATGAGCAACTAGGAGTGCAAAAAAGCCAAGCTTGAGCAAGTTTAGCCTTGTTCGACTAAGTTGTTTCATATCAAACCAACCAAACAAGTAGGTAAACAAGCGGAACATGAACTATTTGTCAACATCACGCTTCATTCACAACCCTAGGGTCAACTACTTCCATTTGAATGTGTAACCCAAATTTCAGCAAGATTTCTTGATAGGAACAGAGCTTGCAATCAACAAATGTATCCAATCCCTACAATGGCAGCATCTACATGAAAAAAGATAGCAAACATACGACCCTACAGAAAAAGACAATTAGCATGGGCATCTCAAAGAAATTTTACACAACTGAACATCTTACAACCCCCAATTACATAATATCACAGCTTGTCGCCTATTCCAAGTGAATACAATCCAGGATACTTCCACAATCTTGCGTGTAATGCTCAATATTAAGCCTATCATGAACATTGCATCTTTTCAGGTATGCATAAAAAGGAAACTGATCTTCATTGCCTCCTCGATGAAAAAACAAAACAAAAAAAAATCTATGTTCTAAGGACCGTTGAAAAACTTTTACAATGATTTGCAGGCAATTTTTATAAGAGAAACCAGCGTGAATTTGCTAACTAAACACAGAGAAGAGACTCAACATGCAACTACCATGAAGGTAGACAATTCCATAGAAATGGTGTAAATGTGAACAACATATTTTCTGTTTGCAAACTGAGTAGCCCAATCACAACCATCATATTCAGTTAGGAGACCTAATCATAAATAATAACAAACATTTGATGGGTGGCACTGCATCGGCTGAATGAGAAGAGAATTCTCATCCATCCATGATGCAGTTGCCTAATATCGTATTCATCTCTCTCTCTCTCTCTCTCTCTCTCTCTCTCTCTCTCCCATGCAATGGACAATATCTTTTTTTAAGATGTGAATCAATAGGATATAATTGATAGGGAACAAAGCCCTCTATTAGCTAAGGTGAATTCAGATTTTTTTGTCCCCTTAGACAAATATCCCCCCAACCCAAGGTCTATATGATACTCTTGGACGAAGCAACTCATGGATGCCGACAAGAATCCTTATGTCAGATTGGTTTGACTGCCTCCTTCTGAATGATAGAATCTTGATCGGGTCAATCATCACTCTCCCCACCATCCGCTTCAAGAAAAAGATATTGAAAATTTTAATTTTTAATACTAAATTCTCACATACCAAATCATGCTGCTACTATACATCATATATCATGTATCTCTACATATATGTTTGACAACCAGCCTTAATCGAAAGTTCTCTCTCGTTTTCGGGAGGGGTGATTAACTACAGGGGATTGCGCCTATAAGAAACCAGAACTCAAATTATAAAGTCATCGCAAAATGAGAGCGAAATCTCTGAGTAGCGTCTTATTTCAGATCCAATCTGTCTTTTGAAAATTTACCTCGGAACAAACTTTTAAAAACTCTTCCTGATAAACGAAAAGAAAGAAAGGGAACCGGGGAGAAGCAGGGGCGAATTTTCGAAGCCCACACCAAACAAGTAGTAAAACAAGTGGAACATGAACTATTTGTCAACATTGAGCTTTATTCACAACCCAAGGAGCAACAACTTTGATTTGAATTTGTAACCCAAATTTCAGCATGATTTCTTAATAGGAACAGAGCTTAAATCAACAAATGTATCCAATCCTTACAATAGAAGAATCTGCATGAACAAAAGACAGCAAACATACAGCCCTAACATGCCACTTTAATAGATATTCCACCACAAGCAATGACAAAAATATTTTGTGTCCACTTGGAATAATGATATAATTCGCTACCCAAAATAACTGGGACAAAGATAACTAATAAATAATACAGCTGAACAACTAGGTGTAAATGAGCCTAAGCTTGAGCAAGTTGTAGCCGAGTTTAGGTAATTCATTCCCTATCAAACTTGAGCAGGAAAGCAGAGGAACATAAGCTATTTGCAAACATCAAGCAATATTGACAACCACGGGAGCAACCAATTGGAATTCAATTGTGCATTTTCAAGTGCAAGCCCAAAATTCAGTATGATCACTTGATAGCAACAGGATTTACAATCCACAAAATAAATCAAATCCTTAAAATGGCCGCATCTGCATGATCAGAAGACATAACATGCCACCCAACAAAAAAAGAAAATAAGCCATGGGCGTTTCAAAGATCTTATCCAACAAACGATATTTTGGATCAAAGAGGAATAAGAAAGAACCACGGGATCTTTACAAAATAGAAAGACAATTCTTTTGGAAATGGTGTGAATGATAATAAAATATTTGGTGTTTGCAAACTGAAAAGTTCAATCACAACAATCAAATTCAATAAAAATGCCACATCTAGAACGATGACATAAACAACTGAGGGGTGGCACTGCATCAGTTGCCTGAGGAGAGGATCCCCTGGCCATCCATGAAGCAATCACCTCTCTGTGGCTAACCAAGCCCAACAAAGCTAAATATTTCAGATCATTCAACAGTGGAAGCTAGCTGTTAGACTAGGGTAACACCAAGGAGAAATTATTATGTGCGGACACCGGATCATCCGAAGCTGAATCATAATGCGCCACCTCACCCGATACGTGGGTGAGCACGAACGGAGTTCATTTATCAACTCCAAGGATATGTCGGATGGAGAAATGTTTGAGTGGAGAAATTATTCCGTGTGGAGTCCAGGCGTAGCTCTACCTCGTCCAGACTACAATAAAATTGTGTCATTGATTTGGACTCATTTATCGTTGGATTGAGTCAAATTTGGTGTCGTTGGGTTCGTATTTCCGAGACGTTCAGTTCGACTGTAAGTTTTCTGAAATTGGAGTTCGGATGGTCCCTGATATAATTTTTGAAGTTTCCAACTTGATTTTGCCTCGAGATTCGTGCCCGATCAAGATAATTTTTTGATGACATATCAGTCATAAACAACAAATGGGCGGCACATTGCATCGGTTGCCTGGGGAGAGGTTCCCCTGGCCATCCGTTGTGACTAGACAAGCCCAACAACGCCACAGATTTCATATGATTCCATAGTGTAAGCCAGCCGTGAGAGTAGAGCAAGCCCAACAAACGATATTTTGAATCCAAGCCCAATCAAAATAGAAAGACAATTTTTTTGGAAATGTTGTGAATGATAATAAAATATTTGTTGTTTGCAAACTGAAAAGCCCAATCAAAGCAATCAAATTCAATAAAAATGTCGCATCTAGAAAGATGACATAAACAACTTAGAGGTGGCACTGCATCGATTGCATGAGGAGAGGATCCCTTGGCCATCCATGTAGCAGTTACCTCTCTGTGGCTAGCCAACACCAACAAAGCCACATATTTTTGATCATTCAATAGTGGAGGCCAGCTCTTAGACTAGGGCAACACTAAGGAAAAGTTGAATCCATGTTGAAGGAGAAATATGTGAGTGGAGAAATTATTCCTTGCGGAGTCGGGACGTAGCTCTCTCTCTCTCTCTCTCTGGGAAAATTCTTAGGTCCAGAGACCAGACGCAGCTCTGCGTTCGGACGCCAATAACTAGTTGACAGGTAGATGATTACATGTGGAATTTTTTTGATAAATTTTTTAATTTAATTTATATCAGCCCGACCCGACCAGATCCACTATTTTTTTCATTATAAATGTAGGGCTTGCACTACTTTTAGAAACCCGTCAAAGATCTAAAATATTTATTGCTTTTGATACGTACTGAAGAAAAAAACAAGTTAGAAAATTGCAAAAAATATATTGAATGCTCTCCAAAGAGAGAGGGGTAAGGGGTGCATGAAACTAGAGTAGGTAAAGTAGAGGAACATGAACTCTTTGCAAACATCAAGCGATATAGATAACCATAGGAGCAACCAATTCGAATTCAATTGTGCATTTTCAAGTGCAAGCCGAAAATTCATTATGATCTCCTTATAGCAACAGGATATAGATAACCATAGGAGCAACCAATTCGAATTCAATTGTGCATTTTCAAGTGCAAGCCGAAAATTCATTATGATCTCCTTATAGCAACAGGATTTACAATCCACAAAATATAAATAATCCGTACATAAATAATGGCCGCATCTGCAAGATCAAAAGAAACATAACATGCCACCCAACAAAAAAAGACAATAAGCCATGGGCATCTCAAAGATCTTATCCAATCCGACAATCCCACATTCCCCCAAGTGCAGTGTGATGCCCCGAGATCTAACTTGGAAAGAATTTCGATACATCCGACCATTTACTAGAGCTATCTATAATGTCAATCAATCACAATCTAATAAAAAGTCTATAATTTAAAACATCCATATACAAGTCAATCCATATCTCAAAATATCATATACAATACTCAGGAACTACACTATGAACACCAGAACTGAAATCTATCATGTCCTGAGTACAAAAGAATCAAAATCATCAAAAGAACTAAAACCTGTAGATCCGGATCAATCTCTATCTCCTGCTCCCTTGCCCAGACCTGAAAATATCAACCACATATAATGAGCTTTACAAAGCCCAGCAGGTCACCTAATACTTATAACCGAAATCAAAGCACGGTACTGCTATCAATATGCATGTCAGTCAATCAAATCCATACAATCAGTGGTCAATGAGTCTATGCAGCGAAAATCAAATCAGTAGTCAATGAAATTAATAGTCGATGCAGCGATAGAAGAATCGATAAATCAAACTCAATAAATCAATACGTCAATTCTCAGAAGAATCCGTACACGAAAGAAAATCACTCGATCAGTCAGATCAATCGTATCGAATCAATCGATCAAATCAAGTCAATGAAATCGATTAGAAAAGCAGTACAATCAAGCTCAATCTATACTAGCAATAAATCAAATGCAGCAGGTTAATACAATGCAGAAGCAATAGTATCAATGAATCTATAAGCAATATATCAATTAATCTATAGTGTCATGTCCATAGCATCAATAAATCAATACAATATCTATATCCATCCATGTCAATATCTATGCTCAGTAGTATCAATGCTCAGCGATCAATCAATGAAATCGATGAAATCGTACGATACAGTAAATCCATAAATCCGATCAAATCAATAAAGCAGTAAATCCATAAAGCACTAAATCCGTAAGTCAAGGCTGTACACATACAATACAATAATACTGAACAAGTACAATCACTGGCTATGTGGCTGTTGTAGAATCCATATTGCTGTTGTAGATATCCATACGTTGGTTTCAATAAAAAGAGTCGTCACTCTATTGCCCGTCGGCCGCCCGTCGGCATATCTATAAGAACTCCTTATGACTCCCATCCATATATCCATAATCAATGTTTAAAGGAAAGCCCGTCGGCCCACCATCCTGTACAGGTCAATTCAATCTCCAACCAACGTTCAACCAGGTTTCACTTGTGTTCCAGTATCAATAATCAATCAATAATCAATTTAATAGTCAATATTAAAATAATCATATCAATATTCACATTCATATCTATCAATCTATAAATCTCAGAAAAATCGGAAATCGTACAAAAATTCGGCAGAATAACAGCAGTCTACCGATTTACACAAAAAAACTTGCAAAAAGCACTAATTTCCAAATTCACACAGAACGTTCACAACATCAATATAAGGCTATTGTTCTACTGAATCCATATCAAATAACATCCTGATATTTTTCTATTCGATTAAAATCGCGTAGAACCAATTCCGACTGGTAAAATCATCGTAGAAAATACTCAAATCGTGTACAATATTCATATCTATAACATTCTAAAAGTTGTGCGGTGAAAGTTATGTCAATATAAAATCGGGTCCAAAATTCGACTACGAAAATACAAAACAGTGCTAAACTCGATCAAAAATCAATATCTCTGAAAACAGAAATAGGATTCTGAGTCCTTACCGCGAGATCTTCAATTCTTTCAATAGTGGCGACGGACAAAAAGCGCTCCGCGGCCTCCGAAATCCAAGATTCCTTCTCTTTTCCTTTCTCTTTCTCTCTCCTCAGATATTTTCGTTTTATAAAATGATTTTCTCTCTCCTCAAAACGAGCTGATTTCCTTATATCATTAGCCTGATCGGCCCGGCCGATCGCCACATCGTCCTGGCCGATCAGAACAAAATCCAATCGGCCCGGACGATTCCTCAGGCCGATAATTTCGATTTTGCTCTCTGGATTCTTGTCGTATCTGATCGTCACAGGACGATCCAAAATCGGCCTGGACGATCCAGTACAGAAATCATTCCAGAAAACACTCCAGAAATCAGTCGTTTTCAATGCACTGATCGGCCTGGACGATCTCAATATCGTCCCGGCCGATCTTGGGAGAAAAATCCAATTCAGAGAGGAACAGTAAGGGAACGAGATCTCACATGCAGTGTGCACTACATCACAGGTTGCAACCTATTCCAAGTGAAGATAATCAAGAATGCTTCCCCAATCATGCATGTGATGCTCAATGCTAGGCCCATCCTGCACATTTGCACTTTTTTAGGTTTACAAAAAGGAAACTGATCATCATTGTCTCTTCCTTTAAAAGATAAAACAAATTAAATTCAATTAACTTCCAAGGACCAAGCAACATAAACATCATTGCCCAATCGGTAACATACAACTATATAAACAAGTACTTTCAGTGCAAGTGACAAAAATCAGAAATTGAAAGATTTTTTTTTCAAAGATTTGCCCGAAATAATCAATCAAAGTATGAATTCACAAACGAAGCACCGACGAAAGAGACTATGCATGCAACTACACGATAGACAACCTTTTGAAATGGTGTGAATGAGAATAAACCATTTGTTCTTTGCAAACTGAGAAGCTCAATCACAACTATCAAATTCAGTAAAAATGTCTTATCTAGAATAATGGCATAAAAACCGGATGGGTGTCACACTGCATCGGTTGCCTGATAAGAGTATCTCATGGCCATCCATGCGGCAGTTACCCCTCTGTGACTTGACAAGCCCAACAAAGCCACAAGTTTCAAATCATTCCGGAGTGTATGCCAGCCGTCAGGGTAGGGCAAGCCCAACAAACGATATTTTGGATCCAAGAGAAATAAGAAAGGACTACTGGATCTCAACAAAATAGAAAGACAATTTTTTTAGAAATGGTGTGAATGATAATAAAATATTTGCTGTTTGCAAACTGAAAAGCCCAATCACAACAATCAAATTCAATAAAAACGTCAGATCCAGAATGATGACAAAAACAACTAAGGGTTGGCACTGCATCGGTTGCCTGAGGAGTGGATCCCCTGGCCATCCATGAAGCAGCCACCTCTCTGTGGCTAACCAAGCCCAAAAAAGCCACATATTTCAGATCATTCAACAGCTGTTGAAGGCAGCTGTTAGACTAGGGCAACACCAAGGAGAAATTATTCTGTGCGCACACCGAACGTACAAAGACGGGATGGAGAAATGTGTGAGTGGAGAAATAATTCCGTGCGAAGTCCGGACGTAGCTCTACCTCCTCTGGACTACAAGAAATCGTGACTACACTGTGTACAAGTTTGTAGTCACGCTAGGGCAAAAAATGAAAGAAGGGGGCTTTACATACAACCACTTCTCTCTCTTTCTCTCTCGTATATTTCAGATTTATTCGAGAGTGGAAGCCAGTCATCAGGCTACTGCAACACCAACTAAAGAAACGTTAGACCCAAAGAGAGAATGGAGAACCGACTATTCTCTCCCCCACCCTGGCTATCAAAGCCCAAAAAAGCCACCAATTTCAGCAAAGAAAGCTACCACCATCAAATCGTTGAAGCCAGAAGTTAGGCTAGGGCAACAAATGAAATAAGGAGATTTACATACATACCACAAAATTCTATTCTAATGAATCCAATTAGGAGAAAAGACCCAAGACTCTCCTATCTGAAAAGCCACAAGTTTCGGATCATCCGAGAGCGGAAACCAGCCATCCGGCCAGGCCAATACCAACTAACGAAACATTAGATCCCAGATGAAGGAGAAATAACCATTCTCTCCTCTCCTCTCTCTCAAGCCAACAAAGCCATAATTTCGGATACTTGGACAGGAAGCCACTCCGACTCGTCAGGCTAGGGCACAAATGAAATAACTAATAAGGACACTCTAATGGATCCAAGAAAGAGAAAAACCTAAAGACTCTCTCTCTCCTCTCCGGACTGAGTAAAATCGCTGAATTACTCTTCGAGTCTCGAGCTCTGTGGACGATAACCTTTTTAATGGTGGTTTGGCGGAGAAAATTGATCCATGCGAAGTAATTAATCAAATAAATATTTGATTACTTAAATCATATAAATATATAATATAAAATTACATTAATTATTTTTAAAATATCATTAAATTGAGAATTATTAAATCGAATAGTTTTGTTAAAATTTACTTTAGGTTTAAAATTAAACCTCTAGAAATTTTGTTTTGCTTTTGGCTTGTTTTATTTAAATTAATTAAATTAGAAATAAAAAATGGTAGAGCTAAAGATTTAATATCAAGCAGTGATATATTTGAAATATTTCTATTTGATTTTGGGGTTGTTTGGTAATTTGGTTGGTTAAAAAAGAGTAAAAGGAATAAAATATAAAAAATATATTTTGAAAATGTTTGTATGAGTGTGAAGTAAATTAAGATGAAACATTTTCGATCTTTCGAAATAAAATAAATGCAAAGTAAAGTTTTAATAATGATGACGACCTGCGGGTGTCAACTGATACGAGTGGAGGCAATGGTGGTGGACGGTGGAGGGTGGCTGAGGTAAAAGGAATGCAAAATATTTCAAATGTTAAATTTTGGAAATATGGATATTTTTTGTTTGAAACTGAATAACATAGTAAAATTTTATGTATTTGGAATGCACCCTCTAATGTAATTTTAGTGTAACTAAATTTGACAGATTTAGGTAACTTTAAATATACCATCAATTTTTTGTTGTTACAATTGGCCTTCAGCCAATGCCAACACTACTATCACTAACTGTCACTATTGTCAACTACCACCAACCACCATCATCCTCGTCAACCATAATCGCCACCGCCAACTACCGACCACTACCATTTTTTTACTTTATACTACATTCATTTTACTTGAAGTAAAATATAAAAAAAATCACATATATTTATTTTACACTTATAAAAAATATTTTAAAATACTGTAAATACATTATATCCATTTCATACCTCTTCATATTTTACTATACATTTCTATTTAAACCAACCAAATTGTCCCTAAAGGGAAAAAAAAAACCAATCAATTCAATAATTCATATTAAATTTCAAATTAAAAAATGATTTCATTTTGTTAGTTTTGTCTAGAATCTGATTTTGTAGATCAAACAGGTAGACTGTTAACTAAAATCTCAATTTCATTAGTCAAGCTCGATGAAAAGCTCACTAGTGGGTTGTAAGGGAACATCGTGAACCCTACTTGAGGGTTTGAGCATGAAGCAACGAATAATTGTATATTTATCATTTTGATGAATATACAAAAACTATTTTCACTAGTCAGGAGATCAATATAATCATTGATCTATTACAAGCTCCTTACTATAAAAGATTTAAAGAAAATATAAAATAAAATATAAACAAGAACTTGACTTTATCAATATCACTGCTCACGATTCCAACCTCTTATGACTTGAAATCATTAAAATTTAAATAATAAACTCAAAAGCCCGACAAATAATCAAAACCTTATCAATGCTTTCAAATTTAAATATAATAAACTCAAAAGCCCAACAAATAATCAAAACCTTATCAATGCTTTCAATCCAAGGTAAAAGAATCAATATGTATATTTTAGTTATATTATCAATCATTAGATAATGAGCAATAGAAAAATCTCAACATCAATAATAAAATCAATATGATCATTGAAGTTTAAAAAAAAAATCTATTAAACTATAAGACATAAGATAAAGAGTATTGTATCAAACCATAACAAAAACAAATAAATATCACTCAGTAAGTCATGATAGTATGCTTATGCAATATTGTATCAATATTAATGCTAGCATGAATTCAATTATATTATTGATACGTCATCTTGAATTTATCTTGATCGGGCACGAATCTCGAGGCAAAAAGCTAGCCGGAAACTTCAAAAAATTAAATCCGGGATCACATGAACTCCGATTTCAGCAAGCTTACAGTCAAACTGAGCGTCTCAGAAATACGAACCCAACGATACCAAGTTCGACCCAATCCGAGCCCAAATGGGTCCAAATCATGGATCCGAAACGCTGTTGGAAGGTTCAAACCACTATTTGAGTTACCAAACGGACTCCGATTTTGATGAGCTTATACTCGAATCGAAGGGCTCGACGAGACGAATCCAACGAGCCCAAGATCACTAAATTCAGACATCACTAAGGCATTCAAATGACCAACGAACGGTGCACGATCGTAGGATTCAATATCGACCGTCCATTCAAACACTCCCTATTCGCCCCTGATCTCACGCCTATTTACGGGCCATGCCACTCCAGAAAATCTATAAATAGAGCCCTCATTTCTCATAAGAGGGGGCCGAAGCAAGAAGAGAAGGAAGAAGAGAAGGAAGGAGCTCCTCCTTGACAGCCGCCGGACCACCGCCGGACCACCGCCAACACCTCGCCGGACCACCGCCGAACCACCGCAGGAACCTCGCCGGACCACCGCCGGACCACCGCAGGAACCTCGCTGGACCACCGCCGGAGCATCGCAGAACCTCGCCGGACCACCACCTTAAGGCCCGATGTTCAGTCCCTACGCTCTACTGAAGACCCGACGTCCTGCCGAAGACCCGACGTTCTGTTCAAGGCCTGACACTCGGTCCCTACGTTCTGCCGAAGACCTGACGTTCCGTTCAAGGCCTGACACTTGGTCCCTGCGTTCTGCCGAAGACCCGACGTTCCGGTCAAGGCCTGACACTCAGTTCTGACATCTCACTTAAATACTTAATTGTAATCGAATCACTCTTGGAGGTGATTCAGCTCTTTGTAACCAATTCAAAGTCTAGTGGAATCATTTTCAACTGGGCTAGGCCTCGTGGTTTTTCCCTTTAAAGGGTTTTCCACGTAAAAAATCATTTGTTCTCTGTGTGTGTTAGTTATACGTGCAACGCTAAGACGCAAAATTAAATCTCTATCGCCGCGTATTTTCTAACCCGCAACAATTATCAATCAATTTAAATTACTATAATGTAAATGCAACAGTTTTAATGTTAAATTTTCATCATTTCATCATAATTAATATCTAATTGTGTATTAATCTTCATGTAAGCCCAACAATCAATTAATTTGTAACAATCAACCCCAATTATCGCCTAGTTAAGTATCAATTTTGATTAGGCCAAAACATCGACCAATTGGTATAATTTTTATCTTTCATATTCACAACTGCCTTCCATCAAATCTATTGCTTACATGTAAATGTTATATTTTTATCAATGAAATATAATAATTCATAAAATACATAAAAACTGGTCAAATTTATCTACAAAGCATTTATTTCAAAAAAAATTATAACTTTCAAATTAAACGGTAAAAATACAATATATTTATGTCAAAATACACATTAACAAGATTTATCACATACAAAAAAATTATAAGGTAAAATTCTTACCAATACAAAATTATCCTCATTTTTTAAAAAACAATAAATAATTTGGATAATAAAAAAAAATAAAAATATCATAATTTTGAAATTATAAATAGGATAATAATTCAATACAACGAGACAAATTAATTTTCTAACAAAATTAACTAACAAAAATCATAAATAATTTCTCTCTAATTTTATTTTCAACGTCTCTAGTATCATAAAAATAAATGAGAATAGATAAATGAAATTTAATAATTTCCCTTAATGGGTTCAAATATTTTAGAGTAAAATAATATAAAAAATCAAAAAAATTATTTTATTTTTAATATATAATTCATAAAATTCTTTTAGGACATTAAAAATTATAAAAAAAAAACATTCATATGATATATCATTTTATCATTAAAAATCAATTTGCAAAATAAACCCCTCACAATCTCAAAATTTCTATTTTTACTAATAGATATCAATTTCTTAAAAATTTACATTTATGACAAAATTACCAAAAAAACATTATAATAAAAACATAATAAAACCTGGCTAATTTTGGAATTATAAACTTTCTTAAGGATCTTGATTGAAACAATTTGATGTTTGTTAGATACAAGACATTTTTAGCCAACTTGTATAAATTAAAAGCAATAAAGAAAAGATTGAGAGCATCATCAGGTCAGCTTGCTCTTCATTTGAATGAAATCAAATTTTCAAGTTATTGACCATCAAAGTAGATCATATATGCTCATTCTGTGCAAATGCAAAGGTAGGCTCAACTGCTAAGAGATCATTGAGTTGGTTTTTTTTGTTCATCGCAGAAGCATAATCTCCCTCCTGCAAGTCTTAATCAACATTAATTTCATTATGATTAGAAAAAATAGAGAAGAAAGCGAAAGATGCATTGACACCCTCACTCAGGTTAAGAGATTCTTACACTTGCAGTCCTTTTGTTTTATAGCTCTGTTTGCTCATCTTCTATGGTGTGGCTCTTATGCTAACTCCAGACCCAACAAATGAAGAAGCATAAGTGACTTCGAAAGAATCAATCAGTAGAAGTTATGACAGAAAGTTTGTCTCCCAATCTTTTTCAAACCTTCTGGAGGCAACTTCATGTTGATATGTTATTGCTCCGAGTTAATTTGACTGAAAGAGTTCTGAGCTTGGCTGCTCCAACAGGTGCTTGATCCTACTGTCATCATTAATGAAGCTTCACTTACACTGAACGGAATTTCTTCTGTGGCGGACTTTTGCCAGATCAATCTTTCCTGGTTTTGAGAAGTGATGGGAATCAGCAACGTTATTGCTTATTTGGCAAGCAATAAGCACTTTTATTGTACTTCAATATAATTCAATTTATCATCTTGCTTATCGTTTAGAGGAAAAGGTTTGAAAGAAGATGGAAGCAACAGAGGAAAACAAAGCAAATTCATATGAGAATGAAACGATAATGCCTTTCAAAACTTAGCAGTAAGGTGATCTAGAAATAATATATCATAAAGCATCTAGCAGATTGGAATGAACGATCCATCAACAAAATAATTCAGAAAAGAATCATCTTTAACTACTTTATTCCTATGAATTCATTTATTTGCTTTCTGGTCCTTAAGTGCACAAAAGACTAAAAGGAATGGTATACAGTTAATCCTAGTCTTAGATTAATCACAAATGGCTGCCATGCATCCACATTTCGGATTAAAGAATAACGTCTCTACAATTTGCTGCAGTTATAAAACCTTCACTTGGTTCCTTGTGATTGTACTCAAGTGTTGCAGTAGATATGCAGAAAGAATAACGCAAATGCAAAACTGAAAAACAATTCTATTAGCGTTGCATAAAACATTTCATTCAGAAGCCCGTTAGAGAGTTTCCAGAAACACTATCTAAATAATGGACTTACCATTAAAGAGTTCTGAGAAACTTGCAAATGCTGATTGCCAAATTAGCACCAGAGGCTGATCGAGTTCAGTTTCTTCGCTGCATCAAGGTTCAATAAGAAACGAATGAATAAACAGTATCTACAACTTTTTTCCTGAGAACTGCAGGCTCCCTCGTTCTGATTGCTAAAAGATTCATTCTTAACAAATAGTAAGTCGTCTTTTTTAATTTATTATATCTTTTTTTTTTTCTAGCAGGAAGCAAAAGAATGAAATCAAAGAAGTAAAGATGTGTACAAATTTCATTCAAGATTCCTCCGAAGCTCTGAGAGACATCAGAAAATGGAAGGAAAGTGAGAAGTTTTCAGCAGAATGGCTGCATCTGCATGATTTAAAGACAGCTAGAATGCCTCCCAACAGCAAGAGACTATAACCTAGAAGATAATTTACACAATCCAAAAATCTCAAATTCTCCCAAGTGCACTATATCACAGGTTGCCACCAATTCCAAGTGAAAGTAATCAAGGATACTTCTATAACAAAATATTAAACCCAACCCTGAACATTTGCAATTTTTGACGTACAAAAAGGAGACTGATCATCAATGCTTTTTCCATCCATCAATGCTTCTTCCATCCATCAATGCCCACAAGGAGATATACTAGCATATCAAAAATATTTATTTCTGTGCAAGAAAGAAAAACCAGGAATATACTTTTTTCCTATGATTTGCGCCTATTTTTTTATGAGAGCATCACTCGTGAATTTGCTAATCAAGCACAGAATAGACTTAACATGCAACTACACAATGTAAATGTGAAAAAAAAAAAAATTTGTTGTTTGCAAACTGAGTAGGCCAATTAAAACCATCAAATTTATTTAGGAAGCCTCATCAACAATAATGACTAGTATTGGATGGGTGGCACTGCAATGGTTGCCTGACGAGAGGATCCTGCAGCCATCCATGATGCAATGCCTCACACCATATCCATCTCTCTCTATATCTCATGTGAGTTGGACAGTGTAGCTTCTTATTTATTTATTTGGGAACTGTGAGTATCAAAGAACATAAAGTTTCTTTGTTGCGAAACCATCAATTGAGAAGAGGAAAATGAAATACCACCCTTCAAAATGGCTGTGGATATCGCACCTATCCTTTTATGTGTCCGTTTATATGAGTGTAGTTTACTCTGACAACAAATGACGTAGCAATAACCTCTCTCTCCCTCGCATATATATGCCCAAAAAAGAGCTCAACTAAAAAAAGAGAAATGGATGCGTCCCCATAGCCCACCAACATAATAATGTAATTTTGTAATATGTTAAGTGGGATTTAAAAAAAAACGAATTACTAGTAAATGTGATTTTGGATTAGTTGTAAGAAATAACAAGTAAAAGATAAAACTAATTGAGGAACTTTATGTGGAAAAAGAATTGTTGGATTACATTAAAGATCAGCTTCAAGCCCATATCTCTTGCTTTATTTATGGATGTTCTTGCTAGTCATTTGCAAGATGATGTACCTTGGTGTCTGCTTTTCACTGATGATATTCTTATTATTGATAAGACTCGAGAGGGAGTTGATGAAAAACTTGAAATATGGAGATCGATCTTAGAGTCAAATTTTTTTTAGTTGAGTAGCACTAAAACAAAATAATTGAGTGTAATTTTAGTAGTAAAAGATCTACTAGCGAGATTATAACATTGGGTGATCAAGTCATTAAAAGAGTACAAAGATCTACTGGCGAGATTATAACATTAGGTGATCAAGTCATTAAAAGAGTACACATTTTAGATATCTCAAATATATTGTTCAAAATGATGGTGAAATAGATGGAGATATTATTAGTATAATTAATGTTTGATGGTTGAAGTGGAGGAAATGAAGGAATGTATCATGCCTATTGTGTGATAAGAAGGTACCCCAAGATGGGAAAATTTTCTAAGATGGTGGTGAGACCATGAAAGCTTATGGCACAGAATGTTGTAGATGAGGATGCTCAGACTAAACGCTTAAAGAATAAGTGCAAAACAAGCACATAGGCGAAAAAGTTGGAGTAACTCTAATGGCAAATAAGATTAGAGAGTCGTCTTAGATGGTTTGTTCATATAAAACGTCGGCCTTCTAATGAACCCGTTAGGAGAGTAGATGTATTAGATCCAACCTATGTTAAGAAAAGTAAAGGTAAACCTAAAAGGGCTTGGTTATCAACAAATGTAACCAAATTTTCAGCATGATTTCTTGATAGGAACAGAGCTTGCAATCAACAAAAGTATCCAATCCTTACAATGGCAGCATCTGCATGAACAAAAGACAGCAAATAAACGTCCCTACAACAAAAGACAATTAGATATGGGATTCTCAAAGACATTTTACACAAATGAACATCTTACAACCCCCAAGTACACAACATCACAGCTAGCCGCTTATTCCAAGTGAATACAATCCAGGATACTTCCACAATCTTGCATGTGATGCTCAAATATTAAGCCTATCACAAACATTTGAATTTTTTTCAGGTATGCATAAAAAGGAAACTGATCATCTTTACCTCTTTGATGAAAAAACAAAACAAAAAAATTCAAGCAGTTTCTAAGGACCGTGCAACATAAACATCATTGCCCAGTAAGTATTACATTAGCATTTCAAAAACAACTATTATCAGTGCAAATGACAAAAATAGGATTTGAAAGACTTTTTCAATGATTTGCCCGCAATTCTTATAAGAGAAACAAGCATGAATTTGCTAACTAAACACAGAGAAGAGACTCAACATGCAACTACCAGAAAGGTAGACAAGTCCATAGAAATGGTGTAAATGTGAACAACATAATTTCTGGTTGCAAACTGAGTAGCCCAATCACAACCATCATATTCAGTTAGGAGCAACATAAATAATAACAAACATTTGATGGGTGGCACTGCATCGGTTGAATGAGAAGAGAATCCCCATCCATCCATGATGCAGTTGCCTAACATCATATTTATCTCTCTCCCTCGCTCTCTCCCATGCAATGGACAATATCTTTCCTTGAGATGTGAATCAATAGGATATAATTCATAGGGCACAAAACCCTCAATTAGCTAAGGTGGATTCAGATTTTTTGTCCACTTAGACAAATATCCCCCAACCCCCAAGTCTTTAAGGTACTCTTGGATGAAGAAACTCATGAATGCCGACAAGGATCCCTCTGTCAAGTTGGGTCGACTACGTCCTCTGACTAAGTAGACTAGGGACCATGATGACCCGGGATGACGAAACCATGGTATCTTGATCGAGTCTATCATCACAACCCCCACCATCTGCTTTAAGAAAAAGATATTGAATTTTTTAATTTTAAATATTAAATTCTCACACACCAAATCATGATGCTACTATACACCAGATATCACATATCTCTACGTATCTGTTTGTCGACTACCCTTATAAGAAAGTTCTCTCCCGATATCGGAATGGGTGATAAACTATAGGGGCTTGCGCCTAAGGAAACCAGAACTCAGATCATAGAGTCCTCGCAAAATGAGGGCGAAATTTCTGGGTAGTGTCTTCTTTCAAATCTAATCTGCCTTCTGAAAATTTACCTCAGAACTTGTTAAAACTCTCCTAGACAACCCGATAAACAAAAATAAAGAAAGGTGACAGCGGAGAGGCCGGGGACGAATTTTTGGAGCCCACATCAAGCAAGTAGGTGAAGTGAAACATGAACTACTTGTCAACATCAAGCTTTATTCAAAACCCTAGGAGCAACAACTTTGATTTGAATGTGTAACCCAAATTCCAGTATTATTTCTTGATAGGAACAGAGTAAAGTGAATACAATCTTCCACGTGATGCTCAACAATAACCCTATCATGAACATTTGCACTTTTTTCAGGTATGTATAAAAAGGAAACTGATTATCATTCCATCTTCGATGAAGAAACAAAACAAAAAAATGAAGTAGCTAAGGACCGTGTAACATATAAACATCATTGTCCAGTAAGTATTACATTAGCATTAAAAAAACAAGTATCATCGGTGCAAATGACAAAAATAGGATTTGAAAGAATTTTTCAACGATTTGCACGCAATTCTTATAAGAGAAACAAGCGTGAATTTGCTACCTAAACATAGAGAAGAGACTCAACATGCAACTATTAGGAAGGTAGACAAGTCCATAGAAATGGTGTAAATGTGAACACCGTATTTTCTGGTTGCAAACTGAGTAACCCAAAATTACAACCATCATATTCAGTTAGGAGGCCTCATCATAAATAATAACAAATTTTTGATGGGTGGCACAGCATCAGTTGCATGAGAAGAGAATCCCCATCCATCAAAGATACAATTGCCTAACATCAAATTCATCCCCCATGCAATGGACAATAGATTTTCTTTTTTTGGAGGATGAATGGTCAGCGCCTAGGCACAATTTTGATGTTGACAGTGTAGCATAAGTCTTCTTTCTTTATTTTCCCGACATAACCGGGTTTTACAATGGGGAACTATGATAATCATAGCCTTCAATCAGCCTCTAAAACTATAAAACTCAATATACAGACTGTTGCAACATCCTGAACTCAAATAGCAAAAAGTGACAAATTTCTTTGTTGTGAAACCATCAATTGAGAAGAGGAAAATGGCTGCGAATGAGAACAAAACATTTGTTGCTTGCAAACTGAGAAGCCCAATCACAACTATCAAAATCAATTAAAATGCCTCCTCTTGAAACAAACTGATGGGTGGCACTGCATCAGTTGCCTGAGGTGAGGATCTATTCAAGTCCAGCAAAACCACAAATTTCATATCATTCTAGAGTGTAACCCAGACGTTGGGGTAGGCCAAGTCCAACAAACGATATTTTGGATCCAAGATGAATAAGAAAGGACCCAAAGATCTCTACACAATAGAAAGATGACTTTTAGGAAATGGTGTGAATGAGAACAAAATATTTGATGTTTGCAAACTGAAAAGCCGAATCACAATTAAAATGACACATCTAGAATAATGGCATAAACAACTTATGGTTGGCACTGCATCGGTTGCTTGAGGTGAGGATCCCCTAGCCATCCATGAAGCAAGTAGCCAAATCAATTAGGTCTACCTCTACGTCTCTACCTTGTTAATATTGGCTAGATCTAATACATCTACTGTCCAAACTGGGACACCGAAAGGGCGAAGTTTAATGTGACCAAACCATCTAAGGTGACTCTCTCTAGTCTTATCTGCCACTGGAGCTACTAAAACCTTTTTCCATATATACTCATTTAGCATTCCGTCACTAAGAGTAAAGGCACTCATCAGCCTGATGATCATCATCTCAGCAACATTTAACTTAATTTTATACTTAGCTTTTAAGGGTCAAAATTCTGCACTATAAATCATTGCAGATAAGAACATCTTATAGAATTTTCCCTTAAATTTGGGGATACTTTTCTAGCACACAACAGGCCCGATGCATTCCTCGGCTTCAATCATGCAACTTGAATTCTACTAATAATATCCCCATCAATTTCACCATCACTTTTGAATAACATAATCCAGATATCTAAAATGAGAACTCTTTTTAACTAATATATTACTATTAAATTTAGGGGTGTCAATTTCGGGTCACGGATAGGGCTCAGGTCAAACCCGAAACTAACCTGGAACTATTCGGGTCAACCCAAACCCGACCCATTTTTGCAAACGGGGCGGTTTTTCGGACTTGAACCCGAAAATGTAACCAACAAATGTACAAAAATTTCAGCATGATTTCTTGATAGGAACAGAGCTTGCAATCAACAAATGTATCCAATCCTTACAATGGCAGCATCTGCATGAACAAAAGGCAGCAAATATACGTCCCTCCAACAAAAGACAATTAGATATGGGAATCTCAAAGACATTTTACACAAATGAACATCTTACAACACCCAAGCACACAACATCACAGCTAGCCGCCTATTCCAAGTGAATACAATCCAGGATACTTCCACAATCTTGCATGTGATGCTAAATATTAAGCCTATCACGAACATTTGCATTTTAACAAAACGAAAAAAAATCAAGTAGTTTCTAAGGACCGTGCAACATAAGCATCATTGCCCAGTAAGTATTACATTAGCATTGCAAAAACAACTATTATCAGTGCAAATGACAAAAAACGGATTTGAAAGGCTTTTTTCAATGATTTGCATGCAATTCTTATAAGAGAAACAAGTGTGAATTTGCTAACTAAACACAGAGAAGAGACTCAACATACAACTACCAGGAAGGTAGACAAGTCCATAGAAATGGTGTAAATGTGAACGTATTTTCTCATTGCAAACTGAGTAGCCCAATTACAACCATTATATTCAGTTAGGAGGCCTCATCATAATAAATAAAAAATATTTGATGGGTGGCACTGCGTCAGTAGCATCAGAAGAGAATCCCTAGCCATCCAAGATGCAGTTGCCTGACATCAGTTGCCTGACATCATGCAATGGACAGTAGATTTTCTTTTTTTGGAGGACGAATGGTCAATGCTTAGGTACAATTTTGATGTTGACAGTGTAGTATAAGTCTTCTTTCTTTATTTTTCGGACAGAACTGGGTTTTACAATGGGAAACTATGATAATCATAGCCTTCCCACAGCCTCTAAAACTATAAATACAGACTGTTGCAACATCCTCAACTCAAATAGCAAAAAGTGACAAATTTCTTTGTTGTGAAACCATCAATTGAGAAGAGGAAAATGGATGCAAATGATAACAAAACATTTGTTGTTTACAAATTGAGAAGCCCAATAACAACTATCAAATTCAATTAAAATGTCTCATCTAGAATAATGGCATCTATGTTGCACCGATACACCTATTTATGAAGGCGTGTAGTATCTGATACACCGATACACGGAAATACCTCCAATGCGGTATCAATACATGTCTGATATGGCAAAGCCGTATCCAATTAAAATGCTATTTAATTTCAAAAGGACACGCGTGTCCATTCCAAAATAAAAAATTCGAAAAAATTGACGCCTTGTATTTTTACTTTCACAACTGCGAGTGAGGTTCTTTCATTTCCAAGATGGATTTGAGTCTCTTGATGATATAGGAATATTAGAAATTGCTAATCTTTTACTTTGAAGCTATGATATTTATTGAAGATGACATAGAAGTTCAAAGACAAACCACTGAAGAAGTTAACCATATCATTCCTTCTAGTGAATAGTTGAAACTTCATGTGCTAGACAATTTATGTTTTTGCTTTTTGTTGTACTAAACATTAATGCTTACTTTTATTTTGATATTATAAGCTACAAGGCTACAAATGATGTTGCCTCTTTTTTTTTTTGTAATTTCAAATATTATGTTGCGATTGCTTTCTTATGATTTATAAATTATAATGATTTGTCTGCGTCGTACCCGTATCCTGTATTTTTAAGAATTGACGTGTCTCGTATCCGTATCGTCTCATATCCTTGCCTCCATATCGGTGCAACATAGAATGGCATAAACAAACTGATGGGCGGCACTGCATCAGTTGCCTCAGGAGAGGATATATTCAGCAAAACCACAAATTTCATATCATTCCAGAGTGTAAGCCAAGACGTTAGGGTAGGCCAAGCCCAACAAACAATATTTTGGATCGAATGGAATAAGAAAGGACCCCTAGATCTCTACACAATAAAAAGACAACTTTTAGGAAATGGTGTGAATGAGAACAAAATATTTGCTGTTTGCAAACTGAAGAGCCGAATCACAATTAAAAAATGACATTTAGAATAATGGCATAAACAATTGATGGGTGGTACTGCATCGATTGCTTGAGGTGAGGATCCCCTAGCCATTCATGAAGCAGTTAGCCATATCATTTAGGTCTACCTCTACAACTCTGCCTTTCTACATAATGTAAGACATATCTATACATCTACTGTCCAAAATTGGTCATCAGAAGGACAAAGTTTTATGCGGCCAAACCATCTAAGGCGACTCTCTCTACTTTTATCTGCCACCGGTGCTACTCAAACCTTTTCCAGTATATACTCATTTTGCATTCGATCACTAAGAGTAAAGGCACTCATCCACCTTATGATGATCATCTCTGCAACACTTAAACTTAATTTTATACTTCCTTTTAAAGGGTCAACATTTTGCACTCTAAAGCATTGCAGGTATCAACACCATCTTATAGAATTTTCCCTTAAGTTTGAGGTAGGGCTGCAAGTGAACCAAACGTTCGATGAGCTACTCTTTGTTCGGTTCGATTAAAGCTCGTTTGTGATCGTAATTAATTAAACAAACAAACTTGAACAATATTTTAAATACTCGATTCTTAAATAAACAAACTTGAACACTAATGCGTTTGGCTTATTTATGTTCGCGAACAACATCATTTGAAGTTCGTGAACAAGCTCGACATTAAGCTCGATAAGAAGCTCGATTCGTGTTCGATTTTGAACTCGTGAATAAGCTCAATAAAAATAATTAATATTTGATTACAAAATTAACAAATATAAATAATCATTGCCTTTGTTACATAGACAATTGCTTTTATTATAAATGTGTTTGTTCATAGATATGTTTGTTTGATAGTTAAAAAAAAATTCGTTAAATATGTTCGTGAACAAGCTCGATAAGCACTAAACGAACGAACATGAATTGAACATGAACCGAACATGAACACTCATTAATTTAAATGAACCAAACATGAACACAAACAATAAAGTTCGAGCAAACATGAACCAAACTGAACAAGCTGATATTAAATGAACACAAACATGAACACTCACATACTCTGCTCGGCTCAGTTCGTTTGTAGCCCTAGTTTGAGGGGAAATTTTATAGCACAGAAAATGCCCGATGCATTCCTCCGCTTCAATCATCCAACTTGAATTCTACTAATAATATTCCCATCAATCTCACCATCACATTGAATAACATACTCGGGATACAGTAATAGCTCCTGCATACCGAGCAAATAATGCATAACAAGCACCTTGTTGCTTTAATTGTTTGAAGAAGGATTCAGAAGACTAAGAGAGTTGAGGTTAAGGACCCTATATGGATGTCTTATAGCCTTAGAATTAATGGAGTATATATGAAAGTAATATATTGTCTTAATATTAATTTGACATAACTTCCCACCAAGACCACATAACTCCTCTCCTTCATGGGACCACAAATGAAGAACATTGTAACTCCCAATTGGCATGCAGTCATCAAATATAAACATCCAGAAAATATGAAAAATTGCAGAATTGAGAAGTATCATCAATTAGGAGAATAAAAGAGTTCATAGACTCTGATGTTATAAAAAGAACGCCATGATAATTAATCAGCGATTAAACTCCAAAACTGGTGTTTCAACTATATATAGCAAGCAAGTGAAACAGATATAGCATAATAGAAATCAAAACGGAGGATTGATACATCACCACAAATCAAACGAAATGATAGTGAAAACCCAGGATGCTAGCCATAATATACCGAAAATCAACAAAGGAAGAATACCAAGACAAAAATACCAATTCTGAATAAAATTAAAAATATTAATAAAAAACATAAAAAATACATTTTTGATAGTCTAATTCTTTAGGCAACTGGAAAATGCAGTTTGCTTGCATTACAAGAGACTCCGTTAAAGCTCAAATACAACATAGAGAAAAATCAAGTAAAATTTGTAAATTAGGCATAATTTATTGTTGTGAAGCAACAGCTAGCGCATTTGTGTAGCAGTAGCTTCAATAGATCTTCCACCACAAGCAATGTACAAAAATATTCTGCGACATTGTCCACTTGGAATAATGATCTGATTCGCTAAAAACCCAAAATAAATGGGACAAAGATAACTAATAAATAATACAACTGAGCAACTAGGTCTAAATGAGCCTAAGCTTTAGCAATTTGTACTTGTGTTTCGGTAAGTTCATTCCCCATCAAACTTGAGCAGGAACAGAGGAACAGAAACTATTTGCAAACATCAAGCAATATTGACAAACACAGGAGCAACCAATTGGAATTCAATTGTGCATTTTCAAGTGCAAGCCCATAATTCAATAGGATGGCTAGATAGCAACAGGATTTACAATCCACAAAATATATCTAATCCTCACAATGACCGCATCTGCATGACCAGAAGACATAACATGCCACCCAACAACAAAAGACAATAAGCCATGGGCGTCTCCAAGATCTTATCCAACAAACGATATTTTGGATCCAAGAGGAATAAGAAAGGACCCCTGGATCTCTACAAAATAGAAAAAAACTTTTTGGAAATGGTGTGAATGATAATAAAATAGTTGCTGTTTGCAAACTGAAAAGACCAATCAAAAGAATCAAATTCAATAAAAATGTCGCATCTAGAATGATGACATAAACAACTGAGGGTTGGCACTGCATCGGTTGCCAGAGGAGAGGATCCCCTGGCCATCCATGAAGCAATCACCTCTCTGTGGCTAACCAAGACAACCAAAGCCAAATATTTCAGATCACTCAACAGTGGAGGCCAGCTGTTAGACTAGGGTAACACAAGGAGAAATTATTATGTGCGGACACCGGAACATCTAAAGGCGAATCATAATGCGCCATCTCACCCGGTGCAGTGGGTATGGACGGAGTCCATTTATCAACTCCAAGGATATGTTTGATGGAGAAATGTGTGAGTGTAGAAATTATTCGGTATGGAGTCCGGACGTAGCTCTACCTCGTCCAGACTACAATGAAATCGTGTCATTGATTTGGACACATTTGCGCTCGAATTGAGTCGAATTTGGTGTCGTTGGGTTCGTAATTCTGAGACAATCAGTTTGACCGTATGTTTGCTAAAATTGGAGTTCAGATGGTCCCTGTCTTAATTTTTGAAGTTTCCAACTTGATTTTGCCTCAAGATTCGTGCCAGATCAAGATAATTTTTTGATGATATATCAGTCATAAACAACAGATGGGTGGCACATTGCATCGGTTGCCTGGGGAGAGGTGCCCTGGCCATCCATGCGGCACTTACCCCTCTGTCACTAGACAAGCCCAACAACGCCACAAATTTCATATCATTCCAGAGTGTAAGCCAGCCGTGAGAGTAGAGCACGCCCAACACACGTTATTTTGGATCCAAGAGGAATAAGAAAGTTCCCCTGGATCTCTACAAAATAGAAAGACAATTTTTTTTTGTAAATGGTGTGAATGATACTAAAATATTAGCTGTTTGCAAACTTGAAAAGCCCAATAACAACAATTAAATTCAATAAAAATGTCGCATCTAGAATGATGATATAAACAACTGAGTGGCACTGCATCGGTTGCCTCAGGAGAGGGTCCCCTGGCCATCCATGAAGCAGTCGCCTCTCTGTGGCTACCCAAGCCCAACAAAGCCACATATTTCTGATCATTCAACAGAGGATGCCAGCTCTTAGACTAGGGCAACACCAAGGAATTGTTGGATCCATGATAAAGGAGAAATGTGTGAGTAGAGAAATTATTCCGTGCCGAGTCCGGATGTAACTCTACCTTCGGACAACAATGAAATCATGACAAGTTTCTAGTCAGGCTAGGGCAAAAAAACAAATAAGGGCTCTCTCTCTCTCTCTCACACACACACATATTTCAGATCATTCGAGAGATGAAGCCAGTCATCAGGCTATGGCAACTCCAACTAAAGAAATGTTAGATCCAATGAGAGAATGGAGAGCGGACTATTTTCTCTCCCTCCCTGGCTATCCAAGCCCAACAAAGCCACCAATTCAGCAAAGAAAGCTACCACCTTCGGATCATTGGAGTTGAAGCCAGAAGCAAGGCTAGCGACAAATAAAAAAAGGGGATTTACATACATACCACAAAATTCTAATGAATCCAATTAGGAGAAAAGACCCTCCTATCTGAAAAGCCGAGAGCGGAAACCAGCCATCAGGCAAGGGCAATACCAACTAAAGAAACAATAGATCCCAGAGGAATGAGAAATAAGCGCGCGCACTCTCTCTCTCTCTCTCTCTAGCCAACAAAGCCACAATTTTGGATCATTGGAGAGGAAGCCACTCATCAGGCTAGGGCACAAATGAAATAAGGGGGTCTTTACATGCAGACAGCAGTCTAATGGATCCAAGAACGAGAAAAAACCCTAAGGGGCTTTTTGGTATCGGATTTACAGCGAGATTTAAGTCGGATTTACGCTAAATCCAGCTAAACGGTTTTTGTGCGTGCGTTTAATCCCATATTTAAGGATTAAAGACTTAAATCCTGGATTTACTAAATCCCTTGGTTCGGCGGATTTATCAATTCGACAGGAAGGAAAAATCGTCAAAGGAGCGAAGTCGAACAACCACGAAGGAGCCGAATAAGCGACGTGTTCAATCTCTACACCTGGTGCGAAGCAACGAAGCCGAACAGCAACGACGAAAAGAGAGGATGAAAGGCAAACCCTAGACGCCTCTAAGTTATTATTTATTAACTTAATATAATTTAAAATATTAATAAAGAATACAACTGAGCAACTAGATGTAAATGAGCTAAAGCTTGACCAAGTTGTAGCCGTGTTTGAGTCACTTTATTTCCCATCAAACTAGAGCAGGTAAATCAGAGGAACATGAACTCTTTGCAAACATCAAGCAATATTGATATCCATTGGAGCAAGCCCAAAATTCAGTATGCTCGCTTGAGAGGAACAGGATTTACAATCCACAAAATATATCTAATCCAACAAAAAAAGACAATAAGCCATGGGAGTCTCAGAGATCTTATCCAACAAACAAAATTTTGGATCAAAAAGGAATAAGAAAGGACCACTGGATCTTTACAAAATAGAAAGACAATTCTTTTGGAAATGGCGTGAATGATAATAAAATGTTTGCTGTTTGCAAACTGAAAAGTCCAATCACAACAATCAAATTCAATAAAAATGTCAGCATTTAGAATGATGACATAAAACAACTGAGGTGTGGCACTGCATTGGTTGCCTGAGGAGAGGATCCCCTAGCCATCCATGAAGCAGTCACCTCTCTGAAGCTAACCAAACCCGAAAAAGCCACATATTTCAAATCATTCAACAGTGGATGCCAGCTGTTAGACTAGGGCAACACCAACGAGAAATTATTTTGTGCGGACACCGGAAGGTCTGAAGGCGGATTATAATGTGCCACCTCACCCGGTACATTGGGTGAGTCCAGATGGAGTCCACTTATCAACACCAAGGATATGTTGGATGGAGAAATGTGTGAGTGGAGAAATTATTCCGTGAGGAATTCGGAAGTCGTTCTAGCTCCTCCGGACTACAATGAAATCGTGTCGTTGATTTGGACACATTTAAGCTCGGATTGAGTCGAATTTGGTGCCGTTGGGTTCGTATTTCCGAACGTTCAATTCGATTGTAAATTTGCTGAAATTGGAGCTCAGATGGTCCCCAACTTAATTTTTGAAGTTTCCAACCTGATTTTGCCTCGAGGTTTGTGCCCGATCATGATAATTTTTTGATGATATATCAGGCATAAACAACGGATGGGTGGCACACTACATCGATTGCCTGGGGAGAGGTTCCCCTAGCCATCCATGCGGCAGTTACCCCTCTTTGACTACACTGTACAAGTTTGTTGTCAGGCTAGGGAAAAAAATTAAGGGATCTTTACATACATACCACCTCTCTCATATATTACAGATCGTTCTAGAGATGAAGCCAGTCATCAGGCAACGGCAACACCAACTAAAGAAACGTTAGATCCAAAGAGAGAATGGAGAGCTGACTATCCTCTCTCCCTCCCTGGCTATCCAAGCCCAACAAAGCCACCAATTTCAGCAAAGAAAGCTACCACCTTCGGATAATTGGAGTTGAAGCCAGAAGTCAGGCTAGCGCACAATTGAAATAAGGGGATTTACATACATACCAAACACAAAATTCTAATGGATCCAATTAGGATAAAAGACGAGAGCAGAAACCAGCCGTCAGGCCAGAGCAATGCCAACTAAGGAAACATTAGATCCAAGAGGAAGAAGAACTCTCTCTCTCTCTCTCTCTCTCGCCAACAAAAACACAATTTCGGATCATTGGAGAGGAAGCCACTCGTCAGGTTAGGGCACAAATGAAATAAGGAAAAATTATTTTGTGCGGAAACTGGAACATAAGGATCCAAGAAGGAGAAAAAATCCTAAGACTCTCTCTCTCTCTCTCTCTCTCTCTCTCATACTGGGAAAATTATTACGTTCGATGACCGGACGAAGCTCTGCGTTTGGACACCAATAACTAGTTGACAGGTGGATGATTACCCGTGGACTTTTTTAAATAAATCTTTTAATTTAATTTATATCAGCCAGACCCGACCCGACCTGGTCCACTATTTTTTTCATTGTAAACATAGGGTTGACGCTATTTTTAGAAACCCGCCACAAATCTAAAATATTTATTGCTTTTGATACGTACTGAAGAAAAAACGAGCTAGGAAATTATAGAAAAGAGATGGAATACTCTCCGAAGAGAAAGGGGTAAGGGGTGCATGAAACTAGAGTAGGTAAAGCAAAGGAACATGAACTCTTTGCAAACATCAAGTGATATAGATAACCATAGGAGCAACCAATTCGAATTCAATTGTGCATTTTCAAGTGCAAGCCGAAAATTCAGTATGATCACTTGATAGCAACAGGATTTACAATCCACAAAATATAACTAATCCTTACAAGGGCCGACTCTGCATGATCAGAAGACACATAACATGCCACCCAACAACAAAAGACAATAAGACATGGGCATCACAAAGATCTTATCAAATTCGACAATCCCACATCCCCCAAAGTGCAGTGTGCACTACATCACAGGTTGCAACCTATTCCAAGTGAAGACAATCAAGAATACTTCCCCAATCTTGCATATCAAGCTCAATGCAAGGCCCATCCTACACATTTGCACTTTTTTTGGGGTTTACAAAAAGGAAACTGATCATCATTGTCTCTTCCTTTAAAAGATAAAACAAATTAAATTCAATTAACTTCCAAGGACTAAGCAACATAAACATCAATGCCCAATCGGCAACATACAACTATATCAACAAGTACTTTCAGTGCAAGTGACAAAAATCAGAAATTGAAAGATTTTTTTTTTCAAAGATTTGCTTGTAATTAATTATCAAAGTATGAATTCATTAATGAAGCACCGACAAAAGATTATGCATGCAACTATATGATAGACAACCTTTTGAAATGGTGTGAATGAACAAAACATTTGTGGTTTGCAAACTGAGAAGCCCAATCACAACTATCAAATTCAATTAAAATGTCTTGTGTAGAAAAATGGCATAAACAACCAATAGAGGCAAACTGCATCGGTTGCCTGAGGAGAGGATCCCCTGGCAATCCACGCGGCAGTTACCCCTGTGTGACTATACAGGCCCAACAAAGCCACAAATTTCATATCATTCCAGAGTTTAAGCCAGCCGTGAGAGTAGAGCAAGCCCAAAAAACGATATTTTGAATCCAAGAGGAAAAAGAAAGGGGCCCTCGTTCCCTACAAAATAGAAAGACATTTTTTTGGAAATGTTGTGAATGATAATAAAATATTCGCTGTTTGCAAACTGAAAAGACCAAATCAAAGCAATCAAATTCAATAAAAATGTCGCATCTAGAATGATGACATAAACAACTGAAGGGTGGCACTGCATCGGTTGCATGAGGAGAGTATCCCCTGGCCATCCATGAAGCAGTCACCTCTCTCTGGCTAGCCAAGCCCAACAAAGGAAAAATTATTGTGTCCTCCCACCTGACGTAGAGCTACGTCCTCCCACCGCCAAAAAACTCGATTTTTGCTCGGTATTGCTAGGTATTATTTGATAATAACGAGGAATATCATCATGTGAAGACCAATACCGAGTTATACCGAGCAATACAAAAAAATACTGAGTTTTTTCTAGGAAAAACTAGGTATTCATTCAACAGTGGAAGCAAGCTCTTAGACTAGGGCAACACCAAGGAAATGTTGGATCCATGTTGAAGGAGAAATGTGTGAGTGGAGAAATTATTCCATACGAAGTCGGGACATAGCTCTACCTCTGGACAACAATGAAATCGTGACAAGGTTTTAGTCAGGCTAGGGAAAAAAAAAACAGAAATAAGGGGTCTTTACATACATAACACCTCTCTCTCTCTCTCTTATATTTCAGATCATTCGAGAGATGAAGCAAGTCATCAGGCTACGGCAACACCAACTAAAGAAATGTTAGATCCAAAGAGAGAATGGAGAGCTGACTATTCTCTCTCCCTCCCTGGCTATCCAAGCCCAACAAAGCCACCAATTTCAGCAAGGAAAGCTACCACCTTCGGATCATAGGAGTTGAAGCCCGAAGTCCGGCTAGAGCACAAATGAAATAAGGGGATTTACATACATACCACAAAATTCAAATGAAATCAAATAGGAGAAAAGACCATCATATCTGAAAAGCCGAGAGCGCAAACAAGCCGTCAGGCCAGGGCAATACCAACTAAGGAAACGTAAGATCCAAGAGGAAGGAGAAATAAGTTCTCCCTCCCTCCCTCCCTCCCTCCCACCAACAAAGCCACAATTTCGGATCATTGGAGAGGAAGCCACTAGTCAGGCTAGGGCACAAATGAAATAAGGGGGCCTTTAGATGCAAACAGCATTCTAATGGATCCAAGAAGGAGAAAAAACCCTATGGCGCTGTTTGGTATCGGATTACAACGGGATTTAAGTCGGATTTACAATAAATCCAGCCAAACGGTTTTTGAGCGTGCGTTAAATCCCGGATTTAAGGAATTAAGGATTTACAGCTTAAATCTCAGATATACTAAATCCCTCGGTTCGGTGGATTTATGGGATTTGGCCGAAGAAGTGCGTGAAAGGTAGAAAGTACCTTCATTGGGAGCAAGCTCCCATTGTTGCTTCCGATCAAAATGTCGTAACTTCCAATCCGACAAGAAAATAAAGTCGTCGAAGGAGCGAAGTCGAATAGCAACGAAGGAGCCGAAGAAGCGACGCGTGCAATCTCTACATCTCCTGCAAAGCAACGAAGCAGAACACCAACGGCGAAAAGAGAGGATGAAAGGCAAACCCTAGACGCCTCTAAGTTATTATTGATTAACTTAGTTAATATAATTTAAAATATTAATAAAGAATACAACTGAGCAACTAGGTGTTCATGAGCTAAAGCTTGAGCAAGTTGTAGCCGTGTTAGGGTCAGTTCATTTCCTATCAAACTGAGTAGGGAAAGCAGAGGAACATGAACACTTAGCAAACATCAAGCTATATTGATAAACCTAGGAGCAACCAATTGGAATTCAATAGTGTATTTTCAAGTGCAAGCCCAATATTCAGTATGATTGCTTGATATGAAAAGGATTTACAATCCACAAAATATAACGAATCCTCACAATGGCTGCATCTGCATGATCAGAAGACAGATAACATGCCACCCAACAACAAAAGACAATAAACCATGGGCGTGTCAAAGACCTTGTCCAATCTAAGTGCACTGTGCACATCACAGGTTGCAACCTATTCCAAGTGAATGTAATCAAGAAAACTTGTCCAATCTTTCATGTGAAGCTCAATGCTAGGCCCATCCTGCACATTTTCACTTTTTTTAGATTTACAATAAGGAAACTGATGGAAGTGAGTCATGGGGCGTAGGTTGCAGCGTGATACCAATGTTTCTCAAAATCAATTTGGATTCATGCCGGGTAGGTCTACTATGGAAGTCATGCATTTATTGAGAGGTTTGCTCGAGAAATATAGAGAGAATAAGGAAGATCTACATATTATATTTATTGATTTAGAGAAAGCATATGATAAAGCTCCAAGAGAAGTGCTATGGAGAGTTCTTGAAAAGAAAGCAGTTAATAACGCTTATATTCAAATGATTAAAGATATGTACACAGAAGCTATTACTTGTGTTCAAACACAAGGTGATTTGGTATTTTCCTATTTCGAATGGATTAAATCAAGGTAACATACTAGTATATCAACATGTATTTTCAGTGCAAGTGACAAAAACCAGGAATTGAAAGATTTTTTTTCAAAGATTTGCCCGTAATTATTTATTCAAGCATGAAATCACTGCTGAAGCACCAACAAGAAACTAAGCATGCAACTACACGATAGAAAAACAAACCCTTGAAATGGTGTGAATGAGAACAAAACCTTTGCTGTTTGCAAACTGAGAAGCCCAATCGCAATATCAAATTCAATTAAAATGTATAATGGCATAAACAAACTGATGGGTGGCACCGCATCAGTTGCCTGAGGAGAGGATCTATTCAAGCCCAGCAAAGCCACAAATTCCATATCATTCCAGAGTGCAAGCCAGACGTTAGGGTAGGCCAAGCCCAACAAACGATATTTTGGATCCAAGAGGAATAAGAAAGGACCCCTAGATCTCTACACAATAAAAAGATAACTTTTAGGAAATGGTGTGAATGAGAACAAAATATTTGTTGTTTGCAAACTGAAAAGCCCAATCAAAATTAAAATGATGTGTCTAGAATAATGGCATAAACAACTGAGGGGTGGCACTGCACCGGTTGCCTGAGGTAAGGATCCCCTGGCCATCCAAAAAGCAGTTAGCCAAATCATTTAGGTCTACCTCTACAGTTCTACCTTTCTTAAGGTAGGCCAAATCTAATACATCTACTATTCAAATTGGGTCATCGGAAGGATGAAGTTTTATGTGACCAAACCATCTATAAGGCAACTCTCTCTAGTCTTATTTGTCACTGTAGCTACTCCAACCTTTTCTAGTATATACTCATTTCACATTCTGCCAGTAAGAGTAAAGGCACTAATCCACCCGAGGATCATCATCTTGCAACACTTAACTTAATTTTATGCTTCTCTTTTAGGGGTCAACATTTTGCACTATAAAGCATTGCAGATATCAACACCATCTTATAGAATTCTGCACTATAAAGCATTGCACGTATCAACACCATCTTATAGAATTTTCTCTTAAGTTTGAGGGGTACAATTCTATCACACAACAGCCCCAATGCATTCCTCCACTTCAACCATCCAATTTGAATTCTACTAATAATATCCCCATTTATTTCGCCATCACTTTGAATAACATACCAAAGATATCTAAGATGTGGACTTTTTTTAATGAGTTCTTCCCCCAAAATCAGAATCTCCCACAAGATCTATTACTATTAAATTGCACTCCATTTGTTCAATTTTAGATTTACTCAAAGGGAAACTTTAAACTTTAACATGACCTCCATAATTCAAGTTTCCCTTCAACTCCCTCTCTAGTATTATCAACAAGAAAAAAAATCATTAGCAAAAAGCATACACCATTGTACCTTCACTTGCAAATGTCCAGTAAGAGCATCTATGACTAAAGCAAAAAAAGAAATGGGCTGAAAGGTGAACCTTGATGTAATCATACTGATATCAGAAAAAACTTGGTTAAACCAATTTGTATTTAAACAAGTAATAGCTCTATAACTTCTCCATCAAAACCTCTGAATAAATATATAGCTTCCATAGTTGACCTACACGACATGAATGCAAATTGATTTTAAGAAACATTAATATCATGCCATGACCTATGCTCTATAACTAACTCTCTCCCATAGTTTTAAAGTATGACAAATTAAATTAATTCCTCTATAATTAGCACAATCTTGTGCTTCACCAAGACGAAAAAACCAATGCCGAATAAAATAAATAAAAATTAATAATGAAATTAAAAAAACATAATTGGTAGTCTAATTCTTTAGACAACTGGAAACTGCAGTTTGCTAGCATTAAAAGAGGCTCAATTAATCCTTAAATACAACTTAGAGAAAAACCAAGCAAAATCTGCTAATTAGTCAAAATTTATTGTTGTGAAGTAACAGATAGTGCATTTTTGTAGAAGTAGTTTCAATAGAGCTTCCACCACAAGCGATGTAGAAAAATATTCTGTGGCATTGTCCACTTAAAAATAATGATATGATTCGCTGACAACCCAAAATAACTGGGGCAACGATAACAAATAAAGAATACAACTGAGCAACTAGGTGTAAATGAGCTAAAGCTTGAACAAGTTGTAGCCGTGTTTGGGTCAGTTCATTTCCTAACAAACTAGAGTAGGTAAAGCAGAGGAACATGAACTTTTTGCAAACATCAAGCTACATTGATAACCATAAGAGCAACCAATTGGAATTCAATAATGTATCTTCAAGTGCAAGCCCAAAATTCAGTATGACCGATTGATAGGAAAAGGATTTAAAATCCACAATAAGTATATATAATTCTCACAATGGCTGCATCTGCATGATCAGAAGATAGATAACATGCCACCCAACAACAAAAGACAATAAGCCATGGGATTCTCAAAGATCTTATCCAATCCGACGATCCCACATCCCCCCAAGGGCAGTTCACCGCACTACATCACAGGTTGCAACCTATTACAAGCGAATTTAATCAATAATACTTCCCCAATCTTGAATGTGATGCTCAATGCTAGGCCCATCCTGCACATTTGCACTATTTTTAGGTCTACAAAAAGGAAACTGATCATCATTGTCTCTTCCTTTAAAAAATAAAACAAATAAATTCAATTAACTTCCAAGGACCAAGCAACATAAACATCATTGCCCAATCTGCAACATAGACAAAAATCAGAAATTGAAATATTTTTTTCAAAGATTTGCCCGTAATTATTTATCGAAGTATGAATTCACAAACGAAGCAGCGACGAAAGACTATGCATGCAACTAAACGATAGACAACCTTTTGAAATGGTGTGAATGAGAACAAAACACTTGTTGTTTGCAAACTGACAAGCCCAATCACAACAATAAAAATAAAATAAAAATGTCAGATACAGAATGATGACAAAAACAACTGAGGGGTGGCACTACATCGGTTGCCTGAAGCAGCCACCTCTCTGCGGCTAACCAAGCCCAACAAAGCCACATATTTCAGATCAACAGGTATTGAAGGGCAAATTATTGCATCCGGTCACCGGACGGGGAGAATAGGTTCGAACTGCTATTCCGTGCGGAGCTCTCTCTCTCTCATACATTTCAGATCATTCGAGAGTGGAAGCCAGTCATCAGGCTACGGCAACACCAACTAAAGAAACGTTAGAACTAAAGAGAGAAGGAATAACTGACTATTCTCTCTACTCCCTGGCTATCCAAGCCCAACAAAGCCACCAATTTCAGCAAAGAAAGCTACCACCTTCGGATCATTGGAGTTGAAGCCAGAAGTCAGGCTAGGGCACAAATGAAATTAGGGGAATAACATACATACCACAAAATTCTAATGAATCCAATTAGGAGAAAAGACCCAATACCCTCCTATCTGAAAAGTCACAAATTTCGAATCATACGAGAGCGGAAACCAGCCGTCACGCCAAGGCAATACAGGAAACATCTCTCTCTCTCTCTCTCTCTCTCTCTCTCTCTCTCTCTCTCTCGTGAAGCCAACCAAGCCACAATTTCGGATCAATGGAGAGGAAGCCACTCTTCAGGCTAGGGCACAAACGAAATAAGGAAAAAGTATTCTGTGCGGACATCAGAACCTAAGGATCCAAGAAGAAGGAGAAAAAACCCTAAGACATAAGACACACACACTCTCCCTCCCTTTCACTCTCTCTCCCGCTCCCTCCCTTTCACTCTCTCTCGGACTGAGGAAACCCGCTTTTCAGGGTGGCTTGCGGAGAAAAATTGATCAGGGGCTGTTTGGCATCGGATTTATCGTGGGATTTAAGTCGGATTTACGCTAAATCCAGCCAAACGGTTTTTGTGCGCGCGTTAAATCCCGGGATTCCGTAAATCCCGGATTTACGGATTTACGGCTTAAATCCCGGATTTACTAAATCCCTCGGTTCGGTGGATTTAACGGGATTTAACATTAGAAGCGCGCGAAAGGGAGGAAGTTAACTTCACAGCCAGCGAGCTCCTGTTCTTGCTTCCGATCAAAATGTCGTAACTTCCGATCCGACAAGAAGGGAAAGTCGTCGAAGGAGCGAAGTCAAACAGCCACGAAGGAACAGAAGTAGCGACGCGCGCAATCTGTACACCTCCTGCTAATCAACGAAGCCAAAGGAGCGAAGTCGAACAGCCACGAAGGAACCGAAGTAGCGACGCGCGCAATCTCTACACCTGCGAATCAACGAAGCCGAACAGCAACGACGAAAAGAATAGTGAAATACAAACCCTAGACGCCTCAAAGTTATTATCGATTAACTTAATTTATATAATTTAAACAAATAATAATTAAATTATTTAATTAAATAATTAATAGTAGAATTAGTGCATAAATTAATTAATTAATTTAACTTAATTGATTAATTAATGATATAATTAGTAATTAAATATTAATATAATTAGCTTATTTAATATTTAAACTCTCATTTTGGTCCATATTAGTTTGTAATTAACTTTGTATTGAATTTTCGATCATTTTATATGACCTAAAATTAGTTTTATTATGTTTTATGCAATGATCTTAATTTCATAAATATCTCATTTAAAATTAAACGCCTCAAAGTTATTTTCGATTAACTTAATTTATATAATTTAAACAAATAATAATTAAGTTATTTAATTAAATAATTAATAGTAGAATTAGTGCATAAATTAATTAACTAATTTAACTTAATTGATTAATTAATGATATAATTAGTAATTAAATATTAATATAATTAGCTTATTTAATATTTCAACTCTCATTTTGGTCCATATTAGTTTGTAATTAACTTTGTATTGAATTTTCGATCATTTTATATGACCTAAAATTGGTTTTATTATGTTTTATGCAATGATCTTAATTTCATAAATATCTCATTTAAAATTAAACGCCTCAAAGTTATTTTCGATTAACTTAATTTTTATAATTTAAACAAATAATAATTAAGTTATTTAATTAAATAATTAATAGTAGAATTAGTGCATAAATTAATTAACTAATTTAACTTAATTGATTAATTAATGATATAATTAGTAATTAAATATTAATATAATTAGCTTATTTAATATTTCAACTCTCATTTTGGTCCATGTTAGTTTTTAATTAACTTTTTATTGAATTTTTGGTCATTTTATATGACCTAAAATTGATTTTATTATGTTTTATGCAATGATCTTAATTTCATAAATATTTGATTACTTAAATTATAAAAATATATAATATAAAATTTAATTATATATATAATTAATTACTAAAATATCATTAAATTTAGAATTACTAAATCGCAAAGTTTAGTTCAATTTACTTTAGATTTAAAATTAAACATCTAGAAATTTTGTTTGGCTTTTGCCTTATTTAATTTAAATTTAATTTCTTTTTTCACTTAATCTTATTTAAATTAATTAGATTTGAAATAAAAAATGTTAAAACTAAAAAATTAATATCAAATGATATCTACTAGTGTTATATTTGAAATACTTTTATTTGATTTTGGGGCTGTTTGATAATTTGGTTGGTTAAACAAAGAATTTAGTCTAAAAAATTACAATGTAAAACAAATACATTATAAAAAGAATTATTTGGAGTTATTTGAATGTGTGTAAAGTAAATTAAGATGAATGATTTTATTTAAAGTAAAATAAATAGTGTAAAGATTAAATATGACCAAAACTTGCGGCTAGCATCTAATGATTAGTGGAATGGTGGCGTCGATAGTCACAAATGGCAGTGGGCGGTGGTTGTGGTGGTCAGCTGTCAATAACAGTGGTGGTGGCAGAAGGTGGCAGTTGCCGTCGGTGGTAGCAGGCGGTGGTCAAGCCAGGTTATTTATGGTGTAAATAAATTTCTCTCAAAATTATGCAAGTTTTGTTTACATCAAAAATGAACTAAGATGATTTATATTGTATTATATTGCATAACTGCATTACTTTTTTATCCAAACAAACACAAAAAATTTCAAAACATTTACATTTAGCATACTTTTACACCCTTATTCACCAAACAACCCCTTTATAAATTCAATAGTCAAGAAAGGACGGTTTAGTTTGAAGTAAAAAAGGAATGTATGGTAGTTTAAATACATAAGTTTTCGAAATAGTAATATTTTGTTTGAAGTAAATAAAAAAACATAGTAATTTTTAGCGAATTTGAAATGCACACTCTAATGCAATTTTAGTTAATTGATAGATTTGAATGACTTTAAATACACAATTTTTTTTTTCCTTACAATTGGCCTTCAGATGCTGCCAACACTATCATCACTAGTCGTTGCTATCGCCAAACACCACCGACTGCCGCCTATCACCATCAACCATTATCATCACCACTAAATTACCGACCACCGTTATTTTTTTATTTTATATTACATTCATTTTAATTCAAACCAAATATTTTAAATAATTATATTTTTTATTCAACAAACCAAATTGCTATTAAAATAAAAATAAAAAATAAAAAAATAATAATTTCCATCTCTCTCATCTTAATTCATTAAAAAAAATATTTGTTCCATATTATATTCACAATTTCCCAAATCCTTCTTCTCTTCCAATTAGCATAGCAGAACCCTAATCCATGGCTTGGCGATGGCGGCTCATCAGCTTCTTGCTCTGGCTCCCATCTTTCTGGAATGACTGGAACGAGCCTTGTCGGAGACATTTACTGAATCAAGATTCCGAAGAAACTTTCTCCATCGCAAGCAAACAGTACAGAACTGCTTTCCATTTCCAGCCACCTCAAAACTGGCTCAATGGTTTTCCCGCTTCTTTAATTCTTCTCAGCACTGTTAGTTAGTTTCATTAGTCTTTTGACTCTTCTAAGTTGCTCATGATTAGCTTCTAACCTCTATTTTGTTTGTAATTTTTGGCATGCGAACAAACTGAAATATGGGGTTAATGAAATCTTCCAGATCCAAATGGTACTGTTCCCTTTTTTAGCTCGCTTATTCTTTCATTTTCGTATGAGCAATTGCTTAAAAAAATAGGAAAATTAGATTTAAGAATGTTTCAAGATTTCTATTAGGCAAGATTTGTCCTAAATCTTGAATAAATCTTGCTGCCATACAAACCCTTAATGGGAATTTGTTTGAAAACTCTATCAATTTCCGTTTTCAATGAGTTGTTTATTGAAGCCAGTTACCAACAAAACCAAATAGGACCAATGCTCTACAATGGCATTTATCACCTCTTCTACCAATACAATCCATACTCAGCAAAGTGGGGCAACATCACATGGGGACACTCCATATCCACAGACCTCATCAACTGGACTCCCCTCGACATTGCTCTCAGGCCATCGGAGCCATTTGATCTGCAAGGATGCTGGTCTGGATCTGCCACCATTCTTCCAGGAAACAAGCCGGTTATCCTTTACACAGGCATTAATGAATCAGGTCATAACGTTCAAAACATAGCTTTACCAAAGAACATCTCAGACCCTTTCTTACTAGAGTGGGTAAAGCCTCCCTACAACCCAGTAATGGTTGCAGAAGGAGTCAAACCCACTCAATTCAGAGACCCCTCCACTTGTTGGCTAGGTAAGGATGGCTTATGGAGAACTACGGTAGGCGCTGAGGATTTTGAAAAGAAGGCAAAGGCTTTACTTTACAGAAGCAAGGATTTTGTGAAGTGGACAAGAGCTGAACAACCATTGTTTTCTACTGATTCGTCATCAATGATAGAATGCATCGACTTCTTTCCGGTGTCTGTGAAGTGGAAGAGAGGATTGGATGGTTCCACAATTGAAGCAGAGGAAGTGAAACATGTGCTGAAGATGGGTGTGTTTGATAACTCGCATGATTACTACTTGATAGGGAAGTATTTGGAAGAGTTGGACGAGTTCATCCCTGAGAATGTGGTCGAAGATGATCACCGAATGTGGCTGAGATATGACTATGGGAGTTTCTATGCGTCGAAGACATTCTTTGATGTTGAGAAGAGGAGAAGGGTCTTGTGGGCGTGGTCAAATGAGTCTGATACTATCTCTGATGATATTGTGAAAGGATGGGCAGGTGTACAGGTGAGTAATTTCATCGAACACTTTTGTTTCTTGCCTTTTATGTTCCATTAAAAAGCTCAGGATTCATTTATTATGTTTTGAGCTTCAGACTGTTCCAAGGACTATTTGGCTTGATGAGAATGGAAAGCAATTGGTGCAATGGCCAGTTAGGGAGCTGGAGTCCTTAAGGATTGAAAAAGTAGAATTGAAAGATGTAGAAGTCAGTAAGGGAGGTCTCATTGAAATCAAAGGAGTAAAAGCATCACAGGTTGGTGGCTTACCTATTTCAAATATACCTTTCCTCTTAAGTCAAAAGCATGGAGTAAGTTGCATGAATCTCAATTTTGATCGAGAATTTATCAAATCCTGCTAATTTAAAATGTATCTCAGACAGGATAGTGGCCTTTGATTAGGTGTTGATGGAATTTAACATAAATCCTCCTTAAAAGTGGCCAACCAAACAGAAAATTGTACAAGTTTGTTTGTAGTACTCTCTAATTCTTAGAAAGGTACTATAATTATTGTTTCTCAACCATGACAAGCAGGCTGATATCGAGGTGGAATTTGAGCTTCCAGAGCTCAAAAAGGCTGAACTCATCTACCATGATTGGAAGCTTGACGATGCGCAGATGGCCTGCGACCAAATGTGTGCTTCATTTCCAGGAACTATAGGACCTTTTGGTCTGCTTGTTTTAGCTTCTCATGACCTTGAAGAACACACTGCAATTTTTTTCAGAGTTTTCAAGACTAGTACTGCTCATGCTGTTCTTATGTGCTCTGATCAAAGAAAGTATGTTGTTAATTTATGAAATTAGGTTCAGCTCAATCATTTTCTACTATTTCATTGCTTATAACTTCATGATTTGCTTTTTCATACCACAAAAAAGATCTTCTTTGTGGCCTGAACTGTACAAGCCTGCATTTGGAGGCTTTGTTTCCACTGACATAAAAGAGGGGAAGATTTCTCTAAGAACTTTGGTAGGTTTGTTAATGTGTCATTATTCAGGCTTCGTTTAGGACGACTTTCTTAATGCTTCTTAAAACAGCTTTTTAGAACAACTTTTTACTATAAAAATATAAATTTTTTATTAAAAATTTGCTTTAAGAAGCAGTAAGAAAGCCGTCCCAAACGAAGCCTTAATTAGTATTGATCAACCTTTCTGATTTCTGACTTCTTGGCTTGAAACAGATTGATCATTCGATTGTGGAGAGCTTTGGAGCTGGAGGAAGAACCTGCATCACTGCTAGAGTATATCCTAAGTTGCTGCTTACTGGAGACTCTCACATATATGTATTCAACAATGGGTCTGAAACTGTGAAGATAACGAAGCTGAAAGCATGGGAAATGGCAAAAGCTCGGATTAATTGAGTATGTAAAAACCCTTAGAACCTTTATTTTTCATACCTACAAAGGAATCGAACGTTAGATGCAAATCAAAGCTCATTGTTTTCCCTTAATTTTTCTTATATTTCAAAGAAGAATGGATCAAAATCCTTTTTACTGTGATTGGTGTAAACATGATATGGCTCGCTAAATTGAGAGATTAGTCCAATTTATTGATATATAAAGAGGTTAGATGCAATAAAACGAGTTAAGTCTGCCAACATAAATAATGCTATGTGGCTATCTAAGTATTTGTTTAGTTAGTTTTTTCTCAATTTTATTTTTTTAGATAACAACCACAAATTATTTGGTTGCTCTTGATAAATTTTCATAATCAAATATATGAGAGTATTATAACTATAAGAAAATTAATAAATTATCATTCAAATCTTTAAAAAAAATTATCTCTACGGACTTTGGTATGTTCTAAATTACATAGAAAATATTAGAATTAAAAAAAAAAAAAAAAAGGTAAGTCTTCCAAATACAAATTTCATCTACTTGTGTTGAAGGTTTATTTTATTTTTACTAAGCAGCTTTGACATGTGAGATTGGAGAAATTATTATGTGCGAAGTACGGACGCAATTTTACATCCGGATTATGAGTGCTTAGTGTGCACATTGTATACAATATGAAGTATAATTTTGCATACGGTATGTACACACTATATACACTCATGTCTCGACGAAACTATGATGGAAAGAATACTCAAATCAATTTTATATTTGTTTCTAATCTGTTCTAGATAAAATTTTCTTAAATTCCCCTAATAATATCCCCATAGGCTAAACTAACAAAAATACAATAATCAATTATAGTGCATATGGATATATAGTTAATTCTTTATGTATGAATACTTTAATATAGATATTAATTTATAAACAAAAAAATTCAAAATATATTTGTAAATCTCCTTTGAAAAATAATAGAGTATGAAATGGTAAACAACATGATTATGGGATTTAATCACATTTTCAATAAATTTGTGCTTCAAAATTCAAATTGTTGTGAAAGATTTTTAGCATCACACGGAACAAAAAATATTCAAATTTTGTTCAAAGCATGTGCCACACATTAAAGGTCCAATCAAGTTAAATCTATGGCTAGTTAAAAAAAATATATCATGAAAATTAGAGATGTTAGTATAAATTAAAATAAATCTATTTTAAAATACTTCACTAAATATATTGCATCCAAAGTCACAATATAATAATGATTAATATGACTTTATTTATGAATATTTTAATAAATAACTATTTAAGCATAATTAGCACATCTTTAACATAAAACAATACTCATTGCTAATATATCCAACAAAATTTTGTCAAGATTATCTATAAACCACATTACATACCAAAGAGATAATTTTTAATCTTTTATACTACTTTACAATAGCAAACCCCATCAACAACATCGGATAACAAAATCAACATCAAATATTCAAAAGTCTGATCTTTAAAAATTCTTATTCAGAACAAGAAGAAAATCTTAAGAACTTTGAATGTCATGAATACAATAGAAAATCTCACAAAGCAACGAAACAAAGACAAGCTACAACCAGCAAAATTCTTACTATTAGATTATCATATCCCCACTCTTCAAAGAATCTCCACTAAAGCAGAAGAATCTCCACTAAAGCAGAAGAAGGTATCCATTATAGTCTCCTCCCCCTTCTACCGCCCTTTCTACGGGTACTGTCAGTTGGAATTGGGGTCACATCCTCTGCAAGTAAAGAAATATAATTATATTATATAATGCCACTCATCAAACAATAAATTATCATAACTTAGTAGAGAATAATCACAAAAAATAAAGTAAAACATAATAACTTCAACAGAACCTGTGATGTTTATATTCTATCCCTGCGTATTTGTTAAAACATATCAAGCCAGAATAATTTCAGGCTCTTCAGTCATATAAGTCAACAATAAAAAAATGCAATTATTACAACATGAAAATTTTGGATTGAAGGAATTAAAAGAGAGAAAACGAGAAGGAAATAAAAACTTCATTGAAATGAAATTAATTTTCACTAGATCCTTTGGTTGAGGATAAGCTGAGGAAAAAAAAAATAACTCTTTTGCTTGGGTTTTTGAATAATGAAGGAAAATTTGTAAATTGAAAAGGAAAAATTCAATTCTACTTCAGCTTCTACTTTTCACCGGCTTTAATTACAGAAATGTAAAAAGATATATGAATATGTGATTATTATGAGATGGTAACTATAAGGCAAAAAATATTTCTTTTATGCTTTAATTCCTCCAAAACAAACGCATCCGCCATTAATGAAATAAGTAAATTTAACAATACAACTTACCAATGCGCCCAATTTTCATTCCAGAGCGTGCAAGAGCCCTGAGAGCAGATTGAGCACCAGGGCCTGGAGTTTTGGTTTTATTCCCCCCGGTGGCCCTGAGCTTAATATGCAAAGCAGAAATACCAAGTTCCTGCAAAAAAAATGATGAAGAACACCAAATTTAACGCATGCATATAAATACAAACTTCAGAAGGTGGTAATAACTAATTCTGCACCTTGCATCGTTGTGCAACATCCTGTGCTGCAAGCATAGCTGCATATGGTGACGATTCATCCCGGTCAGCTTTGACTTTCATTCCACCTGCAAATGGCATTGAAAAAAAAAAGTATAGAAGCAACATAATACATATTAAGGGTTCGTTTGGGACGGCTTTCTTACTGCTTCTTAAAACAACTTTTTAGTATAAAAATTTATAATTTTATATTAAAAAAACTGCTTTAAGAAACAATAAAAAAGTCGTCCCAAACGAAGCCTAAGTAACAAACATCATCCTAGTATAAATTAAGGCATGATCAAAAGAAAAACTACGACTTTAAAGTCAAATGGTGAAAATTACTGAATCATAAATAGCTCGATGAAGGTTTGAGCAAGTCAGAAACAATATTCTATGCCTCAAAGGTTCAGTTCATGGGACAAATTGCCTCGCACATCTAATTGATTCATCATTCTTGCCAACTGAATTATGAAATTTTTTGAAATAAGCAAATAAAATCAAGTGAAAATTCAAGCAAAACAATGAAGTATAACTTAAAAATTAAAATACAAAGACAAACTGTTAAATTCACTTGAATAACTTCAAAAATAGATTAACAAACCATTTCAGCATTCCACAACACTTAATAATTAGGCAAGTCAGAAACCATATTCTTTGCCTCAAAAGTTAAGTCAAGAGCACAATTGGCCTCACAAAACTAATTTTTTATGCTTGCTAGCTAAAAATGTTTAAATTCCAATCTAGAGCAATAAACCCAAAAAAAAACATCATATAATTATTATAATATGCAATAATTAACATAAAGATTTTAGATTCACAAAAAAACAAATATCTGAATAGAAACTTTGAGACAAGTATGCAAAAAATGGCTTCACACAGCTCCTCAAATGTCTTCCACTTCCTTGCACCAAGACTTTTCATGAGACTTACAGCAAGATACACTCAAAAGGGATCAGAAGAAATAACAAGTAAATACTGTCATCCTAAAAATCCTCATTTGAGATAAATCACAAGCTAAATAGGGTTCTTGATGACATGGAGATGGAAAAGGATCCAAAGAAGAAAGCTTTAGATCCTTTAGAAATAATATAGCGAAGCAATGACTCAAAACGCTTCCACTTGGAATAAGGAAGGCGATCTTAAGGGCCTCGCATTGACAACTTCTAATATACTTATTCTGGTGTCGCCTAAAATGTTTCTTTTTTTTTAAACTTATCACATTTTGACTAAAAACCAAGCATTTCTCTAAATTCTCACCTCATTTGTCAAACCCCATGACAAAAAAGTTAAATTCTACACTGCTTCACGTTCTAGTAATCTATAAATCCATAAAAAGATATTTCCTGTCAGACATGGATTTTTATTGCTTTATATCTAATATTATCCAACAATTTCATGACCCTAGAAGAGCCTGAACATAATAAAAGATTTATAACACATTGATCTCTCAAAGATGAAGATTTATGCCGAATAAGACAATTAACGAGCTTTAGAACTAATACTTATAATCGAAAAACTTATTTACCTGTAATGCGTACAAGCGTTTCCCTTCCAGATAAATCAGTAACGTGCTGCAAACAAAAGATGGATACAAGACAGCTTCAATGCTAAAATCTAATAATAATTTTAAAACAGAAGAAATCAAATTTCAAAACACTCACGATGAAAGTGTCATTGAAAGATGCAAAGATGTGAGCAACTCCGAACACAATCTCCCCATCACGTACTTTAGGTCCAAGGGTCACAGTTTCCTCTTTAGGCTCCTTTGTCTTCTTTCTTCCCGACTACCAAATACCATAACAACGTACACAGTTGAACGGAAAAATCAAAAGAAAGGTTAGGAATGCCGCAGTAAGTCAGAACAATTGCATAAGAGTTTATACCACCATTATCGTTATAATAATTGGAGTAACTTTGTTCAACCTAATACAACACGAAAAACAAACAAATCCAAAGCCTAGATCGAAAAAACAAAGCGCCAAAAGACATTTTTCAAACAAGTCGGTCCAGAATAGAAAAGTTCGCAGAGAAGATCAAATCAAAAGCAAATCGAGGCCTCAGAGGTTATACCAAGCATTGGGCGATACTTTATCTTAGTTACCGACTGATGGTGTGCGATTTTGAAGGAAGATCCAAAATAGCAAATACTATTAAAGAACGTGAGCTTGATATCTTACCATGATCCCTTCCGCAGAGGAATAAAAAGTATATCAACTGTGTAGTTTTGGCAGCTTGGATAAGAAACCCTAGAGTTGCGCCGCACTGGGTCGCTCGATCGGCTTCCTCCAGCATTTTATAGAAACCCTAGATGATAGTCAAATGACAAAAAAGTCCTTCTCGGGACGCCAGAAACGCATCGAATGACACGAAAAATAAAAATTTCCTCAGTTTTGCTATTAAATTCATGCGATTTCATGGTTTATTTATATGAATGCAAGGAAATTTTTAATTTTTTTTTAAAGACAGTTAGGGATTTGAGCTAGAACTGTCAATTCGGGTCACGGGTCGAGTTCGGGTCACTATTCGGGTTCGGGTCATCCCGACCCGACCCTCTTCGGTTTGATTTTTTGAGTTCCCGCGCGATGCAGCGACGGCGGCAGTGCCGGCGAGGTAGCGGGCCCGATGCAAGCGACGACGCGACGACGCGACACGCGAGCGTCAAGCTATCACGTGTGACGCGACGCGAGCTGTCACGTGTGGCCGTGGGGCTCGATGCGGGGCCTCCGGGCAGCAGGGCAGACTCGGCAAGCAGGGCAGCGAGGCAGCCGGGCAGTTGGGGCAGGCAGGGCGTAGGGCAGGCGGGTAGACTCGGGCAAGGCCGATTTTCAGGGTCATTCTCGGGTTGCTACCCGAACCCGAACCGCTTCGGATTCGGGTCAACCCAAAACCGAAATTTTCGGGTCGGGTTTTCGGGTCCGATCCAATATTGACAGGTATAATTTTAGCCGGGATAAGATTGGAGGAATTTCTTCCATAGACCACATACCCGATCTCACAAAAATTAAATTATCATTTCACAAAGGCTTCAACAAGAAAAAATTATTATTATTATTTTTATTTTATTTTATTTTTTGGCTTCAACAAGAAATACATCTCAAATGAAGATTTACTTTGGGACAGTTTTTTTAATGCTCTATAAAACAATTTTATAGTTATTAAATTTCTTGACACTTTCTTAATGCTTTATAAAATTACTTTATAAAGCAATAAGATAATTGTCTCAAACGAAGCTAAAATCTTATATGCATGATTGGGTGATTAAGGGTTCGATTGTGATGGTTTTGTAGCAATAATCATATTTTCATTTTGCTATTACTTTCTCATTATTTTTTTCAAAAATTTTTTGGTTAAAAGTTAATTTGTTTGCAACCAGAGTAACTAAATTGCTCCTCATATAACTTCACAACTAATTTTATAAAATATTAGGGTCGTTCTAAACATGTTCTAAATGTATTATCACAAATGATGCTATAATTTCTCAATGCACCACCAAAAAAATTTTGCTTTTAGTTTCTTGAAGATAGGGGTGTCAATATTTGAGACGACCTGAAAACTAGACCCAAGCCTGACCCAGAAATTTTGGGTTTGGGCTGGCCAGAACCGAGTCAGGTTCGGGTTAGGATTTTCGGCCCTTTTCAAAAATTAGGTCAAGTTTGAGTTGACCCAAAAACCCAAAAATGACCTAGAATGACCCGATTTTTCGCTCTACCCACATCGCATGGAGCCGTTGCTGTGCGTCGCATCAATTGCCTTGCATTGTGTCGTAGCGTCAGCTCGTGAATATGAGATGTCATTGCCCGCGCGTTGCATCGCCTGCCGGGCCAGTTTCCAATATCAACCTGAACCTGACTCGTGACCCAAAATTGATACCCCTACTTGAAGATGTTAATCTTATGAATGTAAGATCTGTGGGGTACTATAATAATCAAATCATAATGTGACTCAAGGACACCAAAGTGTGTATGATGTAATTGAGCTTATGAACATGACAAAAGTACGATAAACACAACATTCCGATCATCATCATCACCACCACCACCACCAACTTGTCATCAACGACAGTTCAATACTCATAAATGCTTGAAATCCTTTGATTGATGTGATCTCTCAAACATGGGAGCTCATCAGCTCCACCCTAGCCAACTCACCATATCTCCTGCCAATTTAGAATTTCTCACCCTTCAAACCCTAACTACACCTTACTTGAAACTGATAATTTTGGAGTAATATATTTTATACAATAATTATATTTGCTTAATTTATGAATCAACATATTATTTATAGTATAAGGGCATCTCCAACGGAGAACTCTATTTTTTCACGGCAAAATATAACAAAACTCTAAAATGCCGTAGTGCTGCTTCAATCAAACATCATTTTATGTGTTTCTGTGAAGGTAACAACCTTCTCCCTTTCGCTTGTTTTTCCGATTGAGAGAACAAAATAGTGTGGGTGAACAGTGCGACGTCCTGCAAGTAAATGACGAAAAATTTAACGTTCAACTGGAACGACACACCACACGGGTTGGAGATGGTCTAAGTAAGTAATCCTTTTATCGCCAATTACAACATTGTGGCGAGCAACAGATTGTTTAAAACCCTAACTCGTGATTTTTGTTGGCAGATTTCATGCATCTGGAAAGAAGCCTCAGAGGAAAATTTCTCCTCTGCTGCTCCAAAACCTTGGGGAGCTTCTGGCACCTACAAAAGGCAAGCTATGTTGATGTGACTATGAAATGGAAGAAGGATCCCTCCTTCGACACCATCGACATTCTCTCCAAGTCCAGAGATCTCCGATCTCTCATCTCACTCAAGAACATCATCATCAAAGAGTCTGATCAATGTTTACCCATCTCCGCTGTCTCGAAGCGCGGCCGCGAGCTCGATGTCTCAGGCCGGGTTGCGAGCTTCCTTCGGCGATACCCGGCTATCTTTGAGGAGTTTACCGGTCCCAAGTACAACCTCCCCTGGTTCCGCCTCACCCAAGAAGCCATCGATATTGACAAAAAAGAGCGCGAGATCTACTTGAGGCGGCGGCCAGAGATCGTTGGCCGGCTGCGGCGGCTCATATTGATGTCAAGAGAAAAGATTTGCCCTTAAGGATTATCCAAGGAATGCTCTGGTATTTGGGTCTCCCTGAAGATTTCCTTAAGAATCCAGAAGTGGTTTCGGACGGGTGCTTCCGAATAATTGAGATTGAAGGCGAGGAGCAGTGGTTGTGCGCCGAAGCCGATTCCAACGAGCAAGTACTTTCTGTTTTGCAGAGAAATGCCATTAAACAGGGCAGTAGCGGTCCAGTTGCTTTCCCTCTCTTTCCTTCAAAGGGTCTTCGATTGAAGAAAAAGATAGAGGGCTGGCTGGATGATTTCCAGAGGCTCCCCTATATATCTCCCTATGAAGATTTCTCTTCTCTGGATCCAAACAGTGATGTATCAGAGAAACGAGTCGCTGGTGTTCTCCATGAACTCCTTAGCATTTTTGTGGATAACTCAGCGGAGAGAAGGAGGCTTCTTTGTCTCAGGAAGCACTTGGGTTTACCGCAGAAGTTTCACAAAGTGTTTGAGCGTCATCCTCATGTGTTCTACCTTCTTCTCAAGAGCAAAACTTGCTTTGTGGTTCTCAAGGAGGCTTATAATGGGTTGTCGTCATCTGCAATTGAGAGACATCCAATGTTGGAGGTGAGAAAAAAGTATGTTGAGTTGATGAATAAGTCTGAAGCAATACTGAGAAGTCGTCGCAGTAGAAAACCGTTGGTAGAGATTGAAGATGAGAGTTATTGTTAATTTTGATTTATCAATTGAAGAAGGCTTGGAGAACTGGTTCTGTAAATCCTAAAAGCAAGCATGCTCAAATTTGTAAGCAAAAATTCAAATCCTTGTGAGAAATGGTACCATGCTTATCCAATGATCAACATATCCTGTAAGGATCCTCCTTACCGAATCATTGATATTGTCTGTTTTTTTTCTTCCCCCTTCGCATTTCCTTGAGATCTTTGAGCATATTTAGTTAAGCTAAACATGTTTAAACTATAATGAAAACCACACGATGAGATTATTAGGAAAATTCCCTGTATAGTATATATTCTTTCAGAACTTAGTTGTGGTAATAACGAAATCAATAAGCTGAAAACTTGTAACGTTTCGCCTGATTATAATAACTTGTATAAGATGTGGAATTGCATATATGTTTTGAATCCTAATAAATAGCAAACACTTTGAAATGCTTAATTTTGGCATGCCTTTAAATATTACCATAAACCTTAGAAAATAGCTAAAAAGGGTAAATTTGTATGGATAATTAATATATCAGGTATAGAGAATAAAGTTGCTGTTGTATTTTTGTGAGTTACGTTAACCATCTCCTCCTTAAAATCACAAATTCTTGGCTTTTCATGAAAAAAGATTACTATTCTTCCTGTCCTGGTTTTCATCTTCTTTATCAGAACTACTTGGATAAACTTATTATTCCAATTGGACTCTTTCCTATTATTCATGGCTATCTTTATTAAAAAAATAAGTTTTGTATCCCAAGATCATATCTTCGAGGTTTTATGATCACCAAGCTTCATTTAGGGGTATAACAGTTCACTTTGGTAAAGATAACATTATTAAGTTGGTAGAATCAATATTTTATTTTGCCCTTCCTAAAATATGATTATGGACACTTTATTATCTATTGTCTCACTTACAAACTTTCCAAAACAACTAAACATAAAATTGGCAAATATATTGCTCTCCCAATCCCGTATCGATTTTGGGAGGATTTCTCCATGGATATTTTTTAAGGATTGCCATGAACTTCTCACGGATATGATATTATTTTGTTGGTTCTTGACAAGTTATCTAAACTGATATATTTCTTACCATGTTTAAAAACCAATAAGGCCTCACATAACCAAACATTTCTTCTTAAAAATTGTTAGACTATATTAATATATTTCTTAAAGTCATTTTTGATTTGTTTTATATTTTTGAAAAATGTTATGAGACGGAAAGTTGTAAAGAGATCCTTAGCTAATTTGCTAATGTGTTTAGTAGATAGGAATATTGTCAATTGGGATTGACATCTAGCTTTTCTTGAGTTTGCTTATAATAATATATTAATATTATTTCTAAAATGACTTTAAGAAATACATTCAAAGTTATTTATGGTTATAATCCAAAGAAACTAATTGACATAGCAGAATTCCTCATCATTCATTTTCAGATGCTGCATTTTTATCATCTACATGAGTAAGTAAAATAACAAATTCATTTAAGTTAGTAAATATGTAAATGCACTAATTTCTAAATATTCTTATAGTGAATATAATGAAAGTGATCATGTTATAATTTGAATTTACCCGGGGCATTATCCACTAATTATAATGAACTTCATGCTAGTGCCTGGGATCTATTAATTTTTTTTTTAAAACTTGGATCAAATGCTTACTTCTTGTAATTGCTTTCTGATATATGCATAAGTCCTACTTCTGATAGTGAGGATATGAAACCTTATTAGGAAATCATTAAGCCTCAATATATGCAAAATAACACTATTGCAGTTGACACAAGTCCAATTTTGCATATTCCTCTTATCCCATAGTTCTTGGATATTGATAGCATCATTTCAGAAGATTTCTCCCTCCTAACAGACACATCCCCTAGATTCTTGATCAGATGGAAAAGGTAACCTCTTTCTAAGGACACTTGGATGACCATAGAAGACATAGAGAAACTTGCTATCTTATTGATTAGTTCATGGACTTCAACATAGCAGAGATTTCTTCGAGCCTCTGCATCAAGATTTGTGCCATTCATCATGCACAACTCTTCATGTAAGCTCCTTGATGACTCATAATCTAGTTAAAATCATTGAGAGTACTTAAGAAACTTAATTTAAGGTTGCTTGATGGTTAGGTGACCATACCAGTCAAGGAAGCAAAAAACTTCATAAATTATTTGATTTCAAAACAACTATAATTTTCTTATTTGATCAATCTGAGTTTTCATATTTTTGAAAGCTTTAAATATTTTTTATTTCTCTTATTTTCTTTCCCTTTATAATAGGACAAATCATGAATCAATATAATAGTATTTTATTGGTTTCTGAGGCCTTCTAAGTTGTTTATACTCGGAAAAGGCCTATAAATAGAATATTGCTTTCATTGAATACAAATTTATTTTTTTGTGTGCTAATTTTGTATGGAAAGGCTTTGCAACAACTATACACTCTGATGAAATTTGATGGTGATCCCCTAGGGCTTTATTTAATCTTTAATTATTTTTTCTTATCCTTATTCATCATCTTTTCTAACACAATTTCTTTTATTATTAATTCACAATTAAAAAAAAAAAAATCTTTTCTAACACAATTCTTATCTTATCTACATATCCAAAATTTTTTTAAAACTCTTCTAAATATTTCCAAACATCTATCATAATCTTCTAATATATCAACTCCCTAATAATCCTAAGATATCCTGACTAAATATCCAATATAGATAAATAATTTCTTACTATGAATAACCAAATTATAAATATCATAATTCCTTAACCCCTAATCTAAAAACAATAAAAACACACAATTAGTTTTCTAACGCCCAAAGCCTTTGATTTGGAGTTACTTCCCCTTTCATCCAAAAAAAAAAACTTCCACTTTGGTAGCCTAAAGTTTCAGCACAAAATATTTCCAAAACTTGAATACCCATTTTACCAACACTCAAATAATCCTTTCATCACCACCCTAAGATAATACCAATCAAGTTGCTATCTTTATCATAAAGATTATGTAGACCCTACATCATATCTATGCTTGTTGATGATAAGTGATAAGAGATATCTGATAAGTGATAATTCTTCCTAATAGGTGCTGCATAAAGTGCTTCTCTCCATGAGCATTTGCAGGATAGAACTTTGCAGAATCTTACAGTAGAACCGTTGATGTAATTCTTAGAGTTAATGTCAGCCCTTGTTATGTAACCGTCTTAGCAGCTTTATATGACAAATGTATATATATATATATATATATATATATATATATATATATATATATATATATATATATATATATACATGGTGGCTCTCTGTAGCTGATATCTGAAGGACTTAATGAAGCAGATTTAACTTAACAGTTTTCTTTCTTTATTCTTTTCTCTGCTCTCTATTTTACTGTTTACTGCTGAAGTTTTACATGATATCAGAGCTTTTTGGTAACAGCTATTTTCCAGCTCTTCTATTCTTGAGAATCCATACACCTCTTTATCAGTGTATGGACAGCTATCTCTCAAGCACAGGTTGAGGGGAAAAATGGAGTACCTAACAACGCATTTTCACATATCAAAAACTACGAGATTGCCCCTTTCATTCTGGGGTGACGGAGGGATCGTATACAGAATTTTGATTTGTATTTCTTGATCAGAAAAGGTTGAAGATCTTCATGTACCTCCAAATGATTAAGGTTTTCTTTTATCTATTGATATTGATATGTACTGAATTTTCATTTCATATTATACTGTTTAGAGTGTTAATTAACTCTAATAGCATATATGGTATGTTCTATCACTGGACCCATCATATAGATATATAATTAAAATTGTGCATTTGATCTGTGTGGATGGTTTGATTGATGGATTTGTTAGATCAAATGTGTATAGAAATGCACATTTGAGTGGACTATTTTGGTTTATTGAGAATCCATACACCTCTTTATCAGTGTATGGACATCTATCTCTCAAGGCTTTATTCGGGATTGTTTTATTATTGCTTCCTATAAAAATTTTTTTTATAAAAATTTTTTATAAGCAGTGAAAAAATTGTGGTTAAAAGCGGTCCAAAATAAAGCCTTAGATTTTGTTTGTGACAATTTTCTTACTGATTTGTTTTATTGCTTCAAAAAATTTTGTATTAAAAATTTATTTTTTCAATCAACTTTAAACTATTTAGGTTTGCAAAATAATAAAAATGTTTGTTTCATTTGGGACTATTTTTTTTAATATTTTTTTAAACAATTTTTTAGTACAAAAATTTAAAAAAAGAAAAAAAATTGTACTTGAAAGATTTTTTAGATAGCAATAAGAAAATTATATCAAGTGGAAGCTTAGTCTCCTATTGAACAGTTGAAATTTATTTTAGCATAAAAATAATAAATAATTGATTAATACAGAAATAATAAGTGAATGGCTGTCTTTACAAGCTTATGCTTTAAAATGATATTTAAATAATTTGTGTGCTTATAATAAATCTATAAGGCTTTTCAAATATCTAATTTCCATTTTCTTGCACTTAAATTTTCAACCTTAAAACACAACCTTACATCATATGTTCTTCTGCTAGATTTTCATCTCGTTTTAGGGAAATAGAATATTCTGGAAGGTTCTTTCAACTTTCTAGAAAACTCCAACACATATAGCCTCTTAATCAATAAATTTCAGGTAGTAATTAAGGAATGTGTTACTGTCTTCAATGAACAATGTCTCTTCAATGTTATTGAATTTGAATTAGGTTTCATTTGGGATGACTTTCTCACTATTTCTTAAAGCCATTTTTTAGTATAAAAATTTAATTTAATTTTTATTAAAAAATTGCTTTAAGAAGTAGTAAGAAATCCATCTCAAACGAAATCTTAATCTCAACTTCACAAAATAAACTTAGATTTGTGCTTTCATGATCTCCATGTAATAGCGGTAGAACACGATAATAGTCATTCTAAATCATCATGTTTAAATTGCCTTGAGATATGTGATGATCTCACTTAAATAGAAGTACTAGATATATCATCAAAAATTTATCTTAATCTGGCGCGAATCTTGAGGCAAAATTAGGTCGGAAGATTCAAAAATTAAATCTGGGATCATGTGAACTCCGATTTCAACAAACTTATAGTCGAACTGAGCGTCTCGGAAATACGAACACAACAACGCCAAATTTAACTCAATCTGAGCCCAAATGTGTCTGAATCGAAGACCCGAAGAACTGTTGGAAGGTTCAAATCACAATTTGGATTACCAAACGGTTTCCAAACATGACATGCTTATATTCGAATTGAGCGGCTTGATGAGACGAATCCAACGAGCCCAAGATTGTCGAATTCCGATATCATTAAGACCTTTAAATGTCAAACGAACGGTCCATAATCAAGAGATTCAGTATCGACTGTCCATCCAAACTATTCCCCATTTGCCCTTGATCCTGCTCCTATTTACGGTCCATGCCATCCTAAGAAATTATAAATAGCCTCTCATTTCTCTTAAGAGGTGACCCAAGTAAGAAAAGGAGAAGAGAAGAATAAGAGGGAAGAAACTCCTCCTCAACCACTACCGGAGTTCCGCCCGACTTTCAAGTGACGCAAGAATTCTTTACGAGCTCCAAGTGACATCCGAATTCCACCCGATCTCTAAGTGAGACCAAAATTCTGTCTGATCTCTAAGTGACTCTGGGATTCTATTCGACCACCCAACATCGTTGAATTTCAAATTCTTATTTGTAACTGAATTTCAACCCGGGAGTTGATTATTATAATATGATCGTCCTAAATTTTAATGACGAGTCAGCCTCTTGTAACTCAAGCAAACACTATTGAAATTCTCTCAACTGGGCGTGGCCCCCTGGGTTTTCCCTTTCCAGGGTTTCAACATAAAAATCCAGGTATTTTATTTCTCTTATGTTTGTGTGCTGGATATCCGTACAATGCTGAGACGAAGAAATTATAACTTTATCGCCACGTATATTCTAGCCCGCAACAAGTGTCGATTATAAAACTTAAACTAATGTTGAATAGTTAAATTTAGGCTTCGTTTGGGACAACTTTCATACTGCTTTCCAAAATGACTTCTAGTGCAAAAATTTGAATCCCTACAGCGTCAATCAACTATCCCAGCACATGCATCATCCTTCACCTCAACACATATATCTGCTCAAACGCCTACTATGATACATCAAAGGTACTCTAAACCATGGAATCCCTATTAACAAATCTAATCTCGTGTTGCAATCATTCTCTGATGCAGATTGGACAGGCGACCTAGACACAAGGAAATCTACCTCTGGGTTTTGCTCGTTCCTCAGCAACAATCTTATCTCATGGACAGTTAAAAAGCAACACACTGTTGCAAGATCCTCCACCGAATTTGAATATAGAGCGTTGGCGGTCCTCGCATCGGACATCATTTAGCTTCGAAAACTTCTTCAAGACTTCGGCATACATCAAGAACAACCCACGGACATTTATTGTGACAATACATCCGTAATTGCATTAGCAAACAACTCCGTCTTTCATGCGCGAACAAAACGCATCGAGATCGATCAGAAATTCATAAGAGACCACATTCAGAACAGAAATATTCGTCTCCTACCGATCTCCACAATAGATCAAACTACTGACATATTAACAAAGTCTCTATCCACGTCAAGATTCATAACGTTGAGAGACAAACTGACGATCACTATGCACCCATCAGCTTGCGGGGGAATATTAACACATAATACATAAAACAAATTGTTATTTATTTCATTGCTGATGTGTCATAATATTAGTGGTAGTTTGTCATATCACTTTCTATAAATACAGGAAAGTGTTTTGTACTCAATAATTCAATACGAAAACATTATTTCCTTTTCTCCGTTTCGTTCTCTGTTCTTCTTCGTTTCTTGAGCTTCTTCATAAACCAATCTTGAAAGTAATCCAATATCTCGATTTTGATCTCTATAACTCTAATTTTGAAGATAAGATGTCTTGATCCTCAACCTCTTGATTGATGAGGATATCAAAATACACTCAATTCATGGGTATATCTCCATCCAATATGGATCTCAGGTTTCGTTTGAAATAATTTTCTTACTGTTTTCTAGAACAACATGTCAGTACACAAATTTTTTATGCTAAAAAGTTATTATAAAAAGTAAAAAAAAAAATTATTCCAATTGAAGCCTAATGAGCCCACCTTTTAAGTTTTAACCCACCAAACAATTATAAAGGCTTTTGAGGAGAAAGGAAAATAAAGATGGAGAATCATCATTCTTTGAGAAGGGTTAACGAGACACTATGGCCTGAGCAGTTTTATGGACTTTCATATAGTTTCCGACATACAATTATAAATGTTTTATTTATGTATTAACATTAATCAGGATTAGTGTCTATTGTGCGATAGAAAAGTACCCCTCAAATTTAAAAAACTCTATAAGATGGTTGTGAGACCTGTAATGTTTTTTGGCGTAAAATGTTGGCCATTAAAAGAGAAGCATAAAGTTAAGTATTCGGAGATGAGAATGTTTAGGTGTACGACTGTTTTCACACTTAGAGACATAATGCAAAATGAGTATGTACTTGAAAGGGTTGGAGTAGCTCCGATGACAGATAAGATTAGAGAGAGTCGCCCTAATGTTTTGGACACATCAAATGTCGGCCTTCCAATGACTCGGTTAGAACAATAGATGTTTGATTTGGCCTATGTTAAGAAATGTGGAGATAGACCTAAAAAAGACTTTGTTAGAAAGTATTAGAAATGATATATATATATATTATTAAATTTAACTGAGAATTTGACTCTTAACAAAACATATTGGAGAAAAATGTTTCATGTAACTGACCTCACATAGTGAGATAAATAATTAATATTGTTATTGTTATTGTTGTATTAATAAGGGTTAGTTATATTTCATGTAATTTATTATTATTATTATTTTGTGATGGTTCTTATATAATAAACTCATATGAGTAATTTCAACCTCCATTTTGTTTACTATTTCAACTTTATTATTATGAGTTGAATAAATTTTTACTAACTCACATTTTGCCTATTTGATTCTTCTTCTATGCTTTCAGAAAGATAAGGTCACATATTGTGAGTTTATATTGTATTCATCTTAATAAATCAAATAGATTTGAAATTCATTATAATAAAATATTTAATTAGAATATTCCCTATTTTGTCTTCTAAAACTAATATCATCCAATTAAACATAGCCTATCTAAATCTAATTGGTGGGCCCACTTTAAAGCTTTTCATAAATCCTTTTGGCAGCTAATCTTGACCTTTTTAAGGCACTTGGAAAGTTTCTTTCATGAGAATACTACATCAAGATTAGAACAAAGGTTTCGTTTGTAACGACTTTTTGTTGTTTTTTAAAGCAGTTTTTAGTGCAAAAATTAAAATTTTTATACTAAAAAGCTGCTTTAAGAAGCAACAAAAAATCGTCCCCACGAAGCCTAAATCATGGCATAGAATAACATATCATTTCCATTGCAAGTAAGAGCTTTTTTTATTATTCATTGATAAATATGGAAACATTGATTATATGCTTAATTGATTTATTAATATACCATCACATCAACTAGCACTTTAATTTTAAATAAAACTTTAAATCGAGACCGCCCATTCTTTTAGTTTAACTAGTTTTATTGTACGTGTATTAAATGCACGTAAATAATAATTTAAACGTAAATTTTACTTTCGTATAAATAACACAAATGAATTATTAGTTTAACTAAGAGATTTTGATTTTGTCTCAATGTAAATATGTGAATAATGCAAACTAAGATAATAATCATCATTATATATTATAGTTATAAAAATAATCACATGATAATTAGTTAATTACCTATAATAGTGAGTAGGGGTGTCAATTTTTGACACGACCCGAAACACGACCTGAACCCGACCCAGAAAATTCGGGTTCGGGTCAACCCAAACCCGAAACGGGTTAGGTTCGGGTTCAACAAATCAACCAGTTTTAAAAATCGGGTTGGGTTCGAGTTGATCCAGCAACCCGAAATTGACCTGAAAGTGACACGAAAACTCATATTTGACCCGAAAACCCGAGATTGACCCATTTTGACATGATTGGGTTCAGGGTTCGGGTCGGAAACCTGACCCGTTTTTAAAACGTGTCGGGTTCGGGTTGACCCGAATAGTGCGGGGTCAGTTCCGGGTTCGACCCGAACCCGACTCGTTGACCCAAATTGACACCCCTAATAGTGAGGGTTAGGATACTTGAATAATGAGTCATTTTAGGATGGTGAATTCATAATTAATGAAATGTAGAATATTCATTGATCAATTTCATATTGATAAATATTTTAATTATGTTTAAAATAGAAGAGGCAAAGGCTAATTTTAAAAGAGGCAAGGAAAATTCAATAAAAAGGGAGTGTATGCTAGATATGCATGTAAGCTTTAAAATATGTTTTGAAAATAATAATTAGATTTTTTTATTCAGAGTAATTTCATGAAAAACTTTAGGAGGATCTGAAATAAATAGGAGTAAATATAGGCATATGACAAAAACATCAATATGCAAAAAATTTATATCAAAATATTCTAACCCAGATTTAGTTAATAAAGGCTTTATAATTGCCAAATCTGCTTTGTTATTAATCTAAGATCTAATTAGTTAATCAAAATTTATATTATATTCATTTCAAATAAAATATAATAAATACAAAACCCATTGCTATCAAATTTTTTGTTAGAATATATTGAAGATATGTACAAAGCTAATTAATATGAAAATTTAAAATAGATATGAAAATAAAATATGTGGAAGAAAGAAACACACAACATATTATTATACATAAATGCTAATAATAGTGTTGTGCTCTGCATTGCCCTAATTTCTTCCTAATTTCTTCCCCTTTTTAAGGGTTTTTACGTAAAATTTTTTGTGTCCCTTATGAACGCTACACCCTCTCTTTTATCTGATTGTATGTTTAAGCTTCAAACAAAGCTAAGACGTTACAATTTATATTTCTCTATCGCCGCAAATATTTCAGGACGTGATAAAAATTATTTTAATATACTTAAACGAAAAAGCAAGACAATAAAATTGAAAAATAAACTATTATAATAAAATTATCACGATTGAATTTTCACCTATTTTACAAATTTGTTATTAAACAAAAAAAAAAATAATAAACTAAAATTGTTTGGTCTCCAATTATCTTAACCTAAATCCTAATCTTCTTCATACTCATCATTTTCAGGTTCATATGGATGGCCTTTGAGCCTTGATAAAAATTATTTTTATCCCTCTCAAGCAAGATCTCAAATATAGCTTTTTTAATATGCACTAAGACTTTGCTTGAGACAGCTTTCTTACTGTTTCTTAATGCATTTTTCTAGTACAAAATTTTAATTTTTTAACAAAAATACTGCTTCAAAAAGGAATAAAAAAGTCATCACGAATCACTACTACATAATCTTCATCAAACTTACCTTTTTTTTTCACCACTCATTAGCATCACATGTAAAGACTCATAAGTTGAAATCAACTGGTTTTCACTCAGCTGGCAGAATGGTATAATCTAAAATGAAAAGAAAATTATAGACCTATTTTAAAATAACTCATGCCCAAGCCCTTAAGCTAAAAAATCTAAACAAAAGCAATAAAAAATAACCAAAAAATCTACAAAAAAAGGATTATAATGCATTATTGCAAAGTTATAATGCATTATTTTGTGATATTGATAAGTATGAAATTGATGGGTTGTCCTTAAGCTATTTTGCATTAAAGTCAAAAACATATGATGATGACATATGACCGTGAAAATTTATCAGAGGAGGATCCAAAGATCTACGGCCATGATCGAAATACTTTATTTTGAGTTATTAACTTATTATTTGTATTTTGATTTATTTATGCATTTTTTAATTTTTACCCTCACTTGAGGGAGCAGGCCTATGTGACCCCAGGGGGCACTTTTGTCATTTATCTCATTATTGTATTTTGGCTATTTATAGCTGCCTCCTCTTCTTTTTGAGGGGATGGATGATTGTTAAGAGAATATTATGCACTTTATTTTTAAGAGCTTTGAGAGTTCTTATGAGAGTGGAAGTCCCGAGGTGAGGGCAACGTACTACCCACCAATCGTAGGAAACATCCGGGGTCGTGATTTTAAATCCCTAGGTGAGGGCAAAGTATTACCCATCAGCCGTAGGAAGCGTCCGGGCTCGTGGTTTATCTTCTCCATCGACTCCCTCTCCTCCATCTCCCATAACCGCCAACCTTCCTCTCCAAACCCTAGCCACCGACCACTACTTTCCCTCATAGATTTACTACTTTCCTAAAATATTTTGTTGTTAATTTGGAAGGTTTTTTAATTCAAATTCAATAAATTTGAAATTCAAATTCTTTCCAAAATGATATAACTTATTTTAGGAAAGCCCCCCAATTATTGCAAATCTAAAATTAAATAGGATTTGATTTTAAATCCACATTCAACGTATGTGGATAAATTCAATGTATAAGAACTCCTTCCCTTTTTCCCACCTTTTGGCATGCTTTAATTCCTATTTCTTTAATTGAGAGTTCATAATTGGCAACTCAATTAAAATCAATAATCCCACCCCAATTATGGCTAGCTTCGTTCTACATCAACATAAGTAATAAGCAAGCATATGAGGCATGATAGTCAACCGGAGAAATCAAATGAAAAGAACAAAGAAAACAAACAGACTTATATAAACTTTTAGGGATGAAAATCATGATAATCATCTGTAGTGGCCATATTTGCCCTCAACAAGATCACAATATGCAAAAAGTTCATGATCATATTAAGGATATCGCACAATTACACTAAGCTAGCCTCTAATTCAGCCACAAGCAAAGTGATAAGCACAGGAGGCCAAAAAATTGTTGAGCAGCCAATAGGCAGGCAACATTTAGAATTCTGGATAGAGTCCTTGCAATAGAGTGAAGTAAAATGGTTTCAAAATGACCCCAAAAAATGTTTATTGCAGAATCTGAATAGAAAATAAAAGGATACAACAGACCAGGAAAAGTATAGCGCAGCTCTTCAAAATAAAAAGTATTAAATTATGAAAAAAGATTTAATGATTTAAGCATAATTTGAAGAATTCAGTTAAGGACAAAGTAAATATATTATCAACATAGTCATAGTCTTTTCTTTCTAATCAAACCATAATCTGGGCTTAGTATTTTGTAATCATGGTTCTTCAGCGATGTTTTACACTCTTGACTAAAGGCATAACATCTAGACTAGCTAGTAAATATCAAACATCTAGATTACATTAAAACATTCTCAATATGACGTTCTGTGCTATATTAAGCAAAAAATTGAACTTAATGCTAGGCATGTCAATTTTTGAGTACGACTCGAAATCCGACTAGGAAAAATTCGGGTTTGGGTCGACCCGTTTATGAAACGGGTCAGGTTCAGATTCAATAAACAAACCTGTTTAAAAAATCAGGTCAGGTTCGGGTTGACCCTGGGATCCGAAAATGACCCGAAAATGGTCCTTGCCAGCGTCGACTGCCTGATTGCCCATGTTGCTCGACGCGTCAAGTCGCTTCGCCGTTCGCGAGTCGTGAAGCTTGCCTGTTGCCGCTACGGCAGCGCGTTGCTTCGGGTTTGGGCTTCGGAATTCATGACGCGTGCTGACTACCCGCTGGCCGCTGCTACAATGCTGTCTGGTCCTCTTACCGCTGCGCGCTTGCGTCGCTTAGGGCGTCACTTAGGGCTTCGTCAGTTCGGCATTCGCGATGCTGCCACCACGCCGCTGCTGCCTTTTCCGCTTCAAGCCTTCCCCGCTGTAGCCTCTGCAGCCGCGCTGCCACTACCGGTGCTTTATCGCTGGCCAAATCTTGTAAAATCGGGTCGGGTCATGTCAACCCGGCAACTCGCGCATGTCGGATCTAGGTTGAGATAGCCGACCCGTTTGCAAAAACGGGTCGGGTTCAGGTTGACCCATTTAGAACTGGGTCAACTCGGGTTCGACCCGAACCCGACCCATCGACCGGAATTGACACCCCTACTTAATGCTATGATAGAATGTCCCTCTTTTTGCATAAAATCATAGAAGTACAAGTAACATCCTAAAAACTAATTATACTAAGGGAAAAAAATACATATAATTAGCATCCTTCCATATCTGCAACAATAATAAGGAATTCTCTTTTTGACTTGCATTATTACAGCTGGAAAGTCCAGTATCATATAAACTTGATATCATGCAGCTGCATTTTCTAACACTGGTAAGCCGGTACAAAAGTTTCCAAGGATAGTTCTGTAACTTCGAAAGATATTCATTTCTAGAAACTAATAAGGAAATCTATTGTATGATTATAGCTCCATCATTTAATTTAGAAGACAAAAACAAATATAAGAAAGGCCATTTAGACTCATAGTGATTTCTATGAATAAAAATCAATGTAAAAATCATGAAAAGAAAATAAATAGCAGTATGATATAAGCTGGTGATTTTATTGAACCAATATAATCACCATTAAAAGCATACACGATGGTTTTCTTTTCAAATTATTTTCCTCTGATGGCTGCAGATAAAACTTGAGCAACAACAACAACAACCTTTCAGCAAATTGAAAACCTTAGAACATTGGCAATCATAAATTAGCTAATATGAAAGATCAGTATAGCCACAATACACACATGTCCAAAGTCCCTGTGTTTAATGATATCATTCAATTCATAATTGAATATGTTCATGGTAATAGAAAAAAATGCCAAAACAAGTTAGGCATAACAAAGGATACAAACGGATGCATGAAAGCAACAAGGCATCAGTTTAGATCTCTTTAAACCAGTTGAAAATAATAATAAAAATGAAATTCTTACTCTGAAGCAATGAAGAAATCACTGAATTTGTAACGATCACCCTATAATGCTTTTTGGCGCGTGTCATACAATTCACAACAAAATTGCATAGAATGTGTATTAATGAACTGAGATTAAGGTATAAATATTGCTTAAAACTTTGAAACCTTATCTTTTAAAGGAAACCCTTAGTAACCTAATCTTAAGTTAGCTCATAAAAGTCTACCTTCAGAGAGTTTGAAAATAATTGAAGGCTAAGCAGAGAAGCGAACATGATAAATCCTTGAAAGAAGCATTGCATGTTGTGCCTAACAGATTCTCTTTTTGACTACCTGAGTTCAGCGCATCTTCGCTATCTTCTTGGTGCAATTCTTGGAAGTTCTGTCTCTAGTATTGTTCTAGTTTTTTCTATTTTTATATTTTTTCTCTTCTTTAATTTGTATCCTTTTTCTTTCAGATTTTTCTGTGTTTTTTGTTAATTTGTTCTTCATTCTTGATTAATAAAATGGCAAAGTCCAGAATTTTCCCCAAAAAAAAATGAATAGCTATATAAAAGATAAAAATTTTCAAGGTGTAGTGCTCGGACAAAGATGGCAGTTCTCAAATTATTCTAGAAAATCGAATAAAATAGATCCATGCTCATCAAAAATCACATAGCTCATGACAATTTCCAAAATTTCCGACAACGAAGAGCGAAGCCCCCTACTACATCAATCTAGAAAACCTGTTTAATGCCAGACAGCATTGAGAAAGTGGTCAAAGGAGACTCCTTGGAAACAGCCCTCGCCACAATCTCATGAGGTGGAAGCATCTCCTCTTCTTCAATATCCTCAGCTTCCCTCACATCGCCATCAAGATCCTCCCAGCCTCTCCTAGCCCTCGGTGGCACGATGGGCATGTTTACCAGTGCAGATTGGTGGTAGATCTGACCTCCTGGATCTGACATTGCGTACTCCATCTTCGGCTTCAGAATCACTGGAATCATTCGAGCAGAGGAAGAGGGCAAAGAAGGTGATGCAGCGACAGAAGATGATGACGGGGAGAAAGTTTTCCGCTGAAGAAGAGGACATTTCTTGTGTTCTTCCGGTAGGGCGGTGAGTATGTCGAAATCGTGTGCGGATTAAAAAAACAACAAGCAAGAATGCTTAATAGAAGAATCTCAAGCTGCTTTGGTATACGAAGGGTAGCGAACATGATAACCGATAGGATGCGAAATGAAGGGTAATGAATGAGCTAAACGAAGACGAAGAGCAGTAAAAGCAAGACTGAAACCACGAAAGTAAAACAGGTGAGGAAAGTTTAGTTTAAGGTGTTATATACGATGGAGAGGGATAAAAGCTTTGACGATTACCTAAGGGCATCTCCAACCGATTGCTAAACGAGTGTATGGAGTCGTTCCGTTACTCCAATCGAACGCGAAAATTTCCGTCATTTAATCGCAGGAGAACAGTGCGACGCCAATATGCAGGTGAACAGTGCGACGCCAATATTGGCGTCGCACTGTTCACTCACGCCATTTTTGGCTCTCAACCGGAAAAACGCACGAAAGTGAGAGCGATCGTTGCCTTCTCAAAAACACCTAAAATGACGTTCGATTGGAGCATCACCGCGGCATTTTGAAGTTTTGCGTTACTTTGCCGTGAAATATGAAGTTTTCGATTGGAGATGCCCTAATGGATATGCTTACCGTTCCGGAGGATGAAGAGGGATAAAAGCTTCGACGATTACTTTAGGGAGATTCGAACCGTTCCGAAGGGTTCGACATTTTCCTTCATCATCGAGAGGCGAACGCTTTGTAGAATTTGAAGAGAGCTAAATTGAAAACACGATTGTGGGACGAAGTTGGGAAAAAAAAAAATGAAAAAGTGCATTGTACTTTGACTAAATTTTTTTTATTGCACTTTGAGTGTGTTTTTATTGTGCTTTAAGTCGGGACACCGGATTTAGAAATAGGTTCGGTTACCTTGAGAGATTCGAACAGCTTCCCTTCATCGAGAGGGCAAATTATTAGGTCCGGTCACCGAACCTAGAGATAGGTCCGGATATTAATAAAATATTATTTTAAGTTAAGCGCATCAAAAGTGTAGGTAAAGAGCATTTAAAGCGCAGGTAAAGTGCAGGTAAAGCGCAGGTGATATGGCAAATTTTTATTGGATGTCCGAACCTATTTTTAGGTCTGATGACCGAACCTAATAATTTGCTTATTTGCCCATCAAGAGGCGACTAATAGAGAAGAGGATTGTAGGACAAAGCTAGGGCAAGTTGAAGAAAAACGGAGGAAATAAGCGGGTGAAATAAAAAGTAATAGAGGGAATCCGTGACCAATTATTTTAAATGAATTTAGTTTTAAAAATTTCAGAGTGAAATGATGAAGCATATGAGATAAGAGTCGGGATTAATTGTTTGAAAGCAGTTTTAGAAATCGGAATTAATTAGTTTTAGTAGTCGTATGAGATGATTTGATAATTTTATTGGGTTATTAATTAAGCAGTATTATTATGTTATTAATTGTTAAATAATTATTATATATTTTCAGATTTATTAAATATTTATAACAAGAGTTAGAATAATATTTTAAAAAATAAAATAAAAGATCATAATTGAATTAAGTATCGATGAAAACTCAAGTCTTTTTTATAATAGTAATATAAATATCTAATTTTATTATATTTTATTTACGATGAACCATTACATTTCTTATTTCCAACATAAAAAGATTAGAAACCCTAATTTCGATAAATTTTTTATAATTTTTTATGATGTATCTTCTTCAATTTTAGTTGTAAGAGTTGTATTTTCAAGTTTTAATCTCAAAATCTTTTTAATAAAATTTGTCCATTTTTAGGAAATCCCATTTTTAGAAAATTTTAAAACTATTTTTAAGTGACAAATAAGGAAATTTCTAATTTATTATATGAGAAAAGTTTGTAAAGTCTAGTGAGTCCGGTTCGGTTCATTGAACCGGGACACTCGTCCACGTACATAGATGGTCACATCACGCACTCCTCACCGCATAAGCGTTCCGTATCGTATACGCCACAACGTACCAAAAAGAGTAAGCAAGGATGACTAAATTGTGTCCCTTCGATGTGCTTTAAGAGTTGTGCTAAAATACGATTTGTTAAGTTTAAATTAATAGCACGCATCGTAAGGAAGGTCCGAGGATGAAATACTGTGAAAATTTTGTGACCCTTCAGGAATGGCATGCACTAAAATTTCTATGCGGACGTGGAAGCTGGATAAGAAATTATTCAGCTGGGGCCCGCTACTAAAAAATAATAGTGGGTCCCATTCTTAGTCGTCGACCTGAGCTTCCCTCTTCTTCTCTATACAAGACCCCACCCCTTTCTCTTTCTTTCAGTACTCTCTCTCTCTCTCTCTCTTGCCATGGCGGATCTTGCCGGAGATGACGCCTCGCTGAGCTGCATTCTGCTGCAAAAAGTCTGACTTTATCAGGTGATGGAGTCTTTCCGCCAGCAGAGATCACCCGGCGCCAACAGTTTTCTTGGTCTCTTTTCCCAGCCGCCAGCACGCAACGGTGGTGCAGCCGCTGCAGCCACCTCACCGACCGGCGGCGGTGACGAGCTTGACGAAGACGATATTTTCTGGTCTGGAATCGATTCATCCGAGCCGAATCACCCATCCCCCAAGCATTCATCTTCTATGGCGAGCCCCAACCCTAACCCTAGCCCTAGCCCCTCCCTCTACCGCCCCGGCCATCGCCGCTTTCCTGAGCGCAATTTCGGCATACTCGCCGCCCTACCGGAAGAAGACAAGAAACGTCCTCTTCTTCAGCGAAAAACTTTCTCGCCGTCATCATCTTCTGCCGCGGGATCACCTTCTTCGCCCTCTTCCTCTGCTCGGATGATTCCAGTGATTCCGAAGCCGAAGACGGAGTACGCCATGTCAGTTCCAGGAGGTAAGATCTACCACCAATCCGCACCGGTAAACGTGCCCATCGTGCCGCCGAGGGCTAGGAGAGGCTGGGAGGATCTTGATGGCGATGTGAGGGAATCTGAGGATATTGAAGAAGAGGAGATGCTTCCACCTCATGAGATTGTGGCGAGGGCTGCTTCCAAGGAGTCTCCTTTGACCACTTTCTCGATGCTGGAAGGAGTCGGGAGGACTCTCAAGGGTAGAGACCTGCGAAGGGTCCGCAATGCTGTCTGGCATCAAACAGGTTTTCTAGATTGATTTAGTAGGGATCTTTGCTTTTCGTTGTGGGAAATTTTGGAAATTGTCATGAGCTATGTGATTTTTGATAAGCGGGGATCTATTTTATTCGATTTTCTAGAATAATTTGTGAACTGCCATCTTTGTCCGAACAATACACCTGGAAATATTTATCTTTTATATAGGCTATTAATTTAAGGCTGTTGATTTATTGCCAACTATTAGGCCCAACATACAATGCTTCTTTCAGGGGTTAATCATGTTCTCTTTTCTGCCTAGCCTTCAATTGATTTCGAACTCTGGCTCTTAAGGCTGACTTTTATGAGCTAACTTAAGATTAAGTTACTAAGGGTTTCCTTTAAAAGATGAGGTTTCCAAGTTTTACCTTAATCTCAGTTCATTTATATTTGGCTTTTTTGTTGTATAGGAAATGTTTGGAGATTTTGTTGTGAATTGTATGACATGCGCCAAAAAGCGTAGTAAGCTGGCCGTTACAAATTCAGTGGTTTCTTCATTGCTTCATAGTAAGATTTTCATTTTTATTATTATTTTCAACTGGTTTTAAGAGATCAAAACTGATGACTTGTTGCTTTCATGCCTCCGTTTGTATCCTTTGTTATGCCATGACTTGTTTTGACTTTTTTTTCTATTATCATGAACATATTGATAACAATGCAATTTAAATTTCTGCATATTTTTATGAGATGATGGTGAGATCTGTAATGCGTTATGATGCAAAATATTGGCCATTAAAAGAAAAGCATAAAATTAAGTTAAGTGTTGTAGAGATGAGGATGCATAAAATTAAGTTAAGTGTTGTAGAAATGAGGATGCTCAGATGGTTGAGTGGCTTTACTCTTAGAGATGGATCGCTAATAGAGAGAGTCGCCTTAGATGGTTTAGTCACATAGAACATCAGCTTTCCGATGACTTGGTTAGGATAGTAAATGTATTAGATTTAGCCTTTTTTAATAAAGGTAGAGGTAGACCTAAAAAGACTTGATTAGAAAGTATTAGAAATGATATTTTTTTATTAGATTTGAATGAGAATTTGATTTTTAGTAGGATACAATGGAGAAAAATGATTCATGTTGCCGACCCCAGTTAGTGGGATAAAGGCTTGATGTTTATGTTGTATTGTTTGTCTTTAGATTGATTTCTTCTAGTGTTGAGTTGTCAATCATTTCATGTGTACTTTTTTTTTTCGTGTCAGTCAATTCAAGCTTGCTCTACAATGTTTACATTTGGGCCTTATGTTTAAATTATTTTTGTTGCTCGAGAGTAAGCTTCTCATTTCTGTGTTATTATCAACTGGCTTATTGTGATCAAATTTGATACCTTGATGCTTTCACCTATGGACTATATGTGTGTATCATTTGTTATGTCACAACTTGATTGTTAGGAGTGTTCTCAGAGTTACTTCAATCATGAATTACATGACATAATTAGACACGGGGACTTTGGACAAGTGTGTATTATGGCTACATTGATCTTTCATATTAGCTAATTTATGATTGTCAATGTTCTAAGGTTTTCAATTTGCTGAAAGGTTGTTGTTGTTGTTGCTGCTCAAGTTTTATCTGTAGCCATCAGAGGAAAATAATTTGAAAAGAAAACCATTTTAAGGTTGACCTAAAGACATAAACAATCTTATCTCAATATCACTTTCACAAAAACTATACACAAATTAGCTTATCTTAATATCAATTCAAAAATATGCAGATATTTAAAGTGCATTGTTATCAATATGTTCATGGTAATAGAAAAAGCAAGTCATGACATAACAAAGGATACAAACGAATGCATGAAATCAACAAGGCATCAGTTTTGATCTCTTTAAACCAGTTTAAAATAATAATAATAATGAAAATCTTACTCTGAAGAAATGAATAAACAACTGAATTTGTGATGGCCAGCCTAATATGCTTTTTGGCGCATGTCATACAATTTACATTGATTTTTATTCTTAGAAATGACTATGAGTCTAAATGGCCTTTCTTATATCTGTTTTTATCTTCTACATCAAATGATGGAGCTATAATCATAAAAATAGATTTACTTATTATGATCAGGAACTTTTTGCATATTGTGATCTTGTTGAGGGCAAATATTGCCACAGCAGATGATTATCATGATTTACATCCCTACAAGCTTATATAAGTTTGTTTGTTTTCTTTGTTCTTTTCATTTGATTTCTCCAGTTGATTATCATACCTCATATGCTTGCTTATTATCTATGTTTTGTCCTTGAACGCAAAATAGCTTAAGGACAACCCATCAATTTCATGCTTATTAATATCACAAAATAATGCACTATAACTTTGCAATTTTCACTACAGGGCTTAAAAAGTCCAAATAAAGAATGCTATATATACTATATATATATATATATACTTCTATATAATATATATATTATAATATATTATATATTATATTTATATATATATATATATATATATATATATATATATATATATATATATATATATATATATATAGCTATTTCCGAGTCACAAAGCATAGCACATATCATGTATGCTTTTTTTGTTGATATTTTGGTTATTTTTTATTGCTTTTGTTTACATTTTTAATTTTTTAGCTTAAGGGATTGGGCATGAGTTATTTTAAAACAGGTCTATGATTTTCTTTTCATTTTAGATTATTCCATTCTGCCAGCTGAGTGAAACCAGTTGATTTCAACTGATGATTCTTTACAGGTAATGCTAATGAGTGGTTAAAAAGAAAAGACAAGTTTGATGAAGATTATGCATTAGTGATTGGTGATGAAGAGCCGACATGGAGTATTGTTATGAGAGTTGGGTTTCATTTGCGATGGCTTTGTTACTCTTTGAAGCAGCTTTTAAGTACAAAAAATTTAATTTTTTAACTAAGAAGTTGTTTAAGAAGCAATAAGAAAGCCGTCCCAAACGAAGGATTAGTGATTATTGAAAAGCTATATTCTTGATCTTGATTGAGAGTGAAATTAAAAGAGTTTTTATCTTGTTGATGCATATGAGCATGAAAATGATTTTTTTATTTTTATAAGAACATGAAAATGATGAGTAGGAAGAAGATCAGGATTTAGGTTAAGATAATAATGGAGGCCAAATAATTTTTTGTTTAATATGAAATTTGTAAAATAGGTGAAACTTCATCGTGATACTTTTTTTATAATAGCTTATTTTTCAATGTTAATGTCTTGCATTATCGTTTATGTATATTAAAATAATTTTATATTTTGTTTATATGATATATGTCCTACTTTTTTTGTTTTTAGGATAGTTTCATTTTATTATTTGTTGAATTATCAATATTTTTTGTATGTTTACTAATTTGTATTTTTTTTAATAGTGCAAATTATGTGCTATATATTATGACATGCATAATGATTTCTTGTGAGATTTGCTTCTCCAAAGTCCTTATACTTGAAGATGGCTTTCTCTTGCATTGAATGTGATAGGTCTTTTGTCTTGTCTTTCTTTGGATCTTAATTGTGGATGAGTTTGATATGGCAAGGAAGTATTTTGGTTAAGTAAATTGAACTATTTGGTCTTATTTTATTATGAAGTTTGCTTTGATAAGTAATCTAAGGAGGATGAACACTTATATAATTAATAAAGGAGTATAAATGTTATGACATTTGTGAGGTTCTCTGAAGCTACCAAGATGGCAACCTCTTTCAACTTCTACCTTTATCATTGCTGTTGTCATCAACAACTCGACTCCCCATTCAATAACTTGATGAAGTCATTCTATAATATTGTAGCAAGATTTTCATGAATTCATCTTTGAAGGGCCTTCTTTTTTACTTCATTTCAAAATAATATTATGCAAATGAGCAATATCTTGTATTCTAATTTTTCTTTTTCTTGAATTTCCCATATGAAATTTCTTTTATTTCTTTACTTTCTATGTGTTGTTCAATTTTTAGTTGAATCAAACGTATTTCAAGACAATTAAAATATTAGGAGATAATTAATTAAGTTTTGATTCCCAATTAATATTATTTTATGAATCTTTAATAAATATATGTTGCGGGCTAGAATATACACGACAATAAAGCGAGGGTGTTTTTCGTCTTAGTGTTGCATGAATATCTAACACAAACAAAAAAGATAAAACACTACGGTTTTTAATGTTGAAACCCTCGAGAAAAAAATACCGTGGGGCTTTGCCTGATTCAAATGATTACAATAGTATATGAATAAATTATAAAGCTTGATTTGTCGTGTAATTTGAAGATAGTGAAATTATAATAGTAGACAAAGTTAGTTGGAAGTTTGGCGTCAGTTGGTTGCTAGGTGGAAGTCTGACGTTGGTCGGTGGCCAAGCTGAAGTCCGACGTCAATCGATGGTCGTTGGGAGGAAGTCCGATGACAGTCGGTGTTCCGGCGCTGGTCGTTAATCTGACAGTGGTCAGACAAAAGTCGGTGGCCGGTCGGAAGTCTGGTGATAGTCAGTGGCGTAGTAGAAATCCTGTGACAATTGATGGTCCGACAGTGATCTGATGATAGTTGGTGGTCCTGCGATGGTCGGTAGTCTGATGGTGATCTGGCGGTGGTCGAGGAGGAGCTTGGTGGAAAAAGAAATCTCAAATTTCTCTTTCTTCTTCCTCTTCCTTTTCCTTTCTTTTCTCTCTTTTCTTTTCTCCCTCTTTAGTTTAGAATGGAGGATCTATTTATATTTTTTTTTAGAATAATATGACTAGTAAATAATGAGAAGATCAAGAGTAGATTGGGAGTGTTTTAGATGGATGACCGGTATTAATTCCCTTGATTATAAACCATTTATCATGCCTTTGAGTGTCTTAGTAATTTCAAAATTCAACGATCTTAGGCTCGTTGAATTCGTCTCGTCAAGCCGTTTGATTCGACTATAAGCATATCACATTTGAAAATCATTTGGTTGTCCAACTTATGTTTTGAAGCTTCCAATTGTGCTTCGGGCCCGATTTGGACTCATTTGGGCACGGATTGGATCTGCTTTAGGCTTCATTTGGGACGAATTTTTTAATGCTTCTTAAAACTGTTAAAAAATAACAAAGTTTGTGCTATAAAGCTGTTTTAAGAAGCATTAAAAAGTTATCCCAAACGAAGTCTTAGTGTTGTTGGGTTCTTCGTTTTTGAGATGTTCAATTCAACTATAAGTTTGCAGAAATCGGAGTTCGGATGGTCCCAAAATTAATTTTAAAATTTTTTTATTCAATCTTGCATCGTGATTTGTGCCCGATCAAGGTAATTTTTTGATGATATATATATATATAATAGTTAATAAATTTTCCTGACAATTTGAAGTACTGTGGAAGAATGCATTGAATCCTGCCTTCAGCATTGATGTTGCCTTCAGCATTGATGTGCTTGCATGGTTGAAAAAAAATGGAGGACAATAAGAAGTTTGATGTAATTAAATATTTAAATGGCGTGTTTATACTATCTTAATTTTTGTGCTGTTACAGTTACAGAATTTAATAAAATATTAAGCGATTTTGATTTTTATTTCTCACAATAGAGTTTTCTATTTCTTTCAAAAGGGCTTTCCATTGAGTTGGATGACCTATCAATAATTGCTTGTTTTGCTTGACTTTGCTCACAAAATTAATCGACCTGGAATTAATTTTTTAGGCCCAAAAAATATTCAAAATAGATTAAGCTTTCTAACATGTCATTCGAATTCCGATTTCAATAAATTTATAGTTAATATAGTGTGATTTAATGAAGCAAAAGATGTTTTTGAGTGCATTTGGATCATGAAAAACAAGAATCGAGCTTCAAAGGATGGTTTCAAAAAGGTCTAGCGGTTGATCGCACTCCTTTCTATAGCACGGCTTGCATAAATCACATGAACTTGAGCCGCGCTCGAGTCACACATCTAGCTTAAGCTTGATCTTGAATAATTAATCAAATTCGAGTTTAATTCTACGAGTACAAGTTCGAGCTTACATATTTTTAATAGCTTTATACTTTAACTCCTAAATTCTAATATATTTCAATTCTTTATTATAGTAATATTTTTTAAACAAGCCACTTCGTGAGCTAATGAATTGAGTCGAGGTTATCTCAAACTTAACTTGTTAAGTTCAAGCCTATTCACCAGCTAACTTAAAAATCATCTTTTTAGATGATAAATTGGAAACTTCAAAAATTGTGGGGGGGGGGGGGGGGGGGGGGGGGGGGGGGGGGTGGGGTTTAGTGATAAAATCAAGTTGGAAACTTCAAAAAATTAAATTGGAGACTATTGAACTCTGATTTCAGCAAACTTACAATCGAATGAAAGTCTCGAAAATGCGAACCCAATGACACCAAATTCGACTCATATATGAACCCAAATGACTCCAAATCAAAGACTCGAAGTGATTAGGGAAGGTTTAAACCATAATTTGGATTACCAAATGGTTTTCCAAACATGACATGTTATAGTCGAATTGAGCAGGTAGATGAGATGAATCCAACGAGCCCAAGATCGCCGAATTTTGTATTCACTAAGAAATTTAAATGCCCAATAAACGATCCACGATCAAAAGATTTAACATCGGCTGTCCATTCAAATCACTCCCAATTTAATTTCCTATTCATTTACTTTTTTTTTTCTTGGTTGATATTAGCTTAATCCTGTTTGATTCGATCTTAAAGAGATTTTATGATTGTTGTTGTGCAATGAGATTTTTAATATTACATATTTAGGTAATATATTGAACCCGTTCTAGCAGTAATCAAGTGATTTTATGATTGGAACTCATTTTGTGAAGGAAAAAAATAAACTAATTCACTATCAAAGTTTTATCCTTTTTAAAATTGACTATATTATTCCCAAGTTCGGATGTAAAAATTTGAAGGAAAATTAAAAAAAAAAAATTTAGGCCCCCCTTAGATACATTTTCTGGCTCCGCCACTGCTTACACCCTTATCTTGACATAACAATCTTATATCTTCTTCCATATAATCTATTGATAATATTTAAATGAGATAAAAAACCAAAATGAAATAGATCATTGAACTCCTTTTTAATTTTGTAGCAATTTAGCTTCAAATGTAAATGATATACACTAATAAATATCATTGCCAACCTAATAATAATGAGTCTCCATTGTAGCTGGCAATGCCCATAGCCAGAAACTCTCCTCCTTACTTATCTTCAACAGTTACTCCAATAAAGCACATTCAATCAATCCACCAACTCATAAGTCCCCTCATATCTCTCATTTAATATATATGTGGATTGCAAGTATTTAATTGCTTTCAAGACTGTTTCTTCCTCTTCATCTCAGCTCTAAATCTTCAGAATCATAAGGTCTCTAATGGCGAAAAGATCCTTTCTGCTTCCTCTGCTCTTTGCTTATCTTCTTCAGCTCTCCATAGCCAGTTTTCTCAAAGGATCAGTCTCTTGCATCGACTGCTCTCCCTCATATGACCTCTCTGGTTTTCTCCTCCCCATTCATACCTTTTTTGTAATTCTCTGTATTTTATTTTATTTTTTTCATATTAATTTTTCTTATAACTATAAGATTCCAGTATAAGATAAGATTTTAGAGAGCCGCCTTAGATGATTTGGTCCCAAAACGGCGGCCTTCAAATGAACCGGTTAGGAAAGTAGATGTATTAGAATTGACTTCTGTTAAGAAAGGTAGAGACGGACCTAAAAAGACTTGGTTACAAAATATTAGAAATGATCTTTTTTTATTAGATTTAAACGAGAATTTGATTCTTAATAAGACACAATAGCGAAATGGGATAAATGCTTGATGTTGTTGTTGATATTAATTTTTCTTTAACTATCTGTATAATTTGAAGTTGACTTCAGCAAAAGTCAAAAGCTTTGACTTTGAGCTGGTCTGACCAAATCTCTCTCTCTATTCAAACAGGTGTGAGGATGGCCGTCAACTGCAGTAAAGAAGACATACTATCCTACGCGTTGACCGACGCCAAAGGTCAATTTCAGATCTCCATCGCAAAGCCATCTCCTCTTCCATCCGACTGCTCTGTAAATCTACTCGGTGGAAAAACTCAGCTCTGCGGCTTCAGGAAATCCATTATCTCCAAAATCGTCGCCATTAATCCATTAAATGCATCAACAAACAGTTCTTATACAGTTCGAACTCCGCTCGCCTTCTTCACCTCATGCAAGAAAATAATTGAAGAAGCAAAACTTGAGAAGGGGAATGGAGGTAACTATGGTGGCCGAGCTGCTTTGGGAGAAGACAAGTCGCTGAACACGATGGCAACGCAGCAGGCGGGGCTGCCGGAGCCGCCGCCGGAGACTTTCTGGCTGCCGCCGTTGATCTATGTTATCCCCTTCTTTCCTATCATTGGGATTCCTTGATGTTGAAGAGAGTGTTTTCTTTGGCTATTATGTTTTAGCTATCTGTGGGAGTTTGAATGAGTGGGCTTTGTATCTTAAATAAGCCTATGGGGAGTTAATTAATTAACTGCCTATTTTTATTTTGAGTTAATGAAGTTTTATTTTAATATTCTGTATGTGTTTATAAAAGTAATATATAAGAAAATTATTTTAAATTAATATGAGTATTATAAATATTTTTTAAGAAGAGAAGGGTTCAATAGTAAAAATATGTAATTATTTCTTACTAATCATTTTTTTATTTGTTTATATTTTCAATGAGATTTTTTATAAACAAATTTATTTTGACTTAATTGATTTTTATAAATGTGATGAAATCTATAAATATTATGAATATAATTAAAATTTTCACACTCCATTATACATAAAATGAAAAAATGGGGTATCTCATAAATCTTTAAGATATAATAAAAATATTTTATTAATATGAGATAATCAAATAAAAAAATTTAACACAATAACAGTGTTAATATAAAAAAAAGTTTGCATTAATAGTCATTAGTGTGTTTGAATCTCTTTTGCTTATCATTAATTAGTGTTTCATCTTAATTTGACACGTGTGGAGAACCCCACAATCATTTAACCACTTTTCTAAAAAAATAATTATTTATTTGAATTAATATCTTATATACTTTATTTTATTAAATAGTTATAACTTTCATCATGTTAGCATTCTAATTTCTATAATTCTAACAAATAGGTTGCAGTTATCTTATAGAAATGGAATTTGAGAGAAATTAGGATATAAAAGGATCCATTAGAGGCATTGGTAATTATTTTGAAAAAAAATTATAAAACTATTTTAAGAAAAGGAAAATTTTAAAAGGCTTTATGAGTACTATAAATTTTTTATTTTAAAATTTTTAATTAATGATTTTTTTTATAATTATCACACTAATATGTATATTCCCAAAATAATTAATCTATTTCTTTAAATCATTGATGACATAAAAGCTTCGTCTGGGATGAGTTTCTTACGGTTTCTTAAAGCAGTTTTCAAATTAATTTTTTTTTACAATTTTTTTTAAGAAGCAGTAAAACATGCTTGAAGTATTGTAATATTATATGATATACCTACAATATTTTTGAGACTGGTTGTGAAACGAGTATATACATGAAAAAATTGGAGTAGCTCGAGCAACAGATAAGATTAGGAGTTGTCTTAGATGATTTGATTACATAAAAGATCAACCGTTCGAAGGAGAGTGGATGTAATAGATCTGACATATATTAAGAAAAATAAAGGCAGGCATAAAAAGACATGGTTAGAAAGTATTAGAAACAAAAATGAGAATTTGATTATTAATAGGATACAATGGAGAAAAAAGATTCATAACATAACCCATCGTAATGAGATGAAGGCTTAATGTTGTTGTTAATCATTTACAATTATATGCTAAGCACAATTAAATACCCACAACAACAACAAAAAATATAGAACATAGGAATTGATTAGATGATAGTTTGCCTAACAGTATTTATTATTTCTTCTTTACAAAAGCATAAAATGAGAAGAAGAAGACTTTTTATTGTCTAGCGGAGACTACATAATAAGTGTTTTCAAAGGACTGTGAAGGGCCATAGAATAAGGCGATTGGGACATTCTTCTAAGCTACCAATCCTCATCAAGGCTAACTCGGTGGAAGCAAAGTACAGTACAGACTAAAATGAAGAATGAAGTGAATTCTATTAACATTGCACCTGTTTCGATCAGATGAGCATGCCTTAAGATTGCAGGTATGGCGATGCTTCCCATGGCCGACGCCCCCGTCAGAAACTTTGCAGCGTTTATCCATCTATATATATCATAATCAAAGGGGAATTTTTTTGTTATAATTTTCAAATAGGGCAGCATACAAGACCTGGTTAAAGAGATCAATAAGTGATTTTTCCACTTCTCAAGTGCAAGAACAATACTTCGATAGGAGAGATTATTTTGTGTGGACACCAGACAGCAGAACCGTCTGTCCAGTACCGCGCTTGGTACCGAGTGCGGTACACTTTTAGGGTGATGTGACGCATTTTTATTGACCTCTAGATGACATCTGGACTCCGCACATAATAATTTGCCTTTCAATAGACACTCTAATGGACAGAAAATTAACAAAGCAAAAACAAAAAAGAACAGGATGCAAATCCAAAACCAACATCTATATGATTGTTTCGTTTTCAATGCCAACAGTTAGAACATATGAAGTTCAATTCCTTATTTGGTCCTAAACAACAGTAAATCACAGAAGAATTTTACTATTGATATATAGCATGTCACCAGTATTTGAACTGCTAAAGAGCTAAATTTTTAAGGTAGAAGCGTAAGACTTTGGCAAGCCTTCTCCTACATCAGAAATACAAACCAAAGAGTTCCATAGAAACCAATACAACTTATCTTTCAGAAAAGAACAAACTAAGAAAAATAAATGGAAAAACTTTCAAATCAAGCATGAGTAATACTAGATTGATTTTGAGTAATCATCAGGAATGACTTAACCTAAGCGAATACATAGCACTCAAGCACCTGATTTGTCCTATTACTGCCCTACAAAAGCTATCACCTCAAAAATACTTACCGTGCAATCAATAAAGATCAGGTGGAGCAACATCTATCACACCCATAACTTAGGCTTCATTATTGCTTCTTAAAGCTACTATCTAGTTCAAAAATTAAAAATTTTGTACTAGAAAGCTACTTTAAGAACCAGTAAAAAAGCCGTCCCAAAAAAAAAGCCTTAGTCAAAGATACAAAGTAATCCTTTCAAAGAATTTCTTTCTAATTCAGTACCAGCTTAAAACTCATCTAATCGAGCATCTATAAGATCTACTTAGACCACCATTTAATTGAGTTTTCTTTGTAAAAGTACCAAAGTTGATGAATTTTACACCCTGGTTTATTGCATATCAAATAAAAAGTACCAAACTAGCTGAACTTAATATATCCAAGTCATATTGAGGACCAAAGCTTGTCACTCATTTATGATTTAACGACTCATAGCATTAGATGGCATAAATACGAGTAGGTGGATCTTGAAATTAAAAAACAAATGTATCTACACAAGGATTCAAACAGCAAGAAAAACTGTAAGTATGACAGTATTTAAACTCACCCTCCACCCTCCCTGCTGGTCAAGAAATGCGTAGAGCCACCTCCAAAAAACAAGCAAGGCATTGGCACCAATACATACATGAGGGCTGCAATTAATGAAATCTCATTAGTGGCAGTTAAACATCTCAGTAAACATATTGCGTTAACTGAAATTTGGTTTACTGTATATACATGGCGAATCATCTACCTGTTAGCATAGGCCACCAGTTGTTGTATAATGCACAAGCCTGCAAGAAAAAAAGAATTTGGTAAAGCTCATTCCAAAGATTAAAAGTAAAATATGAGAAATGATCTGCAAAGGCACTGAAAAAATACAACCATGTGTTTTCCAGGTTTAATTACAAAACTAAAATAAAAACAAATGTTGTTTGATCATCAACACAAATGGGATAATTTCAAAACTCATAAGGGGCTGCACTTTGTAAAATAAGTTATTTGCCGAGCTTAAAAAAATTCATCATCAACATAAGCCTTATCCCAACTATTTGGGGTTAGGCTTTATAAATCCTAATTTTCCATGCATTATTGCTAAGTGTTGCTAGAGGTGTTAAACATATTATTCATAAATAATTTTGAGCAACTATACATGTTACTTTAGGCCTAACATTTCTCCATTCTATTTTTTTTTTAATTTATTCATCCAATGATGCATTTTCTATGCCTAAACCACTTATTTTACTTGCATCTACCTTGTCTTCAATGGATGTAACTTTTCCAACCATTACTTCGGAAAAACAACTCCTATAATCATTACCTCAATGAGAAAAGGATCAAAATGATCATTTGATTCTTTATGAAAAATCAAAATAGTCCCCAACTATATTAAATGATCATTTTGGACCCTCAATTCATTAAAGAGGAACCCAAATAGTCCCATAATGGGACTATTTTTATTCATTTTTAAAGACTTGAGGGACTAAAATAGGTCCTTTAATATAGTTGTGGACCATTTTGATTCTTTTTTCTTACGTTAATATAATTATTCTTTAATTTATCCTTCTTAATTGCCGCACACATCCATCATAACATTCTCATTTATGTCGAGCTCAACATAAAAAAAATAATGATTTTAATACAACCCAAAACACAAACCTAGAAAACATCATCATCCTAATAATGGAATGTCTAAACCTCAGAAGATGCACATAAGCCTTTAAAAATAAATTCTTAGAAAAATAGAGTAATGTAAAATATCATATAATGCATTGGGGTGAATGTTTATAAATTTAAATTTTAGAAAAAATTATAATATTTATCCAACATTCAATGAAACTAATTTGACCTTATCTCATGAATGTGTCACCCTCATCTTGAATTTTTCCCTCTTTTCACCTCCTCCTTATAAATTAACATCTAGCACTTTATTAAACAAATCTATATCTTCTTCCTAAAACAATCTTCAATGATAAGATTTGCCAAATGCTGATGAAAGACACTAGCAATATCTTGTGCGCTAGCATGATAGGCCTATTTGTGATGATTATTCACATAATATTTATAGGAAGAGCAACAATTATGCCTTGATTTTCTTGATGAATATCAAATACCCAATTCATCGAAAGCAAAATTTTCTAAATTGATCAAATTTGATGCAAACTTCAAATTTAAACTTGTCAAAAATGCAAGAGTGCATAAAACTTACATTTTCAACTTGATTTTATTTTAGTTGATAATACTTTAGAAGTTCTTTGAATTTTACAAATTTTTGTTTAAGTTCAAGTAGTTTTATTTAGGCACATAATGATGTCTATGAGAACAGGTTGTCTTCTGTAATATTTTAAATCCCGAAGTTCGATTCATTGTTAGCTTGTCGATTCTATGATTTGTTGATACATTGGTAGTTCTTTTGGTTTATCATTTGTTATACTACCGAATCATTATTTCTCATATTCACTACTAAAACTTAGAGCACTGTTACATATTGCATTAATTGTGTAATCTTCAATTACATCTCATGGAAACATAATCTTTTGACCCATGCTTAACCACACAACTCTATGCTTTAACACAATTATTTTGTGCTAATTCACACAATCTTACTATTTGCAGCTACGATTTTCCAGTGATTTATGGTTGGAATTTGGCAATTGAATTTAGGCAATTTGAGTATTATAAAATTTTGGAAGATATGAGGCATGCAAAAAACAATTGATTATTTTAAAAAAATTGTACTTGCTCTCCCACTCTCTCAAACTCATATACTGATTGGATATGAGTTCTTTAAGTGTGGTGCAAGTGTTGATTGAAAATTTCAATGAAAAGTTTTCACCATATACCAATATGGAATTTGGATTACTTATTTGGAAATTTCTTTCCTTGTTAATTATGATCACATATTTTGTAATTAGTTTACGAGCATGATTGATTTTTGTTAAATCAGTTACAATTTAGATTTTATAATGCTTGCGTGAACATTGATCATTGTGTGGTTTTTATTCAACTTAAATTTTTATAAAAAATTATATCTGGGACATTATTATATTATGAAATAGATGAATTTTTATGTAATTCTGAATCTTTATGAAAAAGGATGAATGCTTGTTCAAATTGATGGCCAGTAAACTATGAATTTATCTCTAGTGCATTTCATCCTATATTTATATTTGCATTAGAAAATTTTAGATCCTGACTGCATTTAAATTGATGGCCAGCATTGCAAATATCCAGATGTAACTGTGAGAGGACAATAAATGCCATCAACAGAATGAATTATCCTAACTATTTGAGTTTGAAATGAAAAATAAAACCATTAATCTGTTATTTTAAAAAGATTACATTTAAAATTATTTACAGATTAGGAAAATCACTTTCAGACAAGCTGCACATGAAAAGTCAAACATCAACAAACCACCTTGCTAATTAATGAACATCACACAGCCATCAATCAAAAAGAGACTGGAGTACACAATCATTAGATATATGTGGAAATGGAGACTATACCAGGATTTGCAACAGAAAGCTAGCTGAAAACATGAAAGCTAGTCCACCAAGCCTGTATATCAATAGAGTTAGAAATATCTCTACAAAATGTAAAACAAGCCGGATTATGAAACAAACAATCTCAGGCTTACACTATAAAACATAGTTGAAACGTGATGATCCCACAGCCACGCAACCATTGCAACAATATAGATCACAAAGAGGGGAAAAAAAAAAACATGAGAATCCTCAGTTAAAAGTTAATAAAAAAATTAAGTTTTTAACAATGTATGTTACAATTTTAGAGACAATATCAGTATAAGCATAAGATAGGATAACAGACTATTCAGCATAAACCCTGTATTAATTGCTTAAATGCCACAAATAGTCTATACAACCAAATGTTTGAGAAAGCTCATACTTCACTCATTACTTCTAAAGTCTTTAGCAATTTAACAATTTACCATTAGGTAATGCTTAATTCCCAAAAATCATCTTGTTCCCATTTCCTTTAGTCATTGAAGCAATACACAAGACAAAACTTAAGATCTTAAGGCTTCCCTTACTTTTCTTGGTCAAGTTGAGGTAAAAAAATAACCTTGTTTCATTTGTTTTCTACGTCAAATTAGGAATGGATAAATGGATTTATACTTGTATAGATAAAAGTTTGGCTTTTTTTTCCTTTGGGGCATTTCGACCATTACTTGGACGATGATTTTTTTTAAAGGAATAGACTTGGATGATGACGTTTTTTAAAAGGAATAGACAAGGGTCAACCTAGCCCCCCATCTAAACACAGGTGAATTTAGGTAATAGATAACAAAAAGACCTTAATAGCAAAAAGCCGAACCAATTAAACACATTATAACTGGAACAAAATTGTGGTTAGCAAGCAGGCCAAATGCTCAAAATCTTTTCAAATAATCATACTCACACAAAAGCAAGAACTGTTAGAAGATAATGTATGAAATAACAACCAAAACTCATGATAGTTCTTAAAAAGTACCATAGAAGAATGATACAAAAATTTGAAATTTATATACTTGAAATCTCTTGAGCAGAGTCCGAGGTGAGAATAATAAGTCTCATACAATTCCTCCTCTGTCTTTGACAAAAGACACAAGAATAGAGTTTGTTTAGATATAACAAGATGCTTTTTTTAGAATAGAATTCCATTTAACATGGCAAGGAATCCTTCATAAATAATTATGCTTTGCTTTATTAGGTATTATGGTCCAAGATTAGATCTTCCTAGCATGAATGAGCTTCAAACATAGATGTCAGATGAGGAGGCAAGGGCAATGACAAAGATGGTCGATAAAGTGAAGTAAACATGAGTTAAACGGAAGTTATAAAAATGTTAAATGATTAGTCAAACATTAGACAAAGAAGTATCATACAACCACCTAAACTTAAAGCATTTGTGGTACAAGTTCTCAATCTTACTTGTTAAGCTTTCGCACATGAATGCAATTGAAGAATGTTCAACCAAGTGCATATAAAAAGAAACCCATTTCTATAGGACAGATGAAAAGGTTGGTTTATATTATGTTTAATAAAAATTAAAAAAATATACAACACAAGTTACAAAGACAATGAAAGGATGATGGAATTGATTCTTTGATTGTTGATGATATACAATCTGATGATAAATGAATAACACAATAAATTAGTGATAGACTAAATTTAATGATGAAGGAATTATACTTAATGATGATGAAAATATAATTACTAATATCGAAAAAGTTATTGAATTGAGAGCAACTATTAATTCATAATCATTCAAAATAAAGCAAAGTGAGGTTGGAGTTTCAAAAAAATCAAATGATAATTTAATTATAATAGATTATTGTTAAACCTCAACTGTCCCTTGGCCCTTGATCCCAATGTCAACATGGAAATCTGTGGGAGGCTCATTTGGATCATGCTGATCTCCTTCTATATTTAGGTGGCTAATTTAAGAAGGATTATATTAAGGTAAATATGCATGATTATATAGTTATTTTTTCTTTATTAAGACATCTTGTATAGATCTATAAATAGGAATAATTTTGTATAATTAAATTAAGCTTTTTCCCTCTCCAATTTGCAAAATTTAACAATTACTTATTTGTGTTATTAATTTGTTGTTTTATTTTAAATAATATTAAATCAAATATTAATTGATATAAAGAGAAAGAAGAAAAATGCATTGTTTGAAGAAGATTTGAAGATGATGAACTTGAATCAAAAGAACTCGATCGACCAAAACATATCAACACAATGAGTCAATCAAATTGAACTCACTAAAGATGAGCATCATCAAGCCCGAGGATGACTAGAAGAAGTCTCCATCAATGCAACGAACTCGCCGACAGTATTGGGTCACCTCATGCCCAATGTAAAACGAAAACACCAAAGCAACATACACACACAGTCAGCCTCAAAGGGAGACTAGGTGGATTCATCCAAAGCTTTTATAATAGCAACTACCATAATTCAGCCAAAGAAGATGAAACCAAAAAGACTTCATGTGGGTCCATCCCATGTTTAGAAAGTTGTAATATAACTCATGTAATTAAGAGTTACAATTGTTGTATCGTTATCTCATGCCAAACATTCATTAGGCTATGTTAAATAAGTTATTGATTTTTCTAAAATGCAGTATTTTTATAGAGTTGTATCTCTTCCTCCACCTATAAATAAGGGGTAAGAGAGCAACAGCAAGCTTGAGACATAGAGCATTAACTCCAGTTCCATACGTTTTTGGCACTAAGGAAATTGCAGGGCATTCTCTCTCGTTTTCCGTTAATCTTCTCAGTAAGATCCAAGAATAGTCCAAAGGTAAATTTAGATTCAGCAAAATTAATCCCAGTTTCTAGCACTATCAAACCAAGCTGCAACCACAATGACATATAACGAAACAAGGTGTGAATGTCAATCCCATGACAAACCATACGATCCCAGTGAGAACGCAGTAGAAACCAAAGATTACAATTTCTAAACTCGGCAGCTATCATGTAACTAAAAGAACTGCAGCAGCGACGGCAATAAAAACCCTAGGACTTCATACGAAAAACATATTCCGCAATTATCACCAAACCCTAATGATAAAGGATTAACTCTATAGTTTAACGATGCACACGCTAAGAATTTGCCATTCAACTTCGATTTAAAAAAAAAAATCTAGAGAGGAGGAACAATGAGTTGGATACCTCCGAGGGTCATCTCCATCTGTGCCGGCTTCAACAGCACACAGCAGGGCTAAGGGGCTGTTTGGTAGCAGGATTTATGCCGGATTTGAGCGAAATCCAGCCAAACGGCCTAAAATGCAAAACCAAATCTCACGGTAAATGAAAGCCGCCCTAGACGGAAAATTACCCCTTTTCGTGGTAAATCCCGGATTTCCGAAATCCTCTGATTCGGCGGATTTACGGGATTTGGCCAAGAAGCGCGCGAAAGAGAGAAAGTTACCTTCACAGCGAGCGAGCTCCCGTAGTTGCTTCCGATCAAAATGTCGTAACTTCCGATCCAACAGGAAGGGAACGTCTTCGAGGAGCGAAGTCGAACGGCGACGAAGGAGCCCAAGAAGAACAGCGACGAAGAAATAAAGGGGAAGAGCAAACCCCAGGAGTAGGCTATGTAAATAAAGTAGCAAATAGTAGAAGATAAATTTAAAATTAGTAAATTAATTTTAATAACTAATATTTGTTAATTTATTAAATATTAATTCATGCAAATTAATATTTTTATAATTTATTTTAATGAAATTTATTATTTTTTAATTAATTAAAATTAATAAAGATATAAGATTATGCTAATTATAATTTTATTTTAATTCATTAAAAAATAATTAGCTATAATTGTAAATGTTTAATTAAAAAATTTAGATATATATATACATTAGTTATAAAATAAAATTAATCATAATAAAAAAATAATAATTTAAATAATTGATATTATTTTTATTTAATTTATCTTAATAGCAATGATGAGTTAATTAACTTAATAAACTATTAATTAATAAATAATCCATTTTTTATTAGATTCTCTATGATTTAAATACACTATTTCTAGGATTTGAGATTTTACAACTATTTCTCAATTACTTTCTTACAAATGTAGATAATTCTAAAAAAATTTGAATATTAATTAAATCTATGTTATTGTTGTATTTTTATAAAAACTTTGTTGTATTTTATTTGAACTTCTATTTTTGTACTTTAATTGTCCAAGAAATGCATGTCAAATCTCTTTACTGTTTTACATCATGAATTGAATAGTCAAATAGTCAGACAGAATTTAACAGATTTTATCATAAATGTTATCAAACAGTTTTAGGATTTAACATCCTAGGATTTCGTAAATCCGGATTTAGATGATTTATGAAATCCTACTTAAATGAAATCATGGGTGCTACCAAACAGCCCCTAAAGCTGGTGAATATTTGCAGAGATTAATGGGAGGGGGAAGTAAACTTCTTATTTTGGCCATCAAAGTCAAAGGAATTGGGAAAGGACGAGAAGACTAACGATATTGCCCTGAATTCTTTGTGGGAGGGAATCGAAGTAAGCCTCGCGACTATTGATTTAAGGTATCTATCACCTATTTAGCTCTTTAATTATAGTAAGTTATTATCAAATAATCTCATAAAATTAAATTAAGATTAATTTTACATAATTAAAATTTTAAATTAGGATTTTTTTTTTGTGACGAGGAATCGTCGGCTGCAATGTCTTACTTCACCGAGTGTGCTTGGCGGTTCGTAAAACTTGGCTGACCTACCGAGCCACCCACGCCACTATATACTTTAATTTTTATTAATTTAAGGATCATTTGGGATATGGATAAAATGAATTGAATATATATATATATATAATATTTTATAATTAAGTTGATTGACTGTTTAAAAAAATTCTAAAAATAAATATATTCTATGGTCTTATTTGTATGTTTTTGTTTGATTTAAATAGTTAAAAAAAATATTATTTAAGAAATTAGACTTCAAATAGATTTCTTAAATGAAAAAATGCAAGAGGTTTGTATAGAAGCCTTTTGTAAGTGATCTTTTGTGAGAAGAGATTTAAAATTTTAAAGATTAAACTAAGAATTATTATTATTTCTTTTGTTTATAAAGAAATATAATTAGATGGTTATATGGTAGAATTTTTTGAAATCTAACATATGTTAGATATTTCTTTTTATGTTAATGCTTAGCCTATTTTAACATATGTTAGATATTAATGATAAAGCTTGAATATCTATTTAAGATTCATTTGGGACAGCGTTCGGGATAGCTTTTGATCACTATTTTTCATTGTTTTAAAAGAATTTTTATGTTAGAAACATGCAGTAGAAAGTTATATGTCACAGTAAATTTTAGATATTATTATTTTTATATTAATGATTAGCCTCAATTTATATGTCGACTATAATCTCCCACCCATTGTCGCCTAACTACCATATCTCACCGACCTATTGCTAATAGTATCGACACGTATTATGATTTATAAAGTTGATGATCGTTGTTAACACAAGCCGAAACTAGTTTACTTCATTGCCCACCGTTGATAACAATGTTGATGCACATCATCGCTTATAAAACCAATGCATTTCGTCCACAAAAATGTAAACGCTGTCAATTTTGTCGCTTGTCATCACTAACAACGTTGACAAACACAATCATTTGTACATCATCTTGTTGCCATCAGTGGCCCCAAACTCATGCTATCATCATCTCAATTCTTGTCTCCAATCCTTCCATCCCACAGCCCCTCCCATGAACCCCTCCCTATATCTTGCAATCCTCTCCTTCCATCTCCTATTGACAAACCTAAACCCATGTTGTTGTTCTTTCTATTTTTTTTCTCATTTCCTTCCCCCAAATGAATAATCCAAACCCTAGATATTCCATGAATAGCAATATCAATCTCCTCTCATCTCTCCTCATGACCACGTCTTTCATAACCCTACGATCATGATGGCATTTTCTAACACCATTGCAATGGTGATCGCCTTCTCTTCGACCATCTTTTAGATACTTAAGAAAATACATAATCAAGTTGGGTTATATTAGACCTAGTTAGAAATGTGTACTGTATTTAGTTAGATTAATTATAATATAGATTTCTTATGAGCGCATAAATTTTAAAACATGCTAAACTTTGTTAATCACTCATTTATAAGCATTGGTTTATAGTAGAATGCGACATGTCTTAGGCTTCGTTTGAGATAGCTTTCTTACTGCTTTTTAAAACAAATTTTTAATGTAGAATTTTTTAGAATTATAAATTTTTTACTAAAAATTTATTTTTAAAAACAGTAAGAAAACTGGCTTAAACAAAGCCTTAGTTTGATCTTTAATGCATTTACATAGACTTTGAACTACAACTAACAAAAGGATGTAGGGAATTAAATTCATCAATTTTCAAAATGTTTTATCTTATTTCAAGCTATTTAATGAGTAATGATTGAATTCTATAACTTGTAAATTCTATTGCTTGGATAGGCTCCACTTCAGTACAGAGAAGTAACAAATTATAAGGAATTTACTGCACACTAAATATTTTTGACAAAGCCAAAAGTACTAAGAACAGTTCTAATACTATATAATTCACTAAAAATACATATATGCGACTGCCATTAAAGTATTTTGAGAGAAAACTCTATAGAAAGTGTGGCATATAAAAGAGTTTATCCCAGATATACATGCCGTAGATTTACTAAAGCAATATCTATTAGAAAATTGGGAACTTGGTAATGTACAAAACTGGTAGCCATTTACACTATCATGAACAACAAACCTTCAGAAGTCACATATGCAAGACGATTGGACTTCCACATAGATGTTTTAGCTTCAGGATCTCTTTCCTTCTCCTTCTGGCTGAAGATGCTGCACTCGCATCAACAAATTTCACAGATTTTTCTGCAAACACTCGAACTGGTTCGTCACTGACACTTGAATGTTCTGCATCAAGAGAAGGCTCAGGCATCACACTCCTACAGTTAAGATCTATATCTAACTTGTGAGATTTGCCAACTTTCATGGCTTCGTCTTTCAAAGGAGCTAGCGCAGGTGTTGCAGAGTTGTCTATCTGGTTTTGCTCTTGAATTGCTGGTTTCTCTTCAAAATCAGTCTCTTTCGCTTTCCATTTGCCAGAAATAGAATGATGGGCAACAGAGATTTGATCAAGCAAAGAACAAAAACAAGAGCTTGGTGTTGTCTGAGATTCAGAGGCTTTATGAAAACCATTTTCATTGTAGCAAGGTCGGGGATGTGCAGCTATTACAGGCCATGGAGGACAGATAACAGGTATAAAAGGTGGCGGTGAAGTTGATTCGGCACTCATGATGTTGCATGCAATTGCCATGGCCAGCTGCAATTAATTCAAAAAAACAAACTCATAAAATTTATCCAACTTTCAAGGGGCAATTGCATGAATCATTATTGTATGTTTTCTTCTTCTACCTCTTTTTTTAACTGTTTGTTTTTGTTTCTGAGCAACATATACTCTTTGGTAATTTGGCCCTTTTCCTGGTTGCAAAGATATTATCAAGAATAAGAGAAGGCTTATCTGAATTCTTGTAGTATTTCGAATGCAAATACAATAACAAAAATTACCATTTTCATGTTCTGATTGTCAAGTGAGAGATCAGACACTTTCTTTGTCAAACCATCTCGAAGAGCCTGATCAAACAAAAACATCTCATGTTAGAAAATGCAGAAAAAACTAATAATCAATGATGGTTTTAATTGAGAGACCTCTTTTATTACGTCCTCTGACCGGACATAGCTCTACGTTCGGTCAGAGGATTGTTACTCGGTTTTTGCTCGGTATTGCTAGGTATTCTTTGGTAATAACGAGGAATACCGCTCTGTGAAGATCAATACCGAGTAATACCGAGTAATCCCAAAAAATACTGAGTTATTCTAGAAAAAACTCGGTATTTTTTGGGATAACTCGGTATTACTAGGTATTTTGTCTTCACATAATGGTATTTCTCGTTATTGTTGGTATTGCTCGGTATTTCTCGTTTTGTGCCTGAAATCTTAGTGCCAGCCTAACGTAGCTCTACGTACGTTCACCGGACCAAATAAAAGTTCCCAGTTTGATGCGAAATGGCCCAATGTAATAGGATAAACGAAGAATACCTGTCTTCGTCGAATTGTTTGTCGAGCGGACTCTCTATTCGCTAGCACCCGGCGCATTCTCCTTGCTTCCCTTTCAGCCTATAGAGATATTTCAATATGCAATAAAAGTTCTATCTAGAATTTAAGCGAGGTTTAACATTTGGTTACCTCAGTCAGATTTAGCCTTGTCTTACTTCCTGAACATGACACAGAATTTGCTGAGCAATTGCTGCTGGGTGGTAGTATTTCAGAGATCTGTTCAAGCTTTATTTTCTTCTCCATGGTGACATTGATAGTCTTGTTATCCTGAAGATAATCAAGCTCAAGTAACAAATTCTACATGGAAGAACGGGCCGGAACTATTTTGGGTACATAGTCAGGTGAAGATGATTAAAGGAAATGGGAAAAAAACTATCATTAAGGATATTAACATTTAAATTTTTAAATCAACTTAGCATGCTCTTATTGTAAATAGACAAAAGAAAACTAATTGCTTTAGTATAAGGGGTGGAATTTAGAAAATGAGATATTATTAATCTTTAAAGATATGTAACATTGAAAGGAAAATGGTAATAATTACATTGAGTCAAATTAATAAGCCTTAGGTAGCTGAGTGAGGTACAAAATACGAAAAAATTATTGTTTTAATGAGTGAAAAAACTTAATACTATTGAGATTTATAATAATTTAAAGAAGATTAAAAGTCTTGTAATGACTTTATTAAGCAAAAAATGACATTTTTTTAAATTGCTATTTTTTATGATTTATGATATAAGATAAATATTAAGGAAGGAGAAAATTGGATAAAATAGCCATGATGAAAGAAGAGATCTCCAGCCTTCACACAACTAATTAATGATGCAAACATCAAGAAAGATAAAAATGCTCTATAAAAATTTCATGAAATGAAAGTTTCAAAAAAGGAAATGAAAGTTTCAAAGAAGAAACTATCTTGGACAAGCATGAGGAACAAAAATTAAAATTTATCATGGAATGAACCTAAAAAATGAAGTGAAGTTGGTCATTATGAAGATGCACAAAGGTGATATTAAGGAACATATGAGATATTTGTTAAAATTTGGATGGTTATGAGATATGTTATAGTGGCTTGGTTAACAAATCTTTTCCATTGGATTTTTAATGCAAAATGAATGCCAAATGATCGCTATCATAAAACGAAACTTTTGTTTCTATCATTTTTTTTCTGCAAGTAATGGTAATAAATGCTAACCACTGATAGATTTATCCTCTATAAAAGCGATATTAAGGCTAAACACCCTCAACTCTTAGGGGCTGTTTGGTGGCAGGATTTAGGTTGGATTTCAAGCGGATTTGAGCGAAATCAAGCCAAAAGACCTAAAATGCAAAATCAAATCTCATGACAAATGAAAGCCACCGTAGATGGAAAATTCCGCCTTTTCGTGCTAAATCTCGGATTTCCGAAATCCTATCTTTTGTCGGATTTACGAAATCCATTGGCTCGAGAGGAACAGTCCGCTCATTCAATCATCTTTATAGCGAAACAGTTACACGGGATTTAATAGGATTTATCATGAATATTGCCAAACAATTTTCAGGATCTAGGCCCCTAAGGATTTATAGGATTTACGAAGTCCTACTTAAATCAATTAATCAAATATTGGGTGCTACCAAACAGCCCCTTAGTCATGTTACTATATATGGTGTTAGTGGGGGTTGTTATCAAATATTTTCCCCTCCAAAAAACAGAAGTCCTCCTTACCAAAAACAAATAAGACTGCCCAACCTTTGAGTGCAACACTCTTCTCTATAAACCCTTCAAATTTAAAGCTAGTTCACCAAGCAAACAAATATGATATCCACAAACGATAGTTTAGCATCCTAATCATCTTTAAGAAGGATAAACCCCATTTTCCTTCGATAGTTTTTCTTCTGTCATGGGAAGAGGTTAGATAAAGAAATTTGTATTGAGAAAGACTCGTCAGGTGAGGTTTTAACTCCAGAAAAATCACAGCTTAAAACTAACATATATTTCCCGTGCATGATTTCCTCCAGAAGCTATCTTCAAACTGAAATGAGGTACTTAATTAAACTCACACATTTTCTGGGCTATTAAATCAAGTAGTAAGCATAGAGACTATTCCAAAACATAAAGAGTAAAAAAAATCAATTTTTAACTTAAAACTTTGCTAATAGAGTCCAAGAAATTTCAGGCAACTTCAACAAAACATCTCGTATGGTATGTATCTAATAACTTAAGAACGAAAATCAATACCGATGAACCTGACGACGGTAAAACAAACGATCTCTTTTATACAATATCTAATTTTTCCCAATCCTAAATCCCTTTGCTAAAAAATAGAACCTAACAAATAGGCAAACGAATCAGGATTAAAAAAAAAAAATTTCAAGCTCGAAGCATAACCGTTTGATAATAAGAAATGAAATCATAAGAAATGCGACAAATTAACGAAAAAAATTAATTAATTGCTTGAATCTATAATGTGCAAAACCAACAAAGCCCCTAAAATCAATCTCTTATCACACAATCTAAAACTCCCCTAATCCATTCTTCTTCCTATTAAGAACAGAGCACAAACAAATAGGCAAAGAAAATAAAACTAGTTTACAATCACATAAACAACGAAGAATATGAAGCAGCCAACTACCTCTGGAACGGAATCCAAATTCCAGTCTTGGTTACAATTCTCCCAATCCCTAACCTGCGATCGATTCTTGAATCGTTTCAACCTCCTCCCACCACATTCCCGCACCGCCGTCCTCGCGATACAAGCGAGCGCCCGCGCAGCCTCCAGCTCCATCCCATCCAACCCACACTCCCCGCCGTTCTCAGAAACCGTAGAGAGTGACAAGCAAGAAGAAGAAGAAGACGACGACGACCTTGAAGACGATGAAGTGAGCGCACATCTTCCATTAGAAACCCCATTAGGGTTCCCGCGAACTTCCGCACCAACCATCCTATGATCTTCGAATCGCATTCGTCGAGCTCATATACGGCGCCCTTCCATTGAAGGCGCTAAAATACCAAGACACAGTTGACACGTGGAAGACATCGGACGATGTGGTTGCCATGCAAGTTGTCAGCCATTGCGCGCTCGTTGACGCCTGCCCTAATTTTTATCTTTATATTGTTACTAGTAATTTATAAAATATATAATCTCCTTGAATAGTTAAGAACATAAATTTTGAGAAATAATATTAATTTCCAATAAACTTAAATTTTCAATTGAGTCCAACCAATTTGAGAATTAGTTTATGCTCTGCTCGATCTAATACAATTTTCATAAAGTCTAGTATTATTTATGATATTAAAAAAAGTACATTAATTTTAGTATAAGATTTAATTGATATCAATAAAGGTGTCAAACAGGTTGATGAGTCGAGTTTGGGTCTTACTCAAAATTGATTCGACCTAAATTCAGTCAATTTGAACTTGACTTGTTTAATAAACATATCAAAAAGACCAACCAAACCTAACCTAACCTGTTAGTAACTCATATGACCTGAATCTGATCAGTTAACCCATTTTGATTAAATTTTTTTATATTACATATTAACTATATATGTATTTTTAAAATTTTGATAAAAAATAAAAAGATTAAATATGCCACAACAACAACAACAAAAACAAATATTTATCCAACTACTTGAGGTTTAACTATATGAATCATTTGCTTTCATTGTATCACGCTAAGAGTAAAATTCTCATTTAAATCTAATAAAAAATGTTATTTCTAATTTTTTCTAACTAAAACTTTTTAGGTCTACCTCTACCTTTCTTAATATATGTCAAAATATAATACATCTACTCTTCTAACCGAGTCATCATAAGGCATAATCATGTAAGGCAAACTCTATCTAATCTTATCATTTGACATTTTTTTTTCTAAGAGTGTAGCCACCTCATCTTTGTAATACTTAACTCGAAGATTATACCCACAAGAAAAAAAAATATAAGGAAAGAATATTAAACGGGTTATTTCGGGTCAAAACGGGTTCTCGTGTGAACCCAACTAACCTATTTAGTAAATGAGTCTTAAAATTCAACCCATTTATTAAACAAATCAACCCAAATTCAAAATTTTCGGATCGATTCAGTTATTTACATTCCTAACTATAAAACTGGCAATTATATTAGAATATTATGAAATGATATTAACTTAGAATAATTAAAAAAAATCTGAAATGATACTCTTATTAAGTTTCCAACAACATGGATCTTAAAACATTTAAATTTGTTTTAAAATAAATATAATTTAAATTATAATAAACTCTTTATATATTATATGTTGATCTCAAATTAAATTAAATAAATTTAATATTCATTTCAATAAAAAAATTAGTAACATTAGTAAACCATTTTTAAAAAATACAAATATTAGGCGCCACGTGGGAGCTGCTGGCGCGCTGAGACGCTTCCCGGCCCCACTTGATGGCACCTGGACGGCCACATTCATAGCCAGATGGGCCGCCGTTTTTTTATTGCGGGCTTTGTGGCCAACAATTTTTTTAGTTATTTTCGTCAGAGCGGCGAAGCGAAGACAAAAGCCTGCTTTGAACGGCTACGAAGCGTGGAAGAATGGGGGTGCGCGGAGCTTTCTAATGGCTCCACGTTTACTATATTTACATGGTTGCCATTTAGTATATTTTTTTTGTGGGAGAAGAAATTATTATCCATAAAAACGTAAAAATAAAAAATTTATCATTATATTTTTTAATATTTATTAGTAGACAGTGTTGTACTTTGGAGAGCCATACAACAATGGAAGTTGGGTGTCATTGGTGATCTTCAATGAAGTAATGACACCTTAATTACTTATTAATTAGGGGATTAGACCGAATCTAGCTGATTATGGACTAATTACACTCAAATTGAGTTTAGTTTGGACAGTTTGGATTGACTTCGATTGAATTTAAATATATTATTGAATAAGACATAAAACTTATAGATGCGGTGCATCATGGTAAATTGATCATATGCAACTATAACTTATTTACCTCTATTTAGTTTATCCTTACCATTATATATGATGTTTGCTCCACAATCTTAGTTACTTCTTTATATAAAATAGTATAGGATAACCTTTTATACGTTTAGTCATTTTCAGCGTAAAAGACCTCATGACACTAAGTTTTTATCCTCATTCAGATGGGAGAGGAGGTAGCTTCTTTTGAATATTATCGTATTACAGTAACTTTTGGTTTAAGAGTTTTGTGTTTTTGCTCTACCCTGTTTCTTCCATTTTATATCACATCATAGCTGGTATTAGAGCTTGCGGCTTGGAGAGATGGCAGAGTGAAGCAAACGTGTGACAAGTGATGAGGACCATAGCTTGGAGGCCATATGGGTAGCAAATGTTGAAGCTGTGAAGTGGGTGGATGAGATGTCCTTGAATTTCAATCGCCTGGCGGCGGAGCTACGACGGGAGTTCGTAATTGGAGCTATAACCAGAGACAGCGTTTTCAAGCCAACGCGACTAGCTACACCACCGATTAGGCACGGAGGTCGTGGGTTTCATGAATGAAGATGAGTCCTGATTATCCAGGAACTGTCCGACTCAAAAGAAGATGGGGGAAACTACATCACAAAAGTTTTTCACAAGTCTGATAGGGACAATGTTGCACTGTAATATCGGTGACCAATGGGTCATGATTGACATCGTGGTGAGTTTCGAGCAAAGCTCGACATACCCTTCTTCGAAGGACGTTACACATTAAGGACTATCTATATTGGGAGAGGGTCGTGGAGAACTTCTTTGAGTATATGGAGATTGAACTTGAGAAACAAGTCAAGTATGTTGCCTGCAGACTAAAGGGTGGCACTAGTTTGTGGTGGTTGTATTTGACGCAATCCCGAAGAAGAAAAGGTCGGGGTGGAGTGCGCTACTGGGCTTGTATGAAACAGTTGTTGCGGACACATTTCCTCCCAACCAATTACGAACAATTGCTTTACATGAAATACCAACACCGTACTCAGGGTGGTTGCTCTATGAGCGAGTATACATATGAGGTCTATAGACTTTGCGTCAAGAATGATCATAACGAAACAACCAACCAGTTGACAGCTCGATATGTTGGGGGTCTGAACGACGCCATTCGAGACAAGCTTAAGTTGAATTTGGTTTGGTCATTGTCGGAGGCCATGAATTTTTTTAGTTATTTTCGTCAGAGCGGCGAAGCGAAGACAAAAAGCCTGCTTTGAACGGCTACGAAGCGTGGAAGAGTGGGGGTGCGCGGAGCTTTCTAATGGCTCCACGTTTACTATATTTACATGGTTGTCATTTAGTATATTTTTTTTGTGGGAGAAGAAATTATTATCCATAAAAACGTAAAAATAAAAAATTTATCATTATATTTTTTAATATTTATTAGTAGACAGTGTTGTACTTTGGAAAGCCATACAACAATGGAAGTTGGGAGTCATTGGTGATCTTCAATGAAGTAATGACACCTTAATTACTTATTAATTAGGGGATTAGACCGAATCTAGCTGGTCATGGACTAATTACACTCAAATTGAGTTTAGTTTGGAGAGTTTGGATTGACTTCGATTGAATTTAAATATATTATTGATTAAGACATAAAACTTATAGATGCGGTGCATCCTGGTAAACTGATCATATGCAGCTATAGCTTATTTACCTCTCTTTAGTTTATCCTTACCATTATATATGATGTTTGCTCCACAATCTTAGTTACTTCTTTATATAAAATAGTATAGGCTAACCTTTTATATGTTTAGTCATTTTCATCATAAAAGACCTCATGACATTAAGTTTTTATCCTCCTTCAGATGGGAGAGGAGGCAGCTTCTTTTGAGTATTATCATATTACAGTAAACTTTTAGTTCTATGTTTTGTATTTTTGCTCTACCTTGTTTCTTCCATTTCATACCACACCATAGATGGTATTAGAGCTTGCGGCTTGGAGAGATGGCGGAGTGTAGCAAACGTGTGACAAGTGATGAGGATCACAGCTCGGAGGCCCTATGAGTAGCAAATGTTGAAGTTGTGAAGTGGGTGGATGAGATGTCCTTGAATTTCAATCGCCTGGCGGTGGAGCTATGACGGGAGTTTGTAATTGGAGCTATAACCAGAGACAACGTTTTAAGGCCAACGCGACTAGCTACACCACCGATTAGGCATGGAGGTCGTGGGTTTCATGAATGAAGACGAGTCCCGATTATTCCGGAACTGTCCGACTTAAAAGAAGATAGGGGAAACTACATCTCAAAAGTTTTTCACGAGTCTGATAGGGACAATGTTGCAATGCAATATTAACGACCAATGGGTCATGATCGACATCGTGGTGAATTTCGAGCAAAGCTCGACATACCCTTCTTCGAAGACGATTATGCATTGAGGATTATCTATATTGAGGAGGGTTGTGGAGAAATTCTCTGAGTATATGGAGATTAAGCCTGAGAAACAAGTCAAGTATGTTGCCTGGCTGCCTGCAGACTGAAGGGTGGCACGAGTTTGTGGTGGTTGTATTTGACGCAATCCTGAAGAAGGGAAGGTCGGGGTGGAGTGTGCTACTGGGCTCATATGAAATAGTTGTTGCGGACACAGTTCCTCCCAACTAATTATGAACAATTGTTTTACATGAAATACCAACACTGCACACAGGGTGGTTACTCTGTGAGCGAGTATACATATGAGGTATATAGACTTTGTGTCAAGAATGATCTTAACGAAACAACCAACCAGTTGACAACTCAATATTTTGGGGGTCTGAACGACGCCATTCGAGACAAGCTTGAGGTGAATTTGGTTTGGTCATTTTCGGAGGCCGTGAACTTTGCACTTAAGGTGGGGATATAGTTGGACTAGCACTTTCACAGCCATCCTTTCAAGTGACCACTTCATGAGCCGAGCACAGATGTTGCTAGACAACTTGCTCCAACCACCAAGAAAATTCAGGTGTCGTCTAAAGTTAATCCACCCATTAGTACTGCCAGATCAGTTGCGGAGCTCGGATTACAGCCCAATACTAATGCACCTACTAAAGAGAACCCTTATGCCAGGTCGCAAGTTATCAAGGGTTTTTGGTATTTCCAAGTGGGGCATAAATCCAATGTTTGTCCCAATCAACAACAATTACAATTGTTAGATGCAGAAGGAAATGAAGAGAGTGGAAACCAGGAGGAGAATCAACAAACAGATGTTTAAGATATTGAAGATGATAGGGGTTACCCATTTGTCTGTATCTTGGAAAAATTATTACTATCACCGGAATGCCCAACAGCTCTCAACACTATGCCATTTTTTAGATCTGAAGCACCATTAATAGCAAGGTTTGTGACTTGCTTATAGATAACGGAAGTTTTAAAAATATAATCTCCTGTGCGGTTGTACAAGCCCTCCACCTCAAAACAACCAAACATTCCCAACCCCACAAAATAAGTTGGGTAAAGAAGGGAATGGACATTGTGGTGTCTGACATGTGTAGAGTCGCATTCACCATAGGCAAGCACTACACTTGCGAATTACTTTGTGACATGCTAGACATGGATGTTTGCGATCTGATTTTGGGTCGGCCTTAGCAATTTTATGTGGGAGTGACTTATGATGGGAGAGCTAACACTTGTTCATTTGAATTGAAGAGCAAGCGGTTGAGATTGATTTTACAGTTAGCTGACATCCAAGCCAAGGAACTTGAGACTAAGACAGCCATGCACATTATCACTGATAATACTCTTTTATCCTCTTGGAAACAACATTCCTTAATATTTGCACTACTGGTTCAGGAACAAGTTATAAGGAAGCAACCCCTTGAGCTAAATGTTGAAGTTTAAGAGCTCATAAAATAATTCCAGGAAGTGCTGGCTCACACTCTACTCTCTACGCTTCCACCGCTGTGGGAATTACAACACCAAATTGACTTCCACGTAGAGGATGCTCTAAAATTTGAATGATCCCAAATTTAATTTTGGAAATTTCCAACTTGATTTTGCCTCGAGATTCATGTCTGATCAAGATATTTTTTGGATGGTACATTAATATAGGGCTGTCAATTCATGTCGGCGGGTCGTGTTCGGGTCAAACCCGAAACTGACCCGGCTGTGCTTGACACGACCCGGACACGACCCGAAACTGGATTCGGGTCACCTATCCGGACCCGAACCCGACCCGAATCGGGTTCGGGTCAACACGACCCGACACGGAATTTTTTAAATGCATGAAAAATTCAAAATTTTAATTAAATTTTATAATTAGAGCCTTGAGCCTTGAGCCTTAGAGCAGATTAGAAGAAGTGCAAAACTATATAAATTACAAAAACAAAATTATATAAATTACAAAATTACTATATAAATTCTACATATTACAAATTTACAATTTACAGACTATATAATTTATAAATTCTACATATTACAAATTTACAAAATTACTATATAAATTACAATTTACAAAACCCGAAAACCGGCAGTCCGAATGTCCGATACGCCAACGTCGCCAAGTCACAAGTGCAAGTGCCAACACTTAAGCTTCATTCTTGAATTCTTGTCTCTTGATTCTTGAACCTATTTTCAACTTGCATTAATAGCAAAATGAAAAATTGAAGATGGTTAAACAATAAACATTAAAACAATAAGAAGATATTGAGATTGCATAATGCCATAATTGTATAAGTATAACTAGAAAGCTTCATTTGATTAGCTCAGGTAAACCCTTGATTTTTCTAACTATTACCATCCAAGGCGGCACATAATATTAACTAAACTTATCAAATATCAATGAATTTATAAAGTATCTGCTCTTGTATTTAGTCGTTTAGCTAACACAAATGCCACCTGGTTGCAATAGTATTAACCAACACACGACGGGCCAACGGCTATCACTTTCTGTCTTTCTGTTTAGAAGGTTTTTCATCATTGCTTAAACTTTCATAGTTATACACTTATACATTAAGCATTACATATTCAAAAAAATAATAATTCATTAAGCATCAGCCAACGAGATATTCAGAAATCAGAATGTCACAAACTCTGAAACTCACAAAGTCACAAAACTCACATTGTCATCAGAATATTCAAAAATCACTAAATGTCACAAAGACACAAACTCAGATATTCAGAGTTCAGGCATTCAGAAATCACTAAATCAGAATGCCATTAAGCTTCAGCCCAGCGCCCAGGTGCACAGCGGCCCCAGACCGTTTCTTTTTCTATTCAGATTTCAGAATTCACAGACATAATCACATAAATATGAAACAGCCAAATACTCAGATTCTAAGCTATAAGTTATAACATTATAAGCAATTAAGCATTAAGCAGTCAGAGCCAACAGCCCAGGTGCCCACTGCCCAGCAAGTCAGCAACACTGCAACAACAAAGACAAAAATCAACTAAGCAAATCTGTTTGCTGAACATTTGGCATCCTCACTGTCTATTTCTGTTAAACCCAAGTTCATGATGTCCTTAGTAACACCATCAAGTTCCGGATCAATCATAACTACAAAAAAAGCATTTTACTTTTAACATGAAGCCAGAAAATTGAGAGAATTTAATGCAAACATATAGAGCATTTACCATTACTTCCATATAACCAATCTTTACTGCACACTAAGGCTTCAACAATGTCAGGTTTTAAAGCACTTCGATATTGATCCAAAATTCTACCACTGTTACTGAATGCACTTTCTGAAGCAACTGTGGAGATGTGAATACATAAAACATCTCTAGCCATAGCTGCTACTTCAGGAAACCTGTATTGGTTACCCTTCCAAAAATGTAATACATCTAACTTAACCTTCCTATCAATTTTTTGTTCTTCAAGATACATTTCAAGTTCTGACTTCTTAGGCATAGATATTTCCTCTTCAAATGAGTCATAATCCTAGTTATGAATGCCAACATAAATGTAAAAAGTAAGTTAATGAGAAGGTAATGAATAAACAACTTGATAACTAAATAAGAAATACCTGAAGAAATTGTGATTTTGTAATTGAAGGAAAAGTCGTTGAGCTATCAACTTGAGAACTAACTGAAGGTAATGATGACATGTCATCCGAGGCTTGTAGGTCCACCTTCTCATAGTTTGAAAATAAGGCAAATAGCTTATCCTTTACCTTCTTTGTTTCAGAAATGTAATCACCTCCATATAATTTTTTATAACACCATTCAACAAATGTGAACTTGTACCTAGGGTCCAAGATGACTGCTATAGCCAAGATATCACAAAAATCAAACCAGTATTTCTCAAACTTTACTAACATCCTTGTTGCAATATTTCGGATGTACTCAATACCATGTAACCGTTCATGCTTAAGTGATGCATAAGCCGTAGATACACAAGGGAAGAATATATTTGAAGTAGGATACTTAGTACCTGAGAATGCACAAGTAATCTCATAGAAAGGTGCTAGAAATTTGCAAATAATATCTATCCTATCCTATTCAGCATTACTAGGACAAGTTTTGAAGTTAGAGTCAAGTAATTCCAAATGTTGGAAGGCACGTTTGTAATAAATAGCTGAATCAAGCATAATGAATGTAGAATTCCACCTCGTAGGCACATCTTGTCTTAATCCTTTCTTTGAGTCAAGATAACTTTGTTTGACACATTCCAAAAAATTTTGCTTTCTAGCTTGTGAGCCTTTCACATATTTTATACTTTCTCTAACATTAGAAATAGAGATATCAACCTCCTTCAACCCCTCTTGGACAATAAGATTCACAACATGAGCACAACATCTTATGTGGAAAAAACTCACCTTTACATAACAATGCACCACACAAATTCAATTGGTTTCTTAAGAATTCAACAGAAGCATTGTCAAGAGTTATACTGAATATTCTATTCTGAATTTTCCATTCAGTTAAAAATAAGTGAAGCTTCTCACACAAAGCAATACCATCATGTGGTGGTGGCATAAATCCAAAATTGATAATTTTTTTCTGCAATAACCAGTTGTTATCTATGAAATGTGCAGTCAAGCAAATAAACCCATATGTATTAATTGATGTCCATAAGTCAGAAGTCAATGAAACTCTACTATTACTTTTCAAAATCTCCTTTTGAATAAGGCATTTCTCTTTAGTAAACATTTTCTTGCAATCACTTCTAGTAGTGTTTCTAGATATTATTTGCAGATCACGACGGAGATATTGCAACAAAGAACGAAGACCAGGCCATTCAACACACTGAAAAGGAAGATCATGCATGATTATGCAAGCAGTGAATAACTCACGAAACTCATGAATATCAAGCGTAGATTCAGTCATAGAGATAGTTGAAGTAGCATTGGACTGTAGAATAAGTTGCCCAATGTCACGAGTGTCTCTTTTTTTACAATTTTGTATATGACGTCTTAAATTTCCAGTACCATACTTGCTATCACACTGATAAATTGCCCCACATCTTCTACATTTACATCTCTGCTTGCCATCACTAAGAAGGGGCAACATCTCATAATAACCCCAAACCGTTGAACACATTCTTCGTCTTTTCTTAGTGGATGACGGGTCATCTCCTTCTTTTTCAATAATATTGCAGAAATCATCATCGTCTTTTTCATTGTCAACTGAAATAGGAGCATTTCCTACTTCAACATTCTCAATGAATGGAGTACTTTCTACCACTGTGTTAGAATCTTCCATCTATTGAAGTATTGAACAGCAACAATGTATAAAAAACTATGACAAATATATAATAACAAGTTAACAAATATTCAAATAACAACCTCAACATTTTAATGTTAAATCTAAAAGGCTAAAAGCCCAACGGCCAAGGCCACAGCCTACAGGAGAAAACGAAAACATGTTTTCCTCAGTCCACACAGTCACACTCAGACACTACCCAGGAGGCCAGGACCTCAGCACTACAGCATAACAAACATGAAATGGCAACAGGCCAACAGCTAAAAGCCTACGATCAAATAAAATCCAGTTCACACTCCACAAAACCGCAAGTTACAGATTTAAACATAAATCAAACATAAAACATAAATAAAATCTTGAAAACCAGTACAGGTTACAGAATAAAAGGAAATAAGTGCTAATAAGCTAATCACGAAACCTTCACGCCAGTTCACGGCATCACGACATCACCTAGGGTTTCGGCTTGAGAAACCCTAAACTAATAATAAACAAAAAAAAATCTTGCCATTTTCCAAGCAATTATCATATATAAACATTATATCCAAATGATCAAAAGAAAAATCCGGTTCACAGTATGTAACGACAGTTACGACATGGGGACTGGGGAGAGAACTAGAGAAGAGAACGACTGAACGAGACTTCAAAGGAGACTTAAAATCAGAATTCATCACCTGCGATTCTTGCAAAATCGATCAAACAACAACCGCTAAAGCACAGGGAACGGGAGAAAAACTAGGGCACGCCGCACGCAGAGGGCCAGAGGCAGAGCAAAACCGGAGAAACCTAAACCCTGAAGTCGAACTGTCGAAGTAACTCGAAGACTCAAATAATTATTTAAACCTTAGCGGCTTAGCCTATAACGACCCAAGATCCGTGTAGCGAAAGGATTCATCTGATCGATCTATTGCTTCTTTTCTTTTTTTTTTTTTTTTATTCTGTTATTCGCATCAACATATACATCCAGAGCCAGAGATAATTACATTACAAAAAAAGAAACAACAGCGGATACTATAATTCACATATAGTACAACAGAGTACAGACAAAAAGCGTCCAAAAGGTCATATACAATAGCCGCACCGGCTACAAAAGAAAGTCTACCAAGGCTACAAAACAAAAAGCTACAGAACTAAAAGCTACAGAACTCGGCAGAAAGATCTTCAAGCTGGAGGCCCTGCACCTGAAATTATTAACCACATATAATGAGCTTACTAGCCCAGCAGGTCACCAAAGCCTACAACTGAAATCAAAGCACGACACTGAAAAGAATATGCTGATCAATCAAATCAAATCAAGACTATGATCAATGAATCTATGCAGGTACGGAAATCAAATCGAATCAGATACGTCAATAGTCAATAATCAATACAGCGATAAAAGCATCGATAAATCAATACTCCAGCAATCAAATCAATAAATGCTTTCAGTCAATGTCTATCCATCGTAGCCGTGTCTATCAATCAATACTATCATTTCAATCAATCGTGCCGTCTAACCGTGCCGTCTAGTCAATTCGTTGTATCTATATCATTTATTAAATCAGTCAATACTCTTGCCAATCGATCAATCCAATTATTCTATATGATTTACTCGATGTCAATATGCAATATTCAATAACACTACGGCAAGTTCAATCATGACGACGTACGATGCTACAGTAGGAAAATCATCTCAAAGTCAATAGAGCACTTTCCAGTCAATTATATCAATCAGTTGGGAATCCATAGAACGATCAAATCAACATATCGACAAAACAATCGAAATCAAATCCATAGAATGAATTCGTCAGGTCAATTGAAATCAATACAATCAATTCAATAAAGAAATCTATTCTACAATAACTCAGATCTATATGGCAATAATCAATTCAATAAAGTCGATCCAGTCGATCAATCCAGTCAATCAATCAATCATCGGCACGATGAATCAATGTATCAATGCATCAATAGCATATCAGGATCTGTCGTATCAATAGTATCCATATGTCCATATCATATCCATATCGATGTCGATGTCGATATCTATCAATCGATACAATCTATATCAATGTCGATGTCAATATCTATGAATCAATACACAGAATCCATATCAATGTCGGTGCCGGTGTCTATGAGTCAAAACAATCGATAGCGATGAATCAATGCAATCAATAAATCTGTCGATGAAATCCATACAATATCAATAAATCTATAAATCAACGTCAATATCGATAAATAAATCGGAAATCAATAAATCAATGCACATCAGGAAGTCCATACGATGTAAGATCATACAATGTCATACAAGGGTCTTACTCGACAAGCACAAACACTAGTCATGATCAACCAGGTTAACTGGCTATTATCAATAGTGCTGTTGTAGAATCCGTTGCTGTTGTAGTCCGTACGTTGGTCTATCAATAAGAGTCGTCACTCTTTTTGCCCGTCGGCCGCCCGTCGGCATATAAAACTCCTTATAACTCCCAATCGTTATATCAATGATCAATGGTTTAAAGGAAAGCCCGTCGGCCCACCATCCTGTACAGGTCAAGTCTATCTTCACCAACGTTCAACTAGGTTCCCACTTGTCTTTCAGTGACACAATCAATTCAATGAATAATCGATGCAATAAGCAATATTAAAGAAATCTAGAACAATCATATCAATAGTCATACACGTATCAATTCAATCTATCAATTTCAGACAAATCAGAAATCGTACGAAAAACGGACAGAGTAACGGCAGTCTACAGAATTTACACAAAAATCTCCAGAAACTACAATCTACCAAATTAATACAGAACGTGCACAGCAACATTATAAGACTATTCTTCTACTGCTCAAACCAATTCGGACATCATAATAATTTGCAGTCAAAATAAAACCCCTCAGAATCAAAACGGACCGGACGAAATCTTCCAGAAAATACTTAAAATGTGCAGAATAATCATCTCTACAACATACCAAAAGTTACGCGGTGAAATCTTCGCCAGTACCAAACCAGGTACGAAAATCACTTACAAAAACATAAATCTGAGCACCAATTTGCAAAACCTCAAAATCTTCGAAAACAGAAGTAGGGTTCGGAATCCTTACAGCGAGACAAACAAATTATCCAACAGCAACGAACGACGAAAATCGCTCCGCGGGCCCCGAAATCGGACTTCTTTCCTTTGCCTTTTTCCTCTGTCTCTCTCAGGAAAAGATATTTTTATTTTTATAAAATTTCTCTCTCCTCAAATCGAGCTGATTTCCTTATAACATAAAGCTGATCGGCCCGGCCGATCCACCTAATCGTCCTGGCCGATCAGAACAAAACCAATCGGCCCTGGACGATTTCTCAGGACGATGCGCTCGGGATTCTTGTCGTATCTGATCGTCCCCGGCCGATCCAAAATCGGCCTGGACGATCCAGTCCAGAAATCACTCCAGAGAACATTCCAGAAATCAGCCATTTCCAATGCATTGATCGGCCGGGACGATGGTCACTTTTCCAGCAGCTACAGCAAAGGAACGAGGTCTCACAATCTCCCCACCTTAGAAAAATGTCGTCCCGACATTTCCCTAAAAGTCCGAAGCAAAACGGAAGCAAAACGAAACAAAACAGATCTAATCCAATCAATCAGATAATCAATAAATCGCGCAAATCACAACGAAACAGACGATAAACAAAAACTCGTACCAGTCACATTAGCAGGCATTCCCGGAGCATCTTCCTCCATTTCTTGCTCATTTCCAACCAGATCAGTCGGGACAGTCGGAACAGTCGAAGCCATCAGAACAGGTACTTGCCTCCACCCAAAACTTGGGCATTCAGTCATCCGATGCCCACGTGCACCGCATCGAAAACATTGACCTGTCCGTCTGTAACACTGTCCCATGTGCCTCCTGCCACAAGACGTACAAACAGGAGTGGTCCTCGGTCTGCTACTCTCCCCACTCTTCTTAACATGCCCAGAACGTTTGGCTGCGAGTTTGTCGCTCACCATCTGAGCGACCTTGTCAACAAATTTATCCATATTTTCGGATGAAAGTGGGAAGTTAGCAGCAGGTTCAGTCTCAATCTTCTTGCCTTTCCGGTCCATTTGCCTGATCAATTCAAATCAGTCAAACCAAATCAAACCACGGAGTCAAACACAGAAAACAAAATGAATCGAATAATGCAATTATCAACTCTGGATATAATCAAATCCTTTTCACTACACTCGCTCTGATACCAATTATAACGACCCAAGATCCGTGTAGCGAAAGGATTCATCTGATCGATCTATTGCTTCTTTTCTTCTTTTTTTTTATTCTGTTATTCGCATCAACATATACATCCAGAGCCAGAGATAATTACATTACAAAAAAAGAAACAACAGCGGATACTATAATTCACATATAGTACAACAGAGTACAGACAAAAAGCGTCCAAAAGGTCATATACAATAGCCGCACCGGCTACAAAAGAAAGTCTACCAAGGCTACAAAACAAAAAGCTACAGAACTAAAAGCTACAGAACTCGGCAGAAAGATCTTCAAGCTGGAGGCCCTGCACCTGAAATTATTAACCACATATAATGAGCTTACTAGCCCAGCAGGTCACCAAAGCCTACAACTGAAATCAAAGCACGACACTGAAAAGAATATGCTGATCAATCAAATCAAATCAAGACTATGATCAATGAATCTATGCAGGTACGGAAATCAAATCGAATCAGATACGTCAATAGTCAATAATCAATACAGCGATAAAAGCATCGATAAATCAATACTCCAGCAATCAAATCAATAAATGCTTTCAGTCAATGTCTATCCATCGTAGCCGTGTCTATCAATCAATACTATCATTTCAATCAATCGTGCCGTCTAACCGTGCCGTCTAGTCAATTCGTTGTATCTATATCATTTATTAAATCAGTCAATACTCTTGCCAATCGATCAATCCAATTATTCTATATGATTTACTCGATGTCAATATGCAATATTCAATAACACTACGGCAAGTTCAATCATGACGACGTACGATGCTACAGTAGGAAAATCATCTCAAAGTCAATAGAGCACTTTCCAGTCAATTATATCAATCAGTTGGGAATCCATAGAACGATCAAATCAACATATCGACAAAACAATCGAAATCAAATCCATAGAATGAATTCGTCAGGTCAATTGAAATCAATACAATCAATTCAATAAAGAAATCTATTCTACAATAACTCAGATCTATATGGCAATAATCAATTCAATAAAGTCGATCCAGTCGATCAATCCAGTCAATCAATCAATCATCGGCACGATGAATCAATGTATCAATGCATCAATAGCATATCAGGATCTGTCGTATCAATAGTATCCATATGTCCATATCATATCCATATCGATGTCGATGTCGATATATATCAATCGATACAATCTATATCAATGTCGATGTCAATATCTATGAATCAATACACAGAATCCATATCAATGTCGGTGCCGGTGTCTATGAGTCAAAACAATCGATAGCGATGAATCAATGCAATCAATAAATCTGTCGATGAAATCCATACAATATCAATAAATCTATAAATCAACGTCAATATCGATAAATAAATCGGAAATCAATAAATCAATGCACATCAGGAAGTCCATACGATGTAAGATCATACAATGTCATACAAGGGTCTTACTCGACAAGCACAAACACTAGTCATGATCAACCAGGTTAACTGGCTATTATCAATAGTGCTGTAATATCTCGTTCCCTTACTGTTCCTCTCTGAATTGGATTTTCCTCCCAGAATCGGCCAGGACGAAGTTGAGATCGTCCAGGCCGATCAGTGCATGGAAAACAGCTGATTTCTGGAGTGTTTTCTGGATGATTTCTGGACAGGATCGTCCGGGCCGATCGTGAGATCGTCCAGGCCGATCTGTACTGTAGAAATTATCGGCCAGACAATAGCCCTGGGTGAGGTCCAGGACGATCAGGATTTGGTCTGATCGTCCCGGGACGATGTGAATATCGGCCTGGCCGATCAGTTCACAGATATAAGAAAATCAGCTCGTTTTGAGGAGAGAGAAAATCATTTTATAAAAAAACGAAAATATCTGAGGAGAGAGAAAGAGAAAGGGAAAAAGAGAAAAGCTGGTTTTCGGAGACCGCGGAGCGCTTTTCGTCCGACGCTGCTGTTGGGAAAAGTGAAGATCTCGTGGTAAGGACTCCGAATCCTATTTCTGTTTTCAAAGAAGTTGAGTTTTGACCGAGTTGAGATCTGTTTTGTGTTTTCGTAGTCGACTTTTCGACATGATTTTGATTTGACACAACTTTCACCGCACAACTTTTAGAGTGTTATAGATATGATTATTCTACACGATTTGACTGTATTCTACGAATTTTCTTCCGGTTGGAATTGGTTCTACGTGATTTTAATCGAATAGAAAATTATCAGGATGTTTTCTGACTTGGTTTCTATAGAATAAAAGTCTTGCATTGATGTTATAGATATTCTATTGTAATTTGGTAGAATTTGGAAATCGTGTCTTTTTGCAGGATTTTTGTGTAAATTCTGTAGACTGCCGTTACTCTGCCCGATTTTCGTACGATTCCTGATTTTCCCGAAATTGATAGATTGAATCGATATGCCTATGATTATTGATATGATTGTTCTAGATTTCTTTAATATTGCTTATTGCATCGATTATTGCATTGATTGATTGATTGATCCTGAAAGACAAGTGGAAACCTAGTTGAACGTTGGTTATAGAAACCAACGTGTATTGAACGAACTACAACAGCACTATTGATATAGATTGACCACTACAACAGCATTATTGAACGAACTACAACAGCACTATTGATATTGAACGATTGATAACTACAACAGCATCATGACTAGTGTTTGTGCTTGTCGAGTAAGACCATTGTATGGAATTGTATGATCTTGCATCGTATGGATTTCCTGATATGTATTGATTTATTGACTTCCGATTGATTTATTGATTTGATGGATTTATCGAATTGATTTCTTATCGTACGGATTCATTGATTTCATTGATTGATCATTGAGCATTGATACTATTGATTATTGATTATTGACATTGATATAGATACTGCATTGATAGCATGGGCATGGACATCGTATAGATTCATTGTATTGCTGCCTAGATTTTATAGATTCACTGTTGCTATTGTTCTACACCGTATTGACTGTTGTATAGATTTCTTGTCAGACTGGATTGAAATTTATCGTATTGCTTTCCTCGATTGATTTCATTAAATGGATCGTATTGATTTGACCGTATTGATTTGATTGACGGATATTGATTGATTGCATTGATTTATCGAATTGCCTGCCGCTGCATTGACTGGTTTTATTGACTATGGATTTCCACTGCATAGAATTGATGATCATTGATTCATTGATTTCCGGATTGCATAGACTCATTGACCATTGACTGATTCAGATTGATAGATTGACATGCATATTGATAGCATCGCCGTGCTTTGATTTCAGTTGTAGGCTTTGGTGACCTGCTGGGCTATTGTAGCTCATTATATGTGGTTTAAAATTTCAGGTCCGAGCAAGGCAACTGGAATGGAGTTCGATCAGAATGTCAGACGAATCCTTTCGCTACACGGATCTTGGGGCGCCACAAGTGCTGTTGTAGAATCCGTTGCTGTTGTAGTCCGTACGTTGGTCTATCAATAAGAGTCGTCACTCTTTTTGCCCGTCGGCCGCCCGTCGGCATATAAAACTCCTTATAACTCCCAATCGTTATATCAATGATCAATGGTTTAAAGGAAAGCCCGTCGGCCCACCATCCTGTACAGGTCAAGTCTATCTTCACCAACGTTCAACTAGGTTCCCACTTGTCTTTCAGTGACACAATCAATTCAATGAATAATCGATGCAATAAGCAATATTAAAGAAATCTAGAACAATCATATCAATAGTCATACACGTATCAATTCAATCTATCAATTTCAGACAAATCAGAAATCGTACGAAAAACGGACAGAGTAACGGCAGTCTACAGAATTTACACAAAAATCTCCAGAAACTACAATCTACCAAATTAATACAGAACGTGCACAGCAACATTATAAGACTATTCTTCTACTGCTCAAACCAATTCGGACATCATAATAATTTGCAGTCAAAATAAAACCCCTCAGAATCAAAACGGACCGGACGAAATCTTCCAGAAAATACTTAAAATGTGCAGAATAATCATCTCTACAACATACCAAAAGTTACGCGGTGAAATCTTCGCCAGTACCAAACCAGGTACGAAAATCACTTACAAAAACATAAATCTGAGCACCAATTTGCAAAACCTCAAAATCTTCGAAAACAGAAGTAGGGTTCGGAATCCTTACAGCGAGACAAACAAATTATCCAACAGCAACGAACGACGAAAATCGCTCCGCGGGCCCCGAAATCGGACTTCTTTCCTTTGCCTTTTTCCTCTGTCTCTCTCAGGAAAAGATATTTTTATTTTTATAAAATTTCTCTCTCCTTAAATCGAGCTGATTTCCTTATAACATAAAGCTGATCGGCCCGGCCGATCCACCTAATCGTCCTGGCCGATCAGAACAAAACCAATCGGCCCTGGACGATTTCTCAGGACGATGCGCTCGGGATTCTTGTCGTATCTGATCGTCCCCGGCCGATCCAAAATCGGCCTGGACGATCCAGTCCAGAAATCACTCCAGAGAACATTCCAGAAATCAGCCATTTCCAATGCATTGATCGGCCTGGACGATCCTCCCATCGTCCCGGCCGATCCTAGGAGAAAATCACTTTTCCAGCAGCTACAGCAAAGGAACGAGGTCTCACATAGCCCAACCCCGCAAAGGCGCAAAGCCGCAAACCGCGACGAACTCGACCCGTCTACCAGCGCGGCGAGGCGGCGAGGCGGCGAGTAAATTAATATCGTGTTGAAACCGGGTCAAACTCGTGTTTCCGGGTTGACCCGGACACGACCCGAAACGAGAAACGGGTCATTTTCTTAGACCCGAACACGACCCGTTTTCTACCCGTGTCGACCCGAACACGGATTTTTCCGTGTCGTTTCCGGGTCGTGTTTCGGGTCGTGTCGAATATTGACAGCCCTACATTAATACTAATTTATAATATTAACTAATAATATTACTTAATAATAGTAGTTAATAATAATAATTAAGGGTAATAAGAAAATAGGTTTCTATGAAGGAGCAAGGCAATGTGAGTGGCTGCTAGTATGGAGGAGTGGAATGATGTATATAAAGAATAAATGTTATGTGTGTAGTTGGTAGCGTGAATGAAGTTTGGAATCATGCCGAGAAGAGCAATCGCTCGCAATCGAATGACTCGGTTAGGGCAGATGGTGAAGGAATATAATGCCGATTTTAGCGACGGTTAAATCCGCGGTAATAATAAAAGCTTAACATCGATTAAAACCACTGCCTATACCAATCTATAGCACCGATTTTCCAACCGCTACAACTAAAGGCTGCGAAAACTTCAATTTTTTAGTAGTGTGACAATTACCAACATTAACTTAAAGGAATATGCATTTCATAATTCAATTTTGTTCACCCTCAAAAAAGAGATTGGTTTCACCCCTATTGATAGCCAAAGCACCCAAAAGTCAAAATGAGCTATGTACCCAAATCCATTCAAAGCCTGCCAAACATTGAAGAATAAAAATAAAATATTAAAAACCCAAAATTTATGGGATACAATAGAGGACTAACGATTAATTACAATAAACAAACATCATTAGTTATCATTAATCACAATTAAACAAACTTTCAAATCCACCACCAATCATAAAGAGAATATTCTCACTTTTTTGCAAAGCTCCAAAAGCACATCACATGAAGAAAGAAAGCTTTGTCTGCCACTTATTATAAATATATGATTAAACTAATTTGGTTCATGATGATGAAATTGATTAATTATGTAAAAGTAATTTCACTAATTTAATTAGTTCATGATGATAAAATTGGTTAAAGCTTAATTATGTAAGTTGTTTAGAAAATCTTTGTAAGAAGTTTTTATTGACAAAATGTGCTTACTCAATTTTTCATAGTATTATATTAGAAATTTAATATTAATAAACTATTAGAATTTAATTAATACAACATATAATTAACCATAGCTCTTTATAAATGATATTTTCAATTTCATAATTAAAATATATTATTAATTACATAATTATGATTTTATTTGGAATAATTTTCTTGTTATTTTATTTTTAAATTATAAATATATATTTATAATTTTTATTTGGCTCTATTTTTTCAACACTTCTAAAAAAATTTAATACTAAGACTTCGTTTGCGTCAGCTTTCTTACTTTTTTTTAAAATAATTTTTTAGTACAACTGAAAAGCTGCTTTAAGAAACAGTAAGAAAGTCATCCCAAATGAAGTCTAAGATTTTATTTGGGATAATTTTTTTAGTGCTACTTAAAACATATTTTATTTTTTAGTATAAAATTAAAGAAAATTTAATTAAAAAACTTTTTGCAGAATAATAAAAAACCGTTTAAAAAAATATTTTGAAAGTTACTTTCCCTATTGAAAATTACATTACTTAAAAGTTAAATTAAAACAGCCTTTACAAAATCGATAAAGTTATTATAATATTTAATTTTGATTTGATTTAATATTATTATTTTCTTATATATTTATTTTCCATTTAATAAGAAAGGAAAGTAATTATAGAGAGGAAAAAAATCAGGAAGAGTTAAGAGCTCAGTAATGTAGCTATCTGAAATATTTAATTGTAATTTTTTTAATTTAAAAATTAAGTATTTGATATTTAAATTAATTTGTTAAATTATGAATATTTCTTAATATTTATTATTAATTTTTGTAATTATTTAAATAATTCAGAAATTGAATCTAGTATTTCAAGGATATTGGGATCGGTTCGCAGGTTGAAGTGACGATTCTAGCCGATTCATCCCTATTTAATATAGAAACGATTTTTGTGATGAACCGAACCGGCCATAAGGCCAATTCGCAGTTGAACCTATCCGACTAGCTAGTCCGATAATATTTTTAAAACATAAGGAAAAATAGAAATAATGGAAAAAATTGTTATTATATTATTTATCTATTATTAGACTATACTTTTAAGATGTTTTTGTTAATTTTTTTTAACCATATCCTAACTCACCAACAAATTATACCTCTAAGAGCATCTCCAACAGAACGCGAAACGAGCGTATGGCGTCGTTCGGTCGCTTCAGCCGAAAGTAAATTTTTTACCATTTACTTGCGGGTGAACAGTGCTCTTTACCTATGCTATTTTGCTCTCTGAATAAAAAAAAACGTGCGAAAAGGAGAAGAATCGTTACCTTCCCAAAAGTACATTAATAGCGTTCAATTGGAGCAGCACCACAATATTTTAAAGTTCTGATATTTTTTGACATGAAAAATGGAGTTCTCCGTTGGGAGTGGAGCTGTCAACACTTGACCCGACCCGAAAACCCGACCCGTTTGTAACCGGGTCGGGTTCAGGTTAGAGATTTCGACCCGTTTGTAAAACCGGGTCGGGATCGGGTTGACCCGAAAACCCGAAATCAACCCGATTTGACCCGTTTTTAATTAATTTAAGAGAGTTTTATAGGATTTTTATGATATAAGTAAATGATATTTCAAAAAATTATAAACAATGTTTTCCAAATTAAATTAATTTTGATTTATTTTAAACTAATTGAAGTAAATCTTATCTTAATTTGATTTAAATTTAAATAAATTGAATTAAATAAAAAAATTAATGAAATACACCCGAAGCGGGTCGAGTTCGGGTTTGGAAAACCGACCCGTTTTCAAAAACGTGTCGGGTTCGGGTAGGGTTGAACAGTGCCGGATCAATTTCGGATTAAACCCGAACCAGACCCGTGACCCGATTTTGACAGCCCTAATTGGGAGATGCCTAATGACATTACCTTTGTCTGCATAAGCATCACTTTGAGAACCACGCCATCCACTTTCTTCTCTCACTCTCTCTTCACTGTTGAGCTGTTCTGATCTCCTTGACCACTGCCATGGAAGAATGGTTTGTTGCTCCAATCATGGAGAAGCTCATCAACACTGGCTTTCAGTACCTGGGAGATCAAGTCAGATGGCAGACAGGCATGAAGGAGGAGCTCGAAAGGCTGCGAGAGAACCACCCCAAGATCCAAGCTGTCGTGGACTTTGCTTCCAGCCAAGAGCAGATCAGAGACAGAAATCCGGCTCTCAACGAATGGCTATGGCAGCTACGAGATGCTATCGATGAGGCGGATGATGTGTTGGATGATCTCGAGTACATGAAGCTTGAAAAACAGCTGGCTAAAGACAAGAAGCAGAGAAAGGTGCGTTCCATCATGAAATCCATAAATAAACGGCTTGTCCAAATTGGCAAACGCGCCCTCAAAATTGATCCCAATTTGAAGAGGTTAGAGAAGGTTGTGCAGAAATTGGATAGAGTTTCAGCTGGTGTTGCTACTTTCCTTCATCTTGTAAAAGATGCAAAGCAGGAGCATCAGGAGCAGCAGCTTGAGATGTACAGAGCGCGTGAAACAGGATCCTTGCCTAAAAACGATCTCATCGGTCGAGGCAAGGACAAGGACTTTGTCATGAAGTGGCTGAGGAACCCATCAAATGAATATCAAACTACTCTGTACAGTAACATTTCTCTGCTATCTATAGTGGGTCAAGGTGGTATGGGGAAGACAACCCTCTTGCAACACGTTTATAAAGATGAAATTACAAAGGAATTTGATCTTAAAATGCGGATTTGTGTTTCCAACAACTTTGATGTGAATCGAGTCATTGCAAATATGTTGGAATCCCTTAAAAACGAGAGGACTCAGTTGGAGACACTTGATGCTCTTCAAAAAAGTCTCCAGTCTATGGTAAACTCCAAGAAGTTCTTACTTGTGTTGGATGATATTTGGAATGATGATAAGGAGCAAGATAAAAACAAATGGGAGAATGTGCTTGCCCCTTTGGCTTCTGGAAAATTTGGAAGTAAGATTTTACTGACAACTCGGATGGAATCTGTTGCAGTAATGATTTCAAATGTTATGAAAAAGAAGAATGAAATGTTGAGATTAGATGGCCTGAAGGATGAGGAGTGTTTGCTCCTCCTCCTCAGATATGCATTTGTCAATGTAGAGACTTTTAATGCTCATCACAATTTATTGCCAACTACTAGAAAGATAGTTAAAAAACTTTCAGGATCTCCATTGGCTGCAAGAGTCATAGGAGGAGTTCTCAATTCTCATTTGGATGAAAGTCATTGGATAAGAGTTTTAAACCATGATATTGGAAGTCAGAACGATATCTTCTCCGTTTTAAAATTGAGCTATATATTCCTCCCAAAAGTTCTACAAAATTGTCTCTCATTTTGTTCCATATTCCCACAAGATCATGAATTTGACAAAGATGATTTAGTTCGAATGTGGATTGCATTGGGTTTCATTCAACCATCTAACATTGGAGGTGAGACTACGAAGGATGCTGGCGAGAGGTACTTCAATGTTTTGGTCAAAAAGTCTTTATTTGATAAATTTCAGAATAAACATAGAACATTTTACAAGTTGCATGATTTACTACATGAAATGGTGCGATTTGTTTCGGGACAAGAATACTTCAGCATTATAGGTGATGAAGAGTTATTTATAAAAAATCCTGAGACTGTTAGACACTTATATGTTGATACTAAAAATATTGATGTGTTCAGAAATATGAAGAAATTTAAAAAATTGCGTTCTCTTATCGTGAATTATATTTGGATGGTCTCTATTTTTGATGAACTTACAGAAATTTTCAAAACATTGAAAAGTTTACGCCTAATGTGCATACATTCTCCACTAGAAGAGATACCAGAAGAGATTGGATATTTAACACATCTCCGATACCTGAATTTTGTTAAAGCTCTCATGGTTCCACTACCAAGATCTGTCTGTAATCTTTATCACTTACAATTCTTGATTTATGATCGTGATCGTAAATTTTCGGATGATGATGATTTCTTACCAAGTGACTTAAATAACCTTCGTAATCTGCATTATCTGGAACTTTCCAGTCCTGGGATGTATGAGATTGGGAAGCTAAATTCTCTTCAAGAGTTGGATGGGATTTTTGTTCAAAATTTGGCTGGTTATAGAATTGAGGAGCTAGAGAATATGAATGAGCTTCGCAAATTAGTGATCTATTTTCCTGAAAATGTGGAGGATGCCAAAGATGCTTGCAAGGCCAAATTATGCGATAAGAGGAACCTCACAGATTTGTCCATAGAATGGGGTAGCTTGGAACTTATAAATCATTATCATGAGAATGTGCTTGACAATCTTCAACCGCATAGTTGTCTAAAGAAACTGAAGATAAATTCATTCAAGGGTGCCAGGTCTGCAATATGGATGAACAATGTCCATTTAATCTCCAATCTAGAGTACATCCGATTGGAAGATTGCTCAGCATGGAAAACTCTTCCTCCCTTTTGGCAGCTTCCCTTTCTCAAATCTCTTTACCTTCATGACATGCCAGAAGTAAAAGGTTTTGATTACAAATTTCATGAGAATGACAAGATTCGTGTCTTTCCATCACTAGAGGTGCTACATATTCATAAATTGAAAGCAATGGAGGATTGGTTTATTGCAACAGCAGCAGCATATGAATGCCTCTTTCCTTGCTTGACTAAGTTGTGCCTAGAAGATTGTCCCAATTTACTGGAATTACCCTCTTGTCCTCCTAAGCTCGAGAAATTGGAGATAAATAACATCGGGTGGAAAGATTGTAACTGGCTACAAGGTATTAGCAACTATTGCAACATTTCAATTCGAAATTGTCAGAACCTGAACTATCCCAGAAAACATTAAAAAGTGGAGACCTTTGATAAATTCCTCCTTGACTTCATTTCCTTTCTTCTTTCAAACAACTTTCCATTACTTGTGTTCTTCAACTCTGCAAATTACCTGACCTCCCTCCCTCTTTGTATTTATGCTTTTCAGTATGTCTGTGAAATTTCTCATTCTTGTGTGATTTAAGAGTTCTTAAGACTTTATCTAATGGGATAGAATTGTTCATGTGTGTGATAGATGTTATGTAACTATTGTAATAATTGATAAGTGGTTTTGATGATCAACTATTTGATTTTGATGGTAAAGATTATATTTATATGCTTTTCAACATGTATGTGGAATTTCTAATTCTTGTGTGATTCCAAAACTTTAGAGTTATCTTTATTATGTTTTTGCCTATTTAAGTTTGTATGATTATCTCTATTATGATTGTGTATATTTATTTTAGAATTATTATTATTCAATGTTTGAAATAAAAGTTAATAACTCATTGGGACATCTTTTCATTGGCATATGATTATTAATTCATGATTTTTTGAATTCTGACATTTGGTGTTGATTCCTTCATATTTGTATATATACCCAAAGTAAGCAAAACATCTTGATCAAGATAAATGATGAGCATCCAATACTAGAATGCTATAGCTAGCTTATGAGTTGTGTAATTCATGTCATTTTAAGGTTTCATTTGGGACATCTTCTGTTCATTATTTTTTTGCTGCTTTAAAAAAATTTTATACTGGAAATTTGCTTAAATAAGCATTAAGAATATAACAAACGGCTTCGTTTGGGACAACTTTTGGCAACTGTTTTTTTATTGATTAATGACAATAGTAATAATGCAGTAGTGGTGTAACTGAATTATCAAATTAAAATATAATTATATTGCATGAATAAAAAGAGCCATCTTTTCTAAGATGATTTACAACGAGATAATGTTCATTAAATTTTTCATGTAAACAATGAATTACGCACTATTATGCTAACATTCCCCCCAGTGCCCAAATAGCGGCAAAGGTGTCGCTTATGTGGTTGTTGGTATAGGCTTAATGACGCATTTGCGTGCCCTAACAAATAAGCTTTATTGACACATGAATTTGATGGAATAATTTCTATATGGAAACAATAAGTTTTCTAATAGCTTAGCTTTTCTAACACCTTAATTTGATACAAATGTGGATAAGTATTACAAATATTTGGCATCCTAACATAAATTTTTTCTTCGTAGAAAAATAAATATTTTAACTATTTTGATCGCCTTTAATAAATGCAATTATCGAAATTCTAAAAAAAAATTCTTTTCTATTATCTATAAAAGATTATATATTTTATAATTCTATTTTTTCCATCCTTAATAGAGAGACTGGTTTCACCACTACTGATAATCAAAACTCTCAACTAATCAATAGATCGAAGTGAGCTGCATACCCAAATCCATTCAAAGCCTCCCAAACATCGAAGCTTAAAAATAAAATATTAAATACCCAAAAATAAATATTATGGATTAAAATAAAGGACTAACGATTAATTACAGTCAACAAGCTTCATTATTTGTCACTCATCACAATTAAGCAAACTTTCAAATAGATGCTTATTATTAGTATTAAATAATATTTAATTTTGATTTGATTTATTATCATTATATATATATATATATATATATATATATATATATATATATATATATATATATATATATATATATATATATATATTTATTTTCCATTTAACAAAGAAAGGAAAGTAATTGTAGAGAGAAAAAATGGTATAGGAATAGAGTAGAAAAAATAGTAAAGTAATAAAGGAAAAAAATTGGATGAGTTACGAGCTCATATGAGGGAGTGATGGAGCTATCTAAAATATTTAATTGTAATTTTTAATTAAATATTTTAAATTTAAATCAATTAATTAAATTATAAATATTATTTAATTATTTAAATAATTTATAAATTGAATTGAGTGTTTCAAGGAAATAGGTACTAGTTTGTCGGTTGAACTGGTGGTTCTAGCCGGTTCATTCCTATTTAATGCAGAAACGATTTTTGTGATGATTTGAACCGGTCTTAACACCGGTTCACAATTGAACCGATCTGACCGGTTCAATCCGAATTTTAAAATCATGAAAAAAATAAAAATAATGGATAATTTTGTGATTATATATTTTATATATTATTAGACTATATTTTTAAGATTTTTTTGTTAAACTTCTTTAACCATACCTTAACCAACAAATTATACATCTAATGACCTTCCCATTGCATGGATATGCATCACCCCGCGGTGCCCACCTCAGCAATAGTACCAACAAAGGGAACCCTCTATATCTCAAACTTTTATTTGGTCCGGTCACCTAACATAGCTCTACGTTCGGATGCCAGTAAATTAGTGCCACGTGTTCTCACTATTTACCGCGTGGCCCTACAACCCGACCTTGAACAGAGTCGGAATTGCTATGTTCGCGTATTGCCAGGTATTACTTGGTATTAATCGATTTTGCTCGGCAATAACGAGAAATACCATTATGTAAAGACCAATACCGAGCAACACCGAGCAATACCGAGTTTCTAGTTATTGCCAAACAATACCTCGCAATACCTAGAGTAATACCGCGCGATACGCAAACATAACAATCCCAGGTCAGGTCGTCGGGCCGCACGGTAAAGAGTAAGAGCACGTGACAACATATTATTAACGTCCGAACGTAGAGCATAATTGTTCCTATATCTCATCTTCTCCTCTACCCTCTTTAATGGTGACGTGGTGATTCTATTATAGTGTTAATTTTTATGTTATTTGAAATTTTGAATATCATATATATAAATAATAAAATTAAAATATTAAACATAAAAATCATATAATTTCGAGTGATCAAAATATAAAACCTAAGCTTCATTAAGAGTTTCTTGGAAGAGAAACACTGATGGTCCAAGGGTTCTAATTTATCTAAGGCTTCGTTGGGGGCAAATTTTTTATTATTTTCTAAAGAAAATTTTTGATATAAAAATTTTTAATTCAACAATTTTTTTACTAAAAACCTGCTTTAGGAAGCAGTCCCTTGTCAGATGCCCCTGCTTTGAGAAATTATTCTGTGCAGCCACCAGACGACATCCAGAGGCGAATCAAAATGTGTCTCACATCATTTTTTGCTGCGAACCGATGCTGTGTACCGCTATGCACCAAGTGATGTAGAGCATCCTGATTCACTTTTGGATCGTCAAGTGACCGCAGAAAATAATTTCTCCTCCACTTCAGGCAACATTTGACAACTACAGCATTAATAAACACAGATCCGCAGCGCTTGCAACCAAACACAAAAAAAGTATTTACCAACTTTTATTCTACAGCCAACATAACAACCCTAAAAAAACTAAGATCACTGCATTTATTTTACACATTATACTAAAAAATATACTTAAATACTTGCAAGCAAATAACCTCTAAAATCATATGCCATAAATTATGAGAGGATGCAGAACATATGAAAGCAAGTTCATGAGAAGTTAAAGCTCACTCAAACAAAAATACCTCATCAGTTTCAAGAAAAAATCTCCAGTCTAGCATATGAAAGCAATTTTGCTTCTCACAGTTTCAGTACAGCTATGCATTTGCATTGTGCCATCCCTTTGTGCAAGGGGGGATTTCCATGAACTCATCAAAATCCTTCACATAGATGTCACAGCATTTCCACTGGACAAAGAAATGAAAAGTGGCTTCAGTGAGGAAGAGAATTTATGGAGAAAATGCATTAAAGTGGAAGAAAGTTTACCCCTCTCATTCTATCATGGAAGACTGGTGGACCTGGATGATACTCGCATACATTTTCATGGTTGTCTTTCTCTTTGAAGGCTTTTCCGCATCCTTTGTTTCTGCAAGTCTGTAAATCATTTATATCAACTATTTTCTTGACCGGAGCTGGAGTGATCTTCACTGATTCATCCTTCACAGTGGCTGGTACAGTCGGTTTTGAAATCTCTGGTTTTGAGCCTGAAATGCCACGAGCGGTTGTTTAGAGAATAAATGAGAGGCTAAGGGTCCGTTTGAGGAGAAATTATTTTGTGGGGAGATCGGACGGCGAGAACAGCCGAATTTGCTGCGCTTTTACTGACCTTTTGCTGCGCTTTTGCAAATACTCAGCAAAAGGGTAGCAAATATACAATTTTATGAATGCACTTTTGCCGAGTATTTGTTGCGCTTTTACAAAAAGACAGCAAAAGCGCAACAAATATTCAATTAGTAGGATATTTGCCGCCCTTTTGTAAAAGTGCAGCAAATACTCCACAAAAGTGCATCTATAACTGCATATTTGCTGCCTTTTTGTTGAGTATTTGCAAAGGCGCAGCAAATCCGGATGGTTCTCGCTGTCCGGTCTCCGCACAGAATAATCTCTTCTGTTTGAGACTTTTTTTTTTCACAACTTTGCTTTCTTGCTATTTTTTTGAATTTTTTGAGATGATAATACGCTTTTTGATAACCAGATATATAATCCATTTGAGGTGGCTACATCTGTCTTCATAAGCAGTTGTATAGCTATTACGAGAAAAATATATTTCTTGAAAGTTGCTAAGGGAGTTATAATTGTTTCCTATCTTGAAAAATTCACGCAACGATTTTGTATAACTATCATATTCCAATAGATCTTTGTGTAAAATGTAATTTTTCATTATAGAAATTTTTAAAAGCAACAATAAGATGCAGCCAAATAGAATTAAGGCAGCTTTTTAGAAAGCAAAGCTATGCAAAAATTACCTCAAACAGGCCCTTGCTAGAATATTACAACTTTAAAAAAATTATTTCTTTAACTACAATTCTACAAATATTTTTACCAAACAAGCACAAAATCAAAAGGACTAAACTGCTTCAGCATTATTTGATTTCAGAAAGAAGCATATTACCATGATCTGAGCAAAAGAAACCTTGGCGGCACCTTGAACAAGCAGTAGCATCGTCAGTCCTGTTTTGAACAAGCGTTGGGGTTGCTTTCTGAGTACTTGTAGGGACAGCCTTGGTTATTGGTTTCTCTGTAGTATGTTTGCCTGTCTTACAACTTCACAAAAGGAGAGTAAGACAAACTGAGCGAGCAGATTGTATCCAACAAAGTTGTTCGAAATGAATTCAACATGAATGACAGGATAAGGCAAAGATCCTGCAGAAAACTCTCCAAATATCAAATATATCAATGAGCCAAAATATTAAGAGAGATTTACATACATACCATCATATACTACTCTATTTACATATTTAACACCTAAAATTTTAATATTACATACATATGACCCATAGTTCATTTTCATATCAAATATGAGTGGTAGGAAGGAAATATGAGTGACATATTTGATATTAAAATATTATAGGGTGGTATGTATGTAATATTAAAGTTCTGGGTGTTAGATATGTAAATAGGATAATATAAAGTGGTATGTATGTAAATTTACCAAATATGAATCATTTATTGCCCAATTTGAATCAAGGAAATAAAATAACAAAATAGACCTCAGAACCATCTCACATTAACACTTATCTAATAAGCTTTAAACTATAATACTCCTCTAGGGGTGGGAGAAAAGCACAATCTTCTTCATTTCTTCACTTTTTTTTTTCATCTCCACTTCTTCTAACATTAGAGGCATTCCAATGTCTTAGATAGTTGGTATTCTCTATCAAACTTCAATGCCCCTCTTTATGTAGGAGTATACAACATATTAATCCAATATCTATGAAAAGAAAGGAATGTTCAGTTTTATCTTGTCTCTACAAACAATTAATGTGGTGTTCAATAGACACATTTGGTGCTAAATTTTGACCAGCAAGTGTTTTGTTTGAAGTTTAAACAATCTGTTATACCAGGGGGATAAATATTATGAAATCTCAGAAGTATAACACTATACCTACTGAAATCCTTCTATTTGATAGTATAACACCGTAATACTTACCAAAGCATGTGGCCATAAAACATTGTGGACCCTTCATTTGTCTCTTCACGCGTCACACAAAACAGAAACAGACCACTCCTTTTCTACGTTCATTTTACATTGACACTGTAGAAGCTTACTCTAGAGAGGAAGAAGCACTTCCTCTTGAGTTCTTGAGGAGGAGGGAGGGAAGAGGAGAGGGAGAGAGCCAAATTCTCAAAACTTTATTTCTTGACCACACCTATTACAACCCATAAGGCCCCTATATATAGGCACAAAATCGAGATAACAAGCTAAACAACTAGCTACTCTATTGGCTATAAAAGCCATAAAACAACCTAAATCTAGGACCAATATCTAAGAATTCTCCACCATGGTCATAGATTTACACACAAAAGAAAATATAACTACTGTTCACAAAGAATAGCCCCGCTGGTCTTCCTCGCCACTAGCGTCCACCGGACAATTAATAATTTTCTCAAGAACTACACAACCATCTTCTTGAGTTTCCTGCTTCATGAGCTCTAGCTCCACCTCCCGACAGATCTTATCCTGTCGCACTGCGTCCGAGAGAAGAATGAAGTGTGGAGGAAAGTTGACAAGTGATGACTGTTGGGTGCAAGGGTGATGACTGCTTGTAGGTGCGAGCTCGACAATATTTCTAGATGGTTTCCAGCACATAGGGAGATGCTTGTGTCATGTTGGAGCTCATCGGCATGAAAAAACTTCAGAAAGTTGCCAATGATTGCATGACTACAAGGCAACAATTTCGTTTACTTGTGTAGGTTGGCGAGTTAGAGGGCAATGAGTAGATTGGGTGAGTAATGGGTGGTGAGTTTGTAATGGTGGCTTGGGAGATTTGTTGACAAAGGGAATGCATGAGCATAGATGCGTGGTGCGCTGTTGTGCAGATAGGAGCTAAGGGATGGTCAATGAGGATAGTTGGTTGCTGGAAAGTGTTGGTGGTGGCTAGCAAATATTGGATTATCTCATTTTTCGGATTTGGAAGAGCTTATGAGAAAATAACGGTGTCCCAATTTTTGATTGACTTATATATTCGCCCACTAGATATACTGCCCTATGGAGCAGGGGGTGATATAATTTGGGAATGTAAGGAGGGCTTGAAGGCAATTGAAGGCCACTGGCACTTGGTAGTCATTGGACCGCAATATATCACAATGTATCAGCTATTGTTAGAAATTATGGTGCCACATGCCCTTTATTTCTTTGGGGCGGAGTGAATAGGAGATGCGTTCAATGATAACTCATAGACAGAGATTGGGTTGTTGATTGTTTCAAAGCAGGATCGAACGGGCATTGACCACAACAGTTTGAGATCAATGTCAAGAGCGACACAAACAAGGTGGTGCTAATGACGTGGAGTGAGGAAATTCCAAGGCTTTGCTAGGCAATGAAGGTTGGGGATGCTTATAGGGAGGAAGTGGATGACACAATGAGAAATGGTAATTGGTTGCCACCATGCACTTTACGGGGGTAATGGGAGTTTGCAATGCTCTGAAGTAAAGTGGCATAGGTAATGCCGAGGGTGATGGTCATGGCTCTCTTATATAGAGGAGGATAGGAAGGCTTTTATTTTGAGTAAAGATTATGGGATTTGAATGAGAGAGCAATAATTGCACTTGGTAGTCAGGAAATGGGAATCATCTTTAGGATTTTATTTTTGCTTTTGTACTAGAGTGAATTGTTTCCTTAATGGAACTATCAGCATATTGATATGAACTAACAATACACCAAACATGGCATGGGCTGAGGGTTGTAAAATGCCCCAACACCACTCACTAAGCTCATCAAATTTGGCTCGATTAATATTGGCTCTAGTTCATCCGAGTTAGTAATTAAACAAGTTTGAATTCCTTTTGGAATTTCAAATGCTAAATGAACTAATCTTTAAAATAATATGGCTTGTATAATTCCATATTCGCGACTCATTGTTTGTTGTAAAACAAATACAACTTGTTAAAGGCTTAATATTAAGCTCAATAATAGCTAGCATTTTATTTAATTAAAATTTGATTGAATATAATTATCTTTAATATTAATATATTATATAATTATTTATTACTTTAGTGTACTTTCTTAATTTAATTTCCTATTTTCATAATTCAGCCCCTCATTCTACACTTTTGAGTTTCACAACTTTCGATCTCCTTAGTTGCTCGAGGTCAGCTGCCTGAGCGATAGTACATTGATTTTACAACTCATGTGAGCATCCATTGGTAGGAGTTGAGCCACTATGCATCGCTACGGAGCAAACCACAAATCTACATAGATGGTGCTTGGAGTGTCACTTGAAAATATGCACCATACTGCATTTGTGAGATACACAATTGATCATGTCTTTAGTTGCTTAAATTTTTACATAGTATGAAATATTTAACATGCTGATAAAGTTTCTTGGCCCATATTATTAGAGGATTTCATGTGTAGTTATGTCACAAGGAAGCTGTTTTGTAATTATGCAGATGATAATGAGATATGATAAGGGTGTATGATGCGGTTCTCCAATTGCGTTAAAATAAGCCTCGAGGTCGTTTTTGTCCGTGCTGGCGAGGGCTCAAGCCACGAGGCTGGTGTGTGCGCCGTAAGCGCGACGAGATTGCGTAATATGAGACATTTCACGAGTTTTAGCAATACAAATCGATAAGCATCTATCATCCCTACATAACCTCTACCTAATGACCCTTAATATTAGGTGACATGTCGAAAATAGCAGGCACATAAATCTCTGTCCCACCTGTAATCAAAACCCACAAAATATTAGTCTATCCCACATCCGAAGTACAATTCAAGAAAAGACATATATAATCCATCATGTCCCATCACTCAAATGGTGTCTTATGGGATCTTCTCACCCCTTCCTCCTCTCCTATCAGAGTGCTCAATGCTTCCACATCAATGCATACACATCATGAAGTAGTAGACTAACACTCACAAAACTCATTACTTAAAGATGATGCAATAGAACAATATGCGGACTCTGGCGGGTGGTTTCCGTGCCCCGGAACAAAATTTTATTGTAAGAGTATTTTTGAAGTTTCTTTTGTTTTTGAAGTTCGTAATTGTTTTTATGGAAGATACCCGAATGGTACCGAGCATGTACCCTAGCAGCTCTGAGCAGAATCCTAGCAGTAGAGATTTATGGCGGTACGGATGTACCTAGCAGTACCGAGCATAATAACCTAGCTGTACCGAGCATATATTAGCGGTACCGAGCATTGTACCATAGCCAAGTACCGAGCAAATACTCGCTGCTATACGAGCATTATATGAGCAGTACCGCGCATGTACTGAGCGGTCACTGGCTATTTTAGGCGTAGCTCAGCCAGAAATGCGCATTGCGCCTCTGCAGGCGTGCCCTCAGTCCAAGTGCAGGCGTACGCCTCTGCCAGGAGAGGAATTGCGTCCTGCCATCGAGGCGGTTTGGGTCACAGTTGCGCAGAGGCGCGCCTCTTATTGCGCATTTTCCCAACAGTGTGTATGCAGCTTAATGGTTCTTGATCTCCAAACTTTTATGGTCAATAAGAATAAAATAATTATTAGTTTCCCTTTGGATATTTAGTTGCATCGTTGCATATATTACAGAAGGGGAGCTTAAATTTGGTTTATGTTAGTCTACCATATTTTGGAATTTGAAGCATCTCATTTCGTTTTGATTTTCTTATTTATAGTAAATCTCAATCTTCCTATTCATGGAGATCACAGTTCATAAAATCAATCGGAGTTGGATAGAAGATTTGTTTCCAAGGACTGGTTTTTCTCTGAGAAAAATTCTGTTATTTCTATAGATTTTATATGTTTTAAAATACATATCCTATTAGCTGATTATTATTTGATGCAACCTTTTTATTTCTTTTTTAACTGATGCAGAGTTTTACTTGGCTATTCAGTTTTTTATGATTTCCAGAAGCCTGTACATGGCTGTAATATATTCACATTTTTTTCTATGATTATTATATACGAATCAAGATAATTATGTATTATTCCCAATTTTGCTAATTGATGTATAATCATTTATTAATATAAGAAGCCAAGTACTCGTTCATTTTTTGCGGATGCTTATTTTTTCATTTTGTAGTTGTTGGTTATTAGGTGTTATTTGATCATTACAAACATTTTACCAACAGTCAAATATGAACATATATGTAAGTGTTTGGCTCGAAACAAAAACTTTAAGTATGATCAAACCAAATTTAACTCATAGTGTACTCAGCTCGACTCAGCTGCGCATTCACATTTGAATTGGGTTAGGCTAATCCAAATTGATGGTTTAGCTTAGTCAAGCGAATATTCAATTTAGTCAATTAATTATGTGTGAATGATAGACTGACCAAATTTTATTGGGAGGGAATTCGAAAATTTCATAATCAAGAGGGAGTTGTTTAGGAAGGTTCTAAATCAAAAGAAATTAATTAGGAAATATTTCCTAATTGAAGAGGGAATATATAGGGGCTTATTTAGAGGGGATATTTAGGAACATAATTTATATATATATTATATATATATATATATATATATATATAAATATATATATATATATTTATTTGATTTTGTTTTTTTAATTAATTAAGAAATGTTTCTTATTTGAAGAGGGACATATTTAGGCGCTGATTTTGGGGGGGATTAATTAGAAAATGTTTCATTATTGAAGAGGGCAAATTTATGGGATGATTTGAGGTTTGATTTGGTAGGGGAATAATTAAGGGAATAAGAGGGAATTAGGGGAGGGCTGTTTGGGTATTTGTTGTTTATTGCTTTAAATAGGAAGAGAGGATTGCGGTTAGGGTTTTGCAAATTATTTGAGCTGTTCTTGTTCTTGGGGTTTGGTGTCTTGGGCTCTAGCGGCGTCTAGGGATTGGGAGAGATAGATCCTCCTCTCAAATTGAGGATCAATTTACTGCTACTTTTTTTTTGTTGTATTCTTGCCAACAAAAACTACTATTTTTCTTTGGTTTTCAATTGAATTTGTGGGGTTTTCTCACTGTTTTTGCTTCTCTTGTTAGGGTTACTTGAGATCTTCATGTATTTCCTAATAGTGAATTAAAAAAAACTAGGTAATTTTGGGCATAATTTGGTTGGAGCTCAGATCATGATTGGATTCTCCTAATTTTATCCAGACTTTGGGACTGTTTGGTTGTCTGCAAAGTAAACACAATGTAAAGTAAATGCAATGTAAAGTAAATGTAGTGCATTTCAAATACTTTGAGGCTGTTTGGTTGTCTGCAAGTAAACGCCGGACAATGTTTCCTTGTTTGGTTAGAATATCCAGAGTAAAGTAAAAAAGGCATTATAATTTTTTTTATCATTATAAACTTTGTATTTATCAAAGTAATCACCGATTGTTTAAACTTCGTTTGGGATAACTTCGTCTTGCTTTGCAAAATAGCTTTTTTAGTCAAAAATTAATTAAAAATCGTTTGTAAAAAAACAATATGAAAGCTGTTTCCAACGAAGCGCCTTCCAAAACTCTCAAAACGGAGCCAAAGTGAGCGGTGTGGGATTTTAATCTGCAACCATTTAAATTTTTTATTAATCTGCAACCATTTATTTAAGTTTTACACTCTTTTCCCATTCCACCTTCCATCAAACTCACATGAAAAAAGAGACAACAATATTGAAGTGCAAGCAATTCAATTTACATGAGGGTACACAATCCAAGAATGATATTGGAGTGAAAACATTAAAAAAAAAGAACTAAAAAGTGATTGAAGTAAAAGTCACCATGAAGAAAAGTGATTCAAGCAATTTGAAAACAGAAAAGACCCAACTTGAAAACAGAAAACAGTAAAGTTCACCTTCACCTCCGGTTCCCCGACCCCGCAGCCTCCGCGCAATGAGGCGGTGATGATGCAAGCAAACATCGTCAGAACAGATTTGCAAAATCATCAGTATTACTGCAGTTTGCATCGGTACAATGATGTTCTCTTTTACAAAATTTATGCGGCAAAAGACCCAACTGAAATCATTGAGAGAAACAGAGATTCTCAAGGCACAATTTTAAATAGCCTTTCTCAATTTGAAAACGAAAAGTGAAAGAAGTCTAACAATGCTTTCTAAAATCAAGTAATTAACTCTACACATCTATACTTAATCATTACATGATAACATACCTTAAGAGTTACACTATGAAAAACTCAAAAAGACCATATCAGCAGTTAATCATTGATCCTATGGTGAAAACTATTAGAAGGGAAAACAGATAGTTATTGAAGGAGTTAAACCTTACAAAAAAGTAGAATAAGTTTAAAAGTAAAAGACCATAAGAAGCAACATTATTAAGCTTCAAAGGAACTATAGCTCATGCTTTAGAGTCAACTGCTTTTCTCTCATAGCTGTGGTTGCAGGAGATATTGACGGGATCCTTCATAAGCTTTAGAGTCAAGGGACAGTAAAAGAAGATGTTCGGAAGGCTGACAATTTTATCAACGGTACTCTTTTCCCTTTGGATTGCGGGTTCCATCTCTGAAGAAAAGCACTCTAACATTTTGGTGAGCTGGTATGCCTCGTTAATCGGTTCACCGATCTTCACTTCCTTGGCTTCGATCAACGGCGGCAAAGAGGGGTCTCTGTACTTAGAGATGTACAGATCGAGCCTGGAGTGGATGGTCTTTGTGTTTTCCTCAAGCTTGAGCTCCATGGACTTTAGGCTATGTATGATGGCGTCGAGATTGGAGTAATGTTGAGAGAGAGATCGCGATGTCAGTTAAGGGAAGGGGCTGATGAGAACGTCGGTGATTTCCTTGGAGATGACTGGGTTCAGTATGGAGGATGACAGAGCGGCTGAATAGTAAGCGTAAGAGTGAGCTTTTGGGATTTGTATCCCTCGATGGTTTCTCGAGCGTTGTTGACCGCCAATTCAATCCGGCGGGAGCAAGTTGGCTGTAGTGGAAGTACAGGTAACTGGCCTCCCGATTGCTGCGATTGAAGCTTTATGTGATTCCCTGACGTTAGATCATTTGTCGGAGAATCGCGGATGTTTTCTCTCTTCATTTTTTATGGTCTCACCGCTGGTATCATGTCGGAAAGTTCGTCCACTACTCTCGTGTACGCTTCATCCTCAAGTTCATTAAAAAATCCATGATTCTGCGTTCTCAACTCTCTTGGTTAGCTTTGAGAGTTTGATCTCGAACGCGAGAGAGTGAGCGAGAGAGCGAACGAGAGAGCCGCTCGCCGGAGAGAACTCTCTCCAGAGCTGCTTGCCAGAGCGAAGTCGAACAAGTACGAAGGAGCCGAAGAAGCCTATCGTGCAATGAAGCCGAACAACACGAGGACGAGGAAGCTTTTCTTCCTTCCGATGAATTTATACCCGCTCAATATGAGCGGGTTTCTAATTCACGCAAAACAGCCCCCTTAATACACTCCTAATGAATCCGGTGATTTCCTTTTGTCCCGCTCAAAATTACCCAAACAGCCAAATATACTAAATACAGGTAATTATTTTACTTTACACTCCTAATTCAGGCAACCAAACAGCCCCTTTGCCAAAGTCAAACTTGGTGGAGGTTGCAACAGTCTTTCACGCTGCTTGCAATTTACAGTTTCAGAATAAGGGAGAGTGTCCAAATGTCCTGCTGCTCTTTGGGATCATAATTTTTTTTCCACATCTTGAACCAAACAAAGTTTAACATTGCGCTTACGCTTGTATGTTTTGCGTGATAGTTTTAGCATATTTTGTCTGCAATATTTTAGTAGCTTGTTTTTTCTCTTGTTTATACTTGTCATGTTGGTTTGATATTGTGCATTACTGTAATGTATTTAATCAATTCAGTTTCAGAATTTTATAGCTCATGGTAGTATCTTAGATGCTATCTAATATTTTGGTTATCTGATGAGAAAATGATTCTTGTTCAGGATACTTAATGCATTCTCCAAAGCACATCCTAAATCTAAAGTGCCTGCGAACAAGAGGTAACCTCTTTTGTTCCAGTATTATGAACTTTTCTTATTGTCAAACATTCAGTCTTCAGTCTCTATTCAAATGCGGATACACTAACTCAGAGAATGGTTTTTATTTAGGAACTTAAATTTATTGCTTATCTTTCTTGCTTAGTTTTTGGAGTTAAACATGTTGAGAATGCATTTCACCTTGAGGCAGTCTTCAAAATTATCAGAATTTAATTAAGACGTTATCATTATATTGTTTAGGTCATGATCATCATCTTGATCAGCATCATCATCATAATCATTATGAGGCTTATCGTGTACTGAAATGTAAATTTGAAACTACTTGAACGTAATCTAACAAAATATGGAAATTTTGAAGGAAAACAGAACATGGAAATTTGAAAGGAAAAACAGAACATGTGGAAATGACTTGTTCGAAATGAAATGTGAAAAGTTCAAGAAAGAAATGTCCGTTTTAATAATATTCATAGTTCCAATTGCAACTTGTATGTTTCTTACAATAAAGTGCTAATATTAATTACCTATTTTTATTTGGCTTTGAACAAAGTTGCATTAATGTATCACAGTGTTGAGAAATATAATAGAGCTAGGATTTCAATGCGTGATAATTATAAAGTTCCTTATATGTACCATTTCAAATCAATGAATCTTCCATGGCGAAGGAGTGATTCTTCACTCAAATGAATATGTTTTTGGAATTATGGAAGCTTTACAAGGGAAAAACCCATGGAACTTGAAGATGATTTATTTTCCCTTTGTCAGTTTACCAGCTCTGTCATACGTGGATATATATATCCTATCACTTTGCAACAAGTCCCTGGTTATAAAAGCTTGCCAGTTGTTGGCCTGTACATCTTACCAGAACCAGCTGCCGGTCTTCTCTATGTGCAACTGACTCGCCTGCAGCGAACTCCTGCCAATGGACCTCCTCTATGCCACTTGCAGAGATGCTACCAATTGTTGCCGGGTTTCACGCCTTTTGTCTTAGCAGCAGTTTTCCTTTGTTTTGCTTCAGCCAAGCGATGCAAAAGTCCTTGGATTAAAATCCTTTTCTAATTGACTTTAGGCAGTAGTTTAATAACAAGTTAATAGTTGGAGAGCAAGGCTTGATTCCAGCAAAAAAATAATAATAAAACCAAAATCTTGATTTCTCTGATAAGGTTGATTCCCTTGTAACAATCAAAGCTTCTACCACAATGGCGCAACATTTAGGGGCTGTTTGGATACATGATTTAAACATATGATTTGAGTAAATTCTTGCCAAATGCTTGGTCAAATCTCATGGCATACATCTTCATTTTACGTCGTTTTCCACCTTTTCGCTAGATCTTGGATTTAGTAAATTCGATGGTTCAGTGGATTTACAGTATTTAGTCAATGAAGCGGAGAAATATCGTTGTTACATTTGGGCGAGCTCCCATCGTGATTTCCGATCCAATAGGAGCAACAATATCGTCAAAGGAGGCAGGGAGCCTTCATTGACCGACTCTTTCAAAACTCTACTTCACGTGGAGCAAAATCAGCCGTGCGACGAGGAAAAGCAAACCCTAGACAGGCCTAGGGCTAGACAAATCCAAAACCCTTTGTGACGTGAAATTGGGATAGTTGACCCAATTTATTTAATTAATAGAAAAGCTAGTACAATGTACAATCAACTCAGAATATTAGCTTCCATTGCTTTCGATAAGCAGTTTAAAGCTATAGTGGATAGATATTATTTGAACCTTTTTGGGGCTAGTTTGAGATTCTCGTTACATGTATTACATATGAACAATTATCATTGTAAGAAAATGGCCTTTTATGAAAATATCTCAAGCATAAATTATCATCATTTGTCAAGAACATATGGGGCTACATAATATCTTAAAAATGCATATTTGCATGTCTGGGTTGATAAAATATATGCACTTCTATTAGAACACAAAATGTATTAATTAAAAATATTATTTTTTTCAATATGTTTTGTTGACGAGCCAAACTATGTATTCTAATGTAGTTCAAGGTTATTCTAGTCACGGATTAAGACACCCACCCATAGATCAAACTAACATATTGTATTAAATTTATCCTTAAAATAGATTCATCAAGCATATTATGCTATGCTAGAGTAGACAGTCTTATGATAACATCTTATTAACATCTAATCATTTACATTTGAAAAGCAATATGATTAAGACTGAATTGGTAATTTTTCTCAGATAAGTTGAAGATAATTTATTCATCATAATATTGGTCATTTTTTTCATTCCATTCTATTTAATTAAGTTCTAGGGTATCTATATCTCAAAATTGGAAGATATTTATTTCATTCAGAAAGCTGTCAAACTTTACATAAAGGATAAAAAAAAATCATGTAGCTTGTATTTTTGCTAAAAAAGATAAATAATTAGTGCTAAAAGAGGTGGCAGTACTAGAAGGAAAACTTCATTAAATTACACGTGTGTGACAGATATTTTTTCCATCTTAAGAGGAGAATAGTCATCGTTCTCCCAATTTTACTTTTACATCTATTGTCTACGCAGTCTTCACCATATACCACTTGAAATTAATAATTTCATAATTCATCGAACTTGAAAAAAATGAGGACAATTGGATGACACGCAGAAGGTATCTTAAAAATCAAGTTTTACCTGTGTATTTGTCAAATTAATATCGTCAAATATATACTAAATATAACCATGAACCCATGACTCATTTAAAAGTTGCTAAAATTTGAAATTGTTATAGCCTTTCATGCAATCGTAGACATCAATTAAGAAGCGTTTGATGCTTCTGATTGATGATCTAATGATTTTCGAAGTTGTTGGAATTATATATATCATCCGCTTTAATGAAGTTAAAGATATGAATGATTTTTTGATTAAGAGTGGATATCCAGTTGTGAGCTCGAGCAAGCTAGCCTCAGTGGCTGTAATTGATTTCGAGATAAGTTTTGAGCTAATGCAAGCCAAATCTCTTAATTTTAAAAACTATTTTATTATATATATTTATAATATATATATATATATATAATATATTTATATATTAATATATTATATATATATAATATTATATATATATATTATATATATTTACTTATATACTAGACATACAATGAGTAGAATTCAATGCCATGAGTGACTAGGTGAGAAAGGTATTAAGGAAAGGGCTCTTACTGCTGTATTTTAAGAAATATCATGGTGATTGACTGAGTTCATTGGTGCACAAACTGAAAGTGAATTTATGTTTTTATTCTTGTCAATTATTAATAGATCTTTCAAGCATTTCTAGTTTATGTTCATTCCTGTAGGATTTTCTTTCACGTCCTTCAGTTTTTTAATACTGGCTATCCAATAAAATCATGTAATTATGCTGTTGTTGCATCTACAGCAGTGAGTTTGAGGAGTTGGAAGCTACACCAAGTTTGTCTGTCATTGAAGGTCCATTGGAGCCACAAACTGCATCTTCTGCTGCAGTTCCCGATGTTTCTGAGGAGTCATTTGTGAACTTTTTCAGTGTATGTACTTCAAATCAGCATGTAAACTAGTTTGCTTTCATAAATGTCTTGACATCATCTTAAAAAATTGAGGGTATTTTAAAGATTGTTTGATTGTTTCAGTTTTAATCATATAATCCTAATTCTTAGTATGACATTTCTAGTATTTCCATTGCTTGTTTTGACATGCTACTGCTTTCTAAATTACGGGGTTACAATTTTTTGCATGAAGCACTTCAGTTCCATATCACGTTTCTCTCCTGGTGGGATTAATGAATTTCACAGTTGTCTTTGTGTTAACTTCCAATTTGTTTTTTCTCTCTTGCAGACAGGTATGAGCATTGGAAATGTATCCAATACAACGATACCTGGATCTCTACATCAGTCTTCTACTCCAACTCCTCACACACCTAGTGTGCCACTACCTCTTGTCTCAACAATTCAAACCGCACCTTCTTTACCATCCTCATCTCCTCCCCTAATGTCAGTACTTGATACTCTTGAAGCTAATGGTGGAAATAACCTCATTACTAGTCTTGTGAAGCCTTCCTTATTTGCACCTTCACCTTCATCTTCTGCATGAGTGCCTCCGTCGGGTCGACGCGTCTTCTCTGGCTTGCCAGTGGCCACTTATCCTTGCCTACGCAGTCCGCTCATCGCTTTATACGATGGGGTGGCACCTGATGCTCCGTGACTAGGCGGATCGCGGTCGGTCGCGGGTCGGATGCGGTTGTGATGGCGTCACTTGTATGGAAGAGTGTGGGGTTTGTCGATCCATTTGGGTGGGGGGTTTCTCCGGTGTGACGGTGTTGTCCGTCACAGTCACGTCTCTTCAGTTCTCCTATTGTCGTGTGCTCGTTCACGTTGCGGTGTCGTCAAGTGTTACGAGGCTAGTGTGGGTCGTCGGTAGTAGTTCTAGAGTCAGTGTCCGTCGTTGTCCTTTACGTGGGTGTACGATAGTTTTGTGTCGATGTCTTCTGTACCTTACATTACGTAGTGTATTTGTATTTCGTAGATCTGATCCGGTTAAGTTGTCGTTCTTCTACGTTCTGTCGGTTTATCGTACATTTGTACGAGATTTATACTATTTAATATACTTAGTAAAACACATCTTACTATATTCATTACTATACTATAACTATATATACTATACTATACTTTACTATACACTATCTATACTAATACTATACTATTACTATTACTATATTATACTATACAATACTATTACTAAATACTATATAAATCTAATACTACTATTACTATACTATACTATATACTATACTATTATTACTTATACTTATACTACTATACTAACTATACTTTACTTACATATACTATACTATATACTATTCTATACTATACTATACTATTCTTAGATACTATCTATACTATACTTTTTTACTTTACAATACTTTATACTATACTATTATCTATATACTATATATATATCTACTATACTTACTATTCTATACTATACTATTACTATTACTTTACTATTAATTATATACTACTATATATACTATACTATTATTTACTATACTATACTTACTATACTATATATCTATAATACTATACTATAATACTACTATTTACTATACTATATACTATATATACTATATTACTATATACTCTAATATATACTATACTATATATATAATATACTATACATATATACTATATATTACTATACTATACATATTACTATACTACTATACTATACTATTACTATATATACTATACTATGACTATACTATACTATACTATTACTTATATACTATACTATACTATACTATACTATACTATACTACTATACTATATACATATACTATACTATACTACTATACTATACTATACTATACTATATATACTATACTATACTATATACTATACTATATACTATATACTATACTATACTATATACTATACTATACACTATATACTTACTATACTATACCTATCTACATATACTATACTACTATACTATACTATACTATTCTACATTACTATACTATACTACTATACTCTTATACTATACTATATACTATACTATACTATACTATATATACTATACTACACTACTATACTATACTATACTACTATACTATACTATTACTACTATATACTATACTATACTACTATACTACTATACTACTATATACTATATACTATATACTTTACTATATATATACTATACTTACTATACTATACTATACTTTATACAACTATACTATACTATACTATATACTATACTATATACTATACTATACTATACTACTATATTACTTATATACTTACTATATACTCTATACTATACTATATATTATACTATATATATATATATACTCTTCTTTATACTATTCTATACC